>OX155964.1:8185262-8735262 GCA_944548615.1 Micropterix aruncella
TTTTAGGCGCTTGCAAAGGTTCCGGTCTCAATAGGCAAAATTAATATGGTTTATCATATTATCATAATCATCAAATGCTTTTCCTTTTAATTTATAATCATTCATTTTAAAATAACGTTTTGCACGGTTGGTTATGGTACCTTAACTAAATCGTGTAAAATATTATTAATCCATTTCTTTTTGTTCGATTCCTTGAATTTAAATTTTCAACGAATTGTTCGATTTCAGAAATGTCATATATCTTGACGACGGCTGAGCCGAAATATTGATATACATTTTATAAAAATCATTAATATTTAAGAAACACTAATCGCCTATTATTTTCCAGCATTCATTCTCGTCTTTCGCATTGTTGTGTCGCCGCTGTAGGATAAAGTAGAAAGGTTCGAATACCACAGTAGGAAACCGCAAATACTGAGAGAAGAGAAAACGAAAAAGGCGTGGAGTCACTCCTGGTCACCACAGACCAGATAAGTGCCCTTTCATTATTTTATCATTTCATTTATTTAGTGATAAACATAATTTCAATTTGAAAAAATAATAATTTACACATTTACAATCAAATATTAAAATATTACCTAATTTTAATTATGTTGCAATCACATCCATTATGTACACTCATTGGTTAAACCAAATAAATTACCATTCACTTAAGACAGCTAAATTCACGGGACACGTTGAATTTCTTTCTAAATGTTTAGAAAACAACATTTGCCCTAAAGGGTTATTACCAAAATTTCCTTTCGCAGCAATTAGTACAGAAATTCAATATGATTTCACCGCAATCCGTTTAAGGTATTCAATGGAAATTACGTCTGTTTTGCGAAATGAATATCAAATTTTAGTTGATAAACATTTAAACTCACTGTGTTTTTATGTTAACATGATAACAACACATTCTCCTTTCTTATTTCAAGAAGCTCATAAAATAGTTAACAATTCTGTAACAGATTTACGAAATATTAGATTAAAACACGATAAAAAGTTCCTTAATTTACTAAAGAACTTTCAGAAAATTTGCATTATCCCAAGTAACAATACACGAAACATTTTGAATCCAGTTTCCATTTCAAATTACAGTCATTCCAATGTTAACAAAACAAGGAATTCAAATTCACTTCGAAATGTTATCCCAGCAGTTCACCAAGGTACTCTTTCCTCTCCGATGCACACCCTATCAGTAAACCAAATTACTAACAATATATTTCCATTAGTATCAGATTCCGTACCAATACGTGCCACATTAGTAAACCAAATTAATAACAGTATAACACCATCAGTATCATATTCTAATAATATACAAGGTCCATCTCCTAGAGAAAAAAATGCTGTTAAAAACTTGTCATCCAAAGTAATTAACCACAATGAATATTTAGTATTAGCTAAAGGTCTAAATTTCACACCGACTCAAAATGTGAACCATTTTAGTTTTGGTAATGATGTTGTTAAATTTTGTCGTAATTTAAGATGGCGCGAATTTTGGCATTCAAATCAAAAGAATAACAATAATAATATTAAATTACACAATGCACTAGCTAAATTTCGTCCACACTCCAATAAAGAACCCCCTCCATTACCAAAAAATCATCCGGTAGAAAATTTTATTACTATTTTATTAAACAAAGTAACACAGCCATCTTTTCTAAATAGCCTCAAGCCAACATCAAACTTGTCAGTAGATGAACGTGCAGCTCTTGAGAGTCTTAGCAAGGATACCAGCATCGTCATTTTGCCGGCTGATAAAGGTTCCACTACTGTCATACTTAACAAAACTGACTATGTTACTGAAGGCTTGAGACAACTTAGAGATGAAACTTTCTATAAAAAACTATCTAGAGATCCAAACAAAAATTTTGCAGTGAAAATAAAAAAATATATTGAACAAAATAAATCAAATGAAAAATTATCAGACGAAGATGTTAAAACTTTAATTCCTGATCCTATCAGAACTCCAAATTTTTACCTATTACCTAAAATTCACAAGCCTAATAATCCTGGACGACCAATAGTCGCAAGCTTTAACTCTCCGACAGAAAGAATTTCGGCTTTTGTAGATTATTTTTTACAACCTTTTGTGAAAAATCTAAATTCTCATATCAAAGACAGCTATCATTTTATTGATATTTTAAAGAATACTGTAATTCCAAAGTCAGACGACCTATTATTTGTTACTATTGACGCCATATCCCTGTATACCAATATTCCTCATAATTTAGGATTGGAAGCCATTTCTTATTTTCTTGATGAGAGACCTCATCCTCAAATACCTTCTACGGATTTTCTTTGCAAATTAGCCGAGTTTGTCTTAACGTGTAATGCTTTCTCCTTTGAAGATGAATTTTATCTTCAACTTAAAGGGACTGCTATGGGCACGCGAATGGCCCCTTCGTATGCCAACCTTTTCATGGGATTATTCGAGCAAAATTTTCTTCAAACGCAAAATTTAAAACCCATATTATGGTATAGATTTATTGACGACATAGTAATGATTTGGCCACACGGACAAACTACTCTAACAACCTTTCTTGACGACCTAAATAATTTTGGCCCTTTGAATTTCACTCATACCATTTCTAAATCACAAATTACTTTCTTAGATGTTGATTTAACAATTTCCGAAGGTAAAATTAAAACCGCGATTCATATAAAACCTACAAATAAAGAACAGTATTTACACTTTGATAGCTGTCATCCATTTCACACCAAGAGATCCATTCCCTACTCAATGTCCATTCGCGGACACCGTTTAGTTAACAACAAAGAAAATTTAGATAAATATCTCAATAATCTAAAGCAATCTCTTCTTGAAAGAAAATACCCTGCTCCTCTATTGGATAAACATATTCTAAACTCTGAAGTAAAATATATACCAAAACCTAAAATTTCTTCAAATAAAAATAATAATAATAATAAAATCTTTCTTAGCACCACTTATTTTCCTGGTGCTGAGAAACTGCGAGATATATTATCTGATTTATTCCCCATCATTTCTAATGATGCATCCACTAAGGATCTCTTAGATTCACCGCCAATTTTATCTTTCCGCAGACCACCTAATATTAGATCAATATTAAACAAAACAAAAAATAATCAAAATTTCTCTATTGGTAATAATACTTTTGGGCTTCAACCTTGTGGTCGTCCACGTTGTAAAACTTGTCCTCTGTTAGATCTAAGTCCTTTTTTTACCAGTCCAAATACTACTAATAGTTACAGGGTTCCCTTTCATTGCAGTTGTATTTCAAAAAATATAGTATATCAACTTCTGTGCAGGACTTGTGATGCCTTTTATATCGGTGAAACAACAACACCACTTAATATTAGACTAAATAATCATAGGGCTAGTGTAGGAAATGAAAGCCAACTCCCAATATCTTTGCATGCCAGGGCGCATAATTTATCTTTTGATCAATGTTTTAAAGTTAAAATAATAAAATGCCTTGGGGATAATGCAAAAGAAAGGGACGTCAAATCTTGGGAATTGGCTTATATTTATATTTTAGGCGCTTGCAAAGGTTCCGGTCTCAATAGGCAAAATTAATATGGTTTATCATATTATCATAATCATCAAATGCTTTTCCTTTTAATTTATAATCATTCATTTTAAAATAACGTTTTGCACGGTTGGTTATGGTACCTTAACTAAATCGTGTAAAATATTATTAATCCATTTCTTTTTGTTCGATTCCTTGAATTTAAATTTTCAACGAATTGTTCGATTTCAGAAATGTCATATATCTTGACGACGGCTGAGCCGAAATATTGATATACATTTTATAAAAATCATTAATATTTAAGAAACACTAATCGCCTATTATTTTCCAGCATTCATTCTCGTCTTTCGCATTGTTGTGTCGCCGCTGTAGGATAAAGTAGAAAGGTTCGAATACCACAGTAGGAAACCGCAAATACTGAGAGAAGAGAAAACGAAAAAGGCGTGGAGTCACTCCTGGTCACCACAGACCAGATAAGTGCCCTTTCATTATTTTATCATTTCATTTATTTAGTGATAAACATAATTTCAATTTGAAAAAATATATATATATATATATATATATATATATATATATATATATATCTATCTATATATATATATATATATATATATATATATATATATATATATATATATATATATACATACATATATATATTATAAATAGGATAGAAAACGAATTTACCGCGTGAAATTTGTAGGACCCGACGTTTCGGTGACGTTGCAGCCGCCGTTGTCTAGGGTAGACTGGCGGCGGCTGCAACGTCACCGAAACGTCGGGTCCTACAAATTTCACGCGGTAAATTCGTTTTCTATCCTATTTATAATGTCAAACAACCGCGATAGTCTTCGATTTTATACATATATATATATATATATATATATATATATATATATATATATATATATATATATATATATATATATATATATATATATATATATATATATATATATATATATATATATATATATATATATATATATATATATATATATATATATATATATATATATATATATATATATATATATATATATATATATATATATATATATATATATATATATATTGATATTTTAAGGGTGTAAATTTTTTTAAATTATTTTCAATAATATATAAAATTAGATTCATGAAAAGTTACTTATCTGGGGTCCTGGTGGACCAGAAACATTTTACCGATAGTTAATGTCCTCTTTAAATACTTAGGGCAGCAGCACCTGTTTCCGCAATTGATAATTTATGATGTTCTTAGTTATTGCAGCCGAATTACTGTATGCCCTTGGATGTAATAAGTATAGGAGGATGGTTTCTGTAACAGAAATGGATGTTAGTAACTTATTTTAGAAGAATTTTATTTTTAAAAAAAAATTATTATATATATAATTTAAAAAAAAAAAGAAAAAAAAAAAAAAAAAAAAAAAAAAAAATCCATTTCTGTTACAGAAACCATCCTCCTATACTTATTACATCCAAGGGCATACAGTAATTCGGCTGCAATAACTAAGAACATCATAAATTATCAATTGCGGAAACAGGTGCTGCTGCCCTAAGTATTTAAAGAGGACATTAACTATCGGTAAAATGTTTCTGGTCCACCAGGACCCCAGATAAGTAACTTTTCATGAATCTAATTTTATATATTATTGAAAATAATTTTAAAAAAAATATATATATATATATATATATATATATATATATATATATATATATATATATATATATATATATATATATATATATATATATATATATATATATATATATATATATATATATATATATATATATATATATATATATATATATATATATATATATATATATATATATATATATATATATATATATATATATATATATATATATATATATACTATATATATATATATATTATATATATCTATATATATATATATATAATATATATATATATATATATATATATATATATATATATATATATATATATATATATATATATATATATATATATATATATATATATATATATATATATATATTATATATATATATATATATTATATATATATTATATTATATATATATATATATATATATATATATATATATATGTATATATATATATATATATATATATATATATATATATATTATATATATATATATATAATATATATATATATATATATTTATATATTATATATTATATATATAATTAAATTTAGTTTTATATAATTATTTACACCGTAGCTCAGTTTTTTGGCTACCTATTCTTGTAATATAATTTATAGCAAAATCATTTGTAAGAATACTAATATCACTGTTTTGCCTGTAACTGATCCCTAAAGAGGCTAATATCATACTAATATTATAAAGAAGTAATGTTTGTAAGTTTGTATGTAGGGGTAATCTCCGAAACTACTCATCTGATTTCAAAACGTCTTCACTAGTGGATAGGTCTATTGGATGAATATTGGTTTTCAATACGAAATCACAATATTTGTGAATCAAGTCGGAGAAAAATGAGCTGGTGCGTTTCTTTATCGGTGTGCGCTGATGCTTTAAAGGGTTTGATGTACCTATGTGGAAGTTAGCTCAAAAAGATCTATAAGGAAGTTGGCAGCTGCATATATCTAACTTTAATATATAAGCTACAATAACTGTTTTATGTTTCAAAAAAATAAGAATAATAAGTAATCAAGTGTTTGTTGAATACATTAGCAATATAATAAGAATCCTTATCAAAATAAATTGATTCATCATCACTAGTGTTAAATAGAGATAAAATGAGCTATTTTCTGTAAGTTTTTAGGTGGTACAGTTTTAGAGATATCATGAAATTTGTAACGCGTGCAAGCACCACGAAATAGCGGGCGGCGGCGGCTGCTGGTCCAGCAATTTAGCGGAAGGCGGCGCGGGTGGCGAGGAACAAGACGCGTACGTCTACGAGATAGGAAACTTGCATCTGACGTCTTCCATTATATATCTAAAGGTAGCGTCTAAAAAGGCTAATAAATTAACAAATCGATTCGAAACTTTACGCGAAGCGAAGCCGTGGGCAGTGTTTTATAAACGAGAATAATGGTCGTCTAGAGTCTAAAGCCCAGTTTCACTCTTTCCGCGCTGCAATATGCAGCATCCAGTCTTTTCAGTGTTCTTTGTCCATCCTGCCGACTTCTTGTAAATTAAATCGAAGCGGAAGCGACAGTTGCTATCTGTATAGGTATTTCCTGTGCCTCGATAGGATTTCAATCGGGCGGGCGTACGTCGATATAAGAGTGTTATTTTCTAAGTAAACCGTTCGTCGCCTTCCTTTATTCGCTGTTGAAACTGGAGCGCTGCCAATAAGCCTGCACTCGGATATGAGGGACCAAATTGCAGAGAATTTCATTTTGATGGGCGTCGGCGGGTGGCCAATTATCCGATTAACCTGCACAATTGACTGCAATACGTCAGCGCTCTTAAAATATAAGTAAACATCCCTGTATGACTGCTATGAAGAATATGAGCTTTATTTCCGAAGGCTATATTTTCTATGTCGCCTTGCAGTGGAAGTTTTCAAGCAGTGTTGCCAACTTTTAAGGTTCTACATTGGGACTTACAGGAGAGTGTTTTCAACTACAAAAGGCGCACACATCACCCCAACTATAGCTGTCAACTACGACGGGCGAACCCGTCACCTCAGGAAGTTTTAACTATTTTAGATCGTTCTGACTCCCGTGAGGGGAGCGTAGAAGACTTAGGACGAAAACAGTCCACCGTCTAGTTACGCCAATCGCTCGTAAGAAGCCAACGCCTTACCGCGAGATAACTTGGTTATGTTTCAAAATCAAAATCAAAATCAAAAAAACCGCGCCGCGCTTTGTGCGGTTATCATATGAAGATAAATCATTTATTCATTATAGTGTTAAATAATTCCGCCAATCACTCACAGTTTTAATCGCATCCAGATGTGCTAGGAATGAGTTGGCATTAATTAAAAAGGGGAAAACGTCGATAATACGCTATCAGATGTCGGCAAGCGGGCGGTCGCGAAGCGTGAGATGTTGTTAACTCAACGATGTAGGAAAATAATTAAACCACCCATATAAGCAGGCTGGAATATTTAATTAATTCCGATCAACCCGACGTTGTTCTCTTAGCTGTGCTAGCTTTATATTTTTTACGTAGTGCTATAACTATATTTTATTTTATTTTATTTAGAAAGTCACAGCGTTACAGAGTTTTCAAACAAAAGTACACAATAATCAGAATAACTCTCGTTAAAAATTTCACACTTACAATGGTTGTTAGTAATAAATAAGTAAAAAGTACATTTTACCTGGCATTAAAAGAAATTATTATGTATGCATTAAGTATGTATAGTTACTATTGAAATATTAAAGAATAAACATATGTATATGTTGAAAGTGATAAATGGTGCAAGTGTACTTACATATATTTTTGGCTGAATAAGAGGGTGTTTGTGTGTGTATGTGTATTATGTGTATTTGAACTTTTGTGTATATAAAATATGTATGGACGTGGGTGTGTGTGAGAGAGAATTTATTTAACTTTTAGTTACCGACCCCATTTCGTAGAGCATTGTTTCCGAAGCTACGTCACGGTGACACCCCAATTACAATGGCATTTTTTGTAATATACATGTTGAAAAAAACTACAGATATAGTTTCTTGTCATAGATTAAACGCTTAAGAATAGGATTTTATTGATAAAGCCGCACAATGAAATACAAAATATTATTTATTGTACTTTTTTGAAAATGGCACATATTCAGGAACACACATCTCAGTCATTGCAAAAAACCTCAAAAATCAAATGAATTTTCTTAGATAAATACCTCTTTAATCAAAAAATTTTAATGAACCTTTAACACGTTAGAAGACAACAAACATTTACAGTTCTACTACATTAATATCACAATCCTGGCTTATTTTCTGGGCACTTTGCAGATATAATGATATGTGTTTTTTGCACTTGATGCACTTGCGGTGGGTGCATATTTTGAGTTTAAAAGATGTTACACACTTTACTTGTTGGCAGATCTCTACCTCCTGCGTTTATTTCTTGCTCTATGGGTATCAAGTCATTACCAAGAATACAACAAGTTTGATAAAAACCGCGATATAGATACATTAAAACCGACCTTACGTCACGATAATATCATTAGCTAAAACATGGGAAACGACTTCTTGCTACTTTACGTACGCACCAACTAGCCAAAGTACGAGTACGTGTAAAAGCAACACGCTACTGAAAGTGCCAGATATATATTTTTGAGAGTTGCTGGGATATTATCTTATTTGTTCGCGCGTTGTCACGGTGACACTGTGACATCAATTAACCACTTAAGGATCACGCCCGAGTATACTCAGGTGGCTATTATATACGAAAATTCCCACACCTAAGATAACTCGGGCAAGCTTAAACTGCAGAATAGATCACTTCCGAATGTTTCGGGCGAAAATAAATACGATTGATGGTATGTGAAAGCGAGACAAAAAACAGCTACGATGATTCAAACGAGGTACCACTCCACCACTATCTCCCAATCTCTGCAAATCGGATGACATCACGCGATGTTAGTTACTGCCCAGTGTTTTGAGCAGTGAGGTTGTATGTTTTGAATGCTCATTTTAGAAATTACCACGCAATAGGACCATTGTAATGATTTTTTTGCTTTATTTTTATTTAATAATTAGTTCTTTGCAATAATAAGGCATAATTATTAATTATGATGAATAAAAATTAATATTTTTAAATGAATTTCCTTTATTTCTTAACATGCACTATTCACCATAATATTAAATTGAAATCCCATTTTGGGCCTGAAATGGCTTTTATGAAGATATATATGTTCAGTAAATAAAATTCATTCATTTAAAAAAATATGTTTTTATTTCAATTTCTTAATGATATTGTTAATGGTTAAAGGTTAATGTTTGTATTAATCAGTATTTGAATGTATTTCTTCGTGTTCTTCTTAAAAATGCATTCGATTTAAATAGCAATATATCAACTTTGACATAGCTAGTTGTACGAGGTAAGTGTTCTGTGCCTAAAAGCCTTTTGGCTGTAGTTTGCGGTAGCTCTATGCACATGAAGAAGGGAGCTCCAGGCACATGCACAGGGGCTTGTTAGATTTTACAGGGACTTGGTACGCTACAGTACCAGGTAAGGTTTTTTGCTGTCAATGTTATTTTGCACCTACAGAGTTTTTAATTTTCCTCACGAATACCATTATATTAAAAAATGTAGCACAAATAAAATAACACAATTATTTTAAGAGTAACAATCGCTTGTGCTCTGACCTGGTGGGAGCGATCAATATTAACGCCCCAATGAGGACCACACGCCAATTTGACCTGTTTCGATTGCCGCGTTTTAAAACTAACGCATCAAGGAATGGAGTACTCACACGCTGCTGTGAGCTTTATAATACTCATTTAAATGGTATTGATGTCTTTAATAATTCCATAATCACTTACAAATACTCCGTAAATCAAACCCTAATCGATACAATAGGCTGACTATTCGTTTTTAGCTATTTTTATTGATTATTATTATTATTATATTTTATATAGGTACGCCATTACTAATGTCATACACGCTCACACTCCACACTTACACGCTCAAACACCCTCACAAACACATACACACACCCTGCATACTAGACTCTTATGTAGTTCTAAAATTGAAGGTACATTATTAGTTTAAAAAAAAACGTAATTTATGTAATTTTATTGAAATCCGTAACCGGTTTTATTTGTTGTAAATCTGCATACATTTAAAAAAATATTATACTGTAATACTGTGTGATTTCTCAATAAAGAATTGAATTGAATTGAATTGAATTGAATCCTGGCATTCTGGGCAACACGCCGCAGGAGTAGTGATTAATTTCTACAACAGGCCTGAGTTGAGCTGATGAACTGTTTACATTTGTCTACTGTGCCAGCTTTCGCACTAAATATAAAATTTCTTCATAAGATATGTGAGTGAAACATGGTAAATTAAAATCCTGGCCACCTGGTATCCCTAAATCCGTTTCTGGATGCTTCGTGCTGGCAGAAACATTCGGATTTTTGACACTCGCGGATATCTGAACTTCGCTACTAAGGGAGAAATATTGATGGGAGAAATGTAATGAATAAATTCATCTAGCTCATTCAGCACTATTACTGGGTATTTATAAGAGCAAGGCAAACATTTCAAGGGGTAATGTAAAATTAAACAAGAAAATGGTATATTTTTAATTAGACTTTTTTTTACATTTCTTGTATATTATGAGATACAAGTTGAGTTAAAAGTCATATACAACTGCTTTTTAAATACTTCATTGATACCGATGAAAAGCGTATATTTATATTGAACTTTTGTATTTTTAGTGGATAGCCGGGGGAGTCAGGAAGCGACATGCGGTTTCTTATGTAGCAGGGGTGGTTGTTGATCTAATGAGAGCCGCTCTTGAAACACCCCCATGGCTACCCAATACCGAGTGAAAGACGGACAAAGGACGCAACGGTCCGCGATAATTTCGAACTGAATTTATACTTACATAAGGTAGAGGCCGCGCAAACGACTTCGGACCCGTAAGCAGTTGGGAGGACGGAAAAATCCGCCCAAAACTAATTAGGACGCGAGGTTAAGCGTTGGACTCGTACCGGCGAGTTAGCGTAGCTAGACGATGGACTGTAGTCATTGAGTCTTCTACGTTCACTTCAGGTTGAAAGAACGATCAGATATCGTTATAACCTCCCGGAGTGACGGGTTCGCCCGTTATAGATGACACCTCAAAAGTTTGGCATTGAGCAATCTAATACATTATATAAAGAATTGCGTAGGTAAGTTTTGGCGGTATATCGCATCAAATGGGGTCTATTTTAAAGGTGGCAGGGAAAAAATGGATGTTAAGCAAATAATTTGTATTTTTTTGAACAATTCCCTGTAATTATTTTAAGTATAATATAAAATGTTTTGAATATTTCTTAATTATCATTGTAATTTTCTGTTTAATATTTAGACAATATAATGCTTGATTTTATAAAATCGAAGACTATCGCGGAAGTTTGACATTATAAATAGGATAGAAAACGAATTTACCGCGTGAAATTTGTAGGGTCCTACAAATTTCACGCGGTAAATTCGTTTTCTATCCTATTTATAATGCTTGATTTTGTATAGTTTCAGATTTCCAATGTGATTTAATTTTCTTTTTGCCAGATTTAAAATTAAAATAATAATTAAAAATAATGTATGTATTGTTTGTAAGTTCTATATCCTTGCAGGATTTTTCGAATTAAATAAACTTTGAAATTTAATGAAATAATAATGTCTAAGAAAACCAAGGCCCTACTTGACATGACCAAGAAGAACCTGAGAACCACTTTCGGTCTCCCCACTGGACACACGACCCTTAGCTTGACCGAAAGCAAGGACTGCCGAATATGTGACGAAGAACCTGAAGACGGCATACACATCGTTGTTCGCTGACCAGGCCTAGCCGCAAAAGACACAGTTTACTGGAACGAGCCTTTCTCGAGCCCAGCGATGTGCCCAACTTGAAGGTCAGTGATCTGTATGGATTGGTAAGCAGAATCGGGCTTCTAGCAGATCACTGACCCAACCACAAAGTCTTCTTCTTCTTCATCAGCCTGGTTTGGTCCACTCCTGAGCGTAGGCCTCTTCCATCTCCTTCCATGTCTGTCTGTCAGCTGCTGCCCTTAACCAGTTGGTTCCTGCTGCTTTTCTGATGCCATTTAGCCGTCGTAGTTGTGGTCTCCCTACGCCTCGCTTTTTGGTTCTTGGTCTCCACTGGACAAGCTTGTTCGGTCACCTCGCGTCATCCTGCCTTGCGACGTGACCTACCCAGCCCCACTTCAGTCTGGCGATGCGTTTCATGGCGAACCACAAACTGGGTTACAAAAGATCTTATAAATCCAGATGACATCAATGGCTGGTTATAAGCCCCCACTCTTTTACTACTGCTACTACTACTACAACTACTACCACTACTACTGCTTCTACTTAATAAAATAATATGACATCACTAAATACGTATCATATATTCACCCACTTAGAATAAATCATCCACGCAAATCAAATTGCAAATAAATTCCTCTAATTCACGAGACGCCCGGTTAGGCAATTATCAACTATGATTCAATATGCTTTTCATCTGTTTGACAATGAATAATTACCGCTGAACATGACATTATTCCCTAACTAATACAATTCCATATGCGGCCAAGTGCGAAGAGATAATTAGAATTATCGTGCGCTACCCTGTTCGCCATTATTGCGTCACATTATCGATATGTTTAATCATGCGTCTTCACTTTATGAACTATGACTGTGTCGCGATTATATTGGCTCCTTACCTATGAAGTTGCTGTTCTATAAATGAAATTTAAAGCCAAAAACTTTGTATGAAAAATATATATTTAGTAAATATAAATATTGACCCTATTATCCATGCAGATTTGTCATTTTAATGGAAGTTGCTTAGTTCCTCAGCTGTAAAACAACTCTCTTGGACAGGAAAGGTATGCTTTGAAGGCGTTCTTCACTGACTCTTTAAATTAGATTTTTTTGCGTTATATAAATTCTAAAAAAAAATAAACTATTAGAGCAAGGTCTGGCAAGTGCGATTGGTGACTTAGAGTCTCCAGCCGCAACTCCTGCAACGTTACAACTGTTTGCAGTAAAATTGTGGTTATACGTTGTCCTGCAGAAGCAGTGGCGATGAGCGATTGAGCAGGCTCGGTTATTTAATCGCGAGCTCCTCCATCATTGTTTGCAGTTCTCAAAAGAATATTTTGTTTTTATTTGTTATGTGGGGCTTTTTAAAGGTCTTTATGAGCCTTGTAACACTGCAACCATTGTTGTGTTCGCCACCTACTATAGTTCTGCGCTAAGCCTCGTGTCATTTAAGAACCGCAACAGGCTTTTGGCGCAAGATTGTTTTATCTCCTCAGGTTGGAGGTAATGACCACCCAAGTGGATGTATCTTTTACGCATCAGCGGGCTACACTCGCACATGATGTGCAGGGGAGTTTCCTCTGCCCCTTGGCAGAGCCTGCACATTTTTGTGTCTCGGAGCTTGAGGTTGTACATGTGTTTGTTAAGACCACAATGCCCTGTGAGCGTCCTCACCAGTATGCGTAGATTGTTCCTATTTAGCGATACGGCCTCACGGACCGTCCTAGGGTCGTAAGCCTTAATTAGCGCTTTGGATTGATTCAACCCTGGCGTGTTGTTCCAGTGATTGAACGATTGTTCTAAACATATTTGTTTGAGCATTAGGTTTGCAAGGCTTTTTAGTACGCCACAGCAAGGTTCAGGCCGTATAAACAGCACACCATTACAGTAACTCTATAGTTAGACTGCAAGAAGCTGTAATAGAAAACACTGGCACAGGATCTCATATTTGAAAATAATGCAAAGTTCTGCATTAGCGTGGTTTCACAAACGATAATATTTGAGCAAAAACAAGATAAATCAAATCAAATGGAAAGATAAATAAATAGCTGATTTTTAAGAAAGATTAACATGGCCTTGAATTTATTTGAATTTGAAATTCCAACTGAAACCCAAGTTATCTAATTTCAAAGTGGCCATTTTACTCTTCATTCAAGCATTACTGTTGAATTTTCTGAACGATATTACTCTATCGGTATACTGAATTTTATTTCCCAAATGTATCAGTTGGTCGAAGATGTGTTGAGTAATTGATCGAGCATTCATTAAGAAACTTATATCCATATAAGGCCGAATTCATCGAAGTTGTTATGTCTTTTACCTAGTGTAACTGCCTCATTTCATTTCAGGAAAGGATAAGTTCAGGATAATTACAGATTATTAGAATCAAAGTAAATACTAAAAGGTTAATGAAATTAGTAGTAAATTAAAACATACACGAAGAAAAATACTTGTACCAGTCTTAGCAGTAAAACGGAATTTGCTAGACAACTTATGTTGCACTCGACAATAAAATTACGCCATATTTATGTAAATTGCTTCATATTGTCATCTTTTCGTTTAGATATAGCGCTATTACACGTAATGTCAAAGCAGTAACACTGTTGCACTGGATTCCAATGAAGTGGAATGTTCGAACGCCTGTATTAAAATTAGGTCACTGCGGGGAGAAAATGTTTGTATTTTTTTAGGTGGTATAGTTATAGAGATATCATGACAAAATTAAAGCGTGCAAACACCTAGAAATACCTAGCGGGCGACGCGACGGCTATTGACCCAGCAAGGTCAGCATTCATCTGAAGGCGGCGGGTGGCGAAGAACAAGACGCGAAGAGGACATATTTTACTCTATATGGTAACGTCTAAAAAGACGTTACCATATATAGTATAAGATGTCCATATATAGTATTATAATAAACGCCACCCTACTTAAATTAACAACTCGATTCGAAACTTTACGCTAAGCGAAGCCGCGGGCAACAGTTTTATTACAAAAAATGGTTGGACCGATACAGGAAAATATTTTTAACCTAACTTAATCGCACTTTGTAAGGACGCGAGTCTTGTTTGTTGCGCTTGGTATCCGAATGAACATACATTTTTTTTAGAGTTGTACTAATTTTACTTTGACATCATCTTCTTATTATTATTTTACTTTACCGGCCCACCAACCGGCAAGGAAATAAAGTAATGTGAAAGTGCAAGAAAGTGGATATAAAGACTGATTCAATTTGACCCCTAACCCCCTCGAGACGATGAAGACCATTTCCAGACTGAAGTCTGTGTGCCTACCAGTCTGTATGTGTGTGTGTGGGTGTGTATTTCTCCACGATAGGGCCCAAACGCTTCATTCGATTGAGCTGAAATTTGGCACGCATGCATTATTTGGTCATAGCAAGAGTTGGCCAGATTGTGGTTTACCAGAGGGCGCGCTAGTCATACTTCAATCTCGAAATACTGGAATAAGAGACTTGAAATTCCGTGCGCATATGCCTTGTTGAGACTAAATCATGTTGTGAATATTGTGTCATAATACAAGCGACACAAATTGTATTTAAGTCTGCCATATAAAATAAAATACTACATTATATATATTTTTAAATACACCACGAATTAGCGCGCTGGGGTAGCTAAGGTTGGTGCGAGGGGGAAGAGGAGTCTACTTGCCGGAAAAGTCTTGGGGTGATACAACGGATTTTTTTGTCTACTGGGGGCAGCGGCTGATAGTCTAGCGCGCCGCCTGATAGCTCCGGCGTCTGATGAGATGCATCGTGCCGTCCCAAGTGTCCAGCTGTGGGATACTCACGAAGGCTTCGGGGGTCCTCGATTTGCGCCCAGTAATTTACTCTTCTCGTAGAGGCATAGTAGTAACCTGAAGTTTTAATTTAGCGCTGTATGCAGTTCGTTAGGATTCGGGTGTGGGTCTCCGTTGCTGTTTACTATGACATAGAATAATAATATTATTGACAAAATAATAAACGACATACCAGTAGTGTACCAAACTCCTAATTCCAAATCCCACAGTGCCGACAAATTATTACGTGTGCATCGCGTTTTCATAAAGGACACACACACACACATAAGCGAGTCGTGAACACCGCGCGCTCGCTTTGTTCGTTCGAGTTGAGTCCTACCCGCCGTTGCATCATTGTCACACAATCGTCAAAAAACTCTCGTGCAAATTGGTGTGTGCTGTTTCGAGAATTACGCGTGCGGTCCAGCATCTTCGCGGTCGAAGTTTGCGGAATCAAGTGGGAGCCAAGCAGCTCGTCATTCCGTCAGGTGCACTGATCGACCGTCGAAAGGTTGGTGATTTGTTGGCATTTGTTCCATCATTATGAAACGTCCATTTATCCCATAAGTCCAATACAGCTGGGAATTATTGCAGTATAGGTACCTTTCTCAGAAATCGAAAAAACAAAGAAATACTACTAGGTTAGATCATTGTAATGCTAAATGTGAAAGAAAAAAGCTTCGGTCGCGTAAATTTTCAAAACCAAATTTACATACAAAGAAAAAAAAAATTTTTTTTTACCTCAGTTTTTAAGGTTGTTTTAAAAAAACCTAACCTAACCTAACCTAACGTACCGCCAAATAGGTGTTTATGTATTATTTTTTAAAAAAACTACCGAAATGTATGGGTTTGGCGCTTTTTTGAATGCCTATATCTCGCTTATTTATTGAGACCGAATAAATATTATTGCAGATTCGGAATCAGCGTAGTGAATATAGTCTGGTGACGTTAAAAAATCAACAATCTAGAAGAGGTACCTATACTGCAATAATACCCTAATGATCTCTTTATTTATCATACCAGCCGGATACTACTGGAAATAGTTTAGAAATGCGTCTTCTATATCTGGGCTGAAAAATCGTCAGTCAGCTAGAACACACCGTTACATAATTTGTAATTAACTGTAAAATTTAACTTAGGGAATAAAAATTCTTAAACTTCAAAACTGCATTATCTAGAAAAGTAACTGCGAAGAAATGTTCTCATGACTGCCGCGCGAGCGGTTTCTTATTTAACGGCTGAGAGCACATTGCAAAAGAGTAGCTTTTCAGCTACAAGTCCACTTACTTCAAACTAAGTACCTGATAGTAACTTAACTTTAACTCGACTTTTACATATTGCAGCGACAAGATAAACAACTCTTATTTCCGTTCCGCTAAGGATGCAGTTTTATTCTCATACTGTTATCCTCGTTTTCCGCGTTTATATTGGAGGTTTGATTCCTTACATGGCAGTTGTAATGACATATGTAGGTGCGACCTAATGGGCCATGTTGCAGTTAGGCCATTATGATCCATGTGTGTAAGGTTCGGCCAAAATCACGGGTCAACACCCATCCGGCAGCCTTCACTCAGAAGTGCGATCCCGGGTAGGACCATAACCTGCGGGTTAGTTCATCTAGGAATCGTTCTTAGGGCGTTTCTGGACGGTTTGCGCACTGTGCGGCGTCAGCCAATCGACTCACAGTCGGAGGGGGAGTCTGGGAACATTTTTTTTCAATAGAGCGGGGGCGGTTGTTACCTTGCGGCAGCTGCTCTTGAAACACCATTTGGCTACCCGATACCGGGTGAACAGCCGGGCAAAGGATGCCGTGATCCGCAATAGGTTCATACGTCGAATCACCGCTACACAAGGGAGAGGACTGTGCAAGCGTCTTCGAACCTGTAACCAGTCGGGAGGCCGGAGAAATCTGACCATAATAGGTAGCAAGGGCGCTCGGTCTGCCCTCTGTGTTAACTACCTGGTGCCGGGCGGTAAGGATTGGTCTTTCCCGGTATAGTTGGAGGAGCTAGATAGTGGATTGTCCATTTAAGTCTTCCATCTAAGTCTTCTACGCTAATCCCACGGCTAAAAAAACGAACACATCGTTATACCATCCTGGGGTGACTGGTTCGCCCGTTGTAGTCGACACCGCCCAACTGTACATAGATTCATAAGGGTTTTTTATTTTGGGATTAGGTATTTTCGTAGTAGAAATAAAATTATAAAACCACTTTAAAAATCCATCTAGAAGGGATATTATAATGAATATACAGGATAATTTATCAACTATGACTAGAAGTGCACATTTTACTTTATCTATAGCAACCTCGTGAATCCCTGAAGATTTCTCATTCGTCATTGAAACCACAGTTTTTGTTATTTCAAGAACACAATGTGCATGAAGAAAATGTGTCTGCTGTAAGTTTTATTGTGCACGCCCATTCTATTATTCGGTGAGATATTTAATTGGGATATCTGATCAATTTGGGAGAAGAAAATTTTCTACATATCTGCTATTTCTTTTTCATCGCCGACTCTATGGCGCTTGTCGTTAAAGGTGATATTATTAGAATAACACTTTTTTCTTTCGTCCATTTTCTCGATAACTGGCCGCAATAAAGATTTGAATTATTTTTTTGCCAATTAGAACCTATCCGAAATTACTCACCATTTCAACCACACTTTCTCAACGGCTGTTTAACTCTTGTATGTAATTGACTAGCTTTATAGTTTTTAACCGCCCTTACCTTTGGGTTATTATTTAAAATGTAGGAAAAAAAATCGTGGTTTTCCTTTTTCATTAAATTTTTTAGTAAAAAAAATTGTGTACCTATTTTTTATTTTACATAATAGGCCCATTTATGACCCTTTTTGTAGTTGTAATCGTAAGAACGATTTCACGCATCACGAACGCTTTGTGGGTTTCGGGTTTTTCTCTTTTGTATTTGACCGTACGGGATAGGTTTTATTGCGTACGGGCGATAATCTAGCGGACGTATCACGTACGTTCGTATAGGTAGGGGGTTAATAGTGTATGTAGTTATTCACATGCTGCCCTCCTCGGTTTCACACGGGAAGAGAATATAAAAAAAATACGTGTGGCACTCTGGGACTGCCGCGGTAAAGCTATTGCTTAGCATTTTTAACAACTTATGCAATTGATATTATTCCGAATCATCTGCGGAAGCAAATGATTCGGAATAATTCAAACGTCTTCCGATAGAGCGCCGCGCAAGAATTTTTTATTCGATAAAGCAAAAAAAATTGATTATTCAAAAAAATTCGTAGATAAAAAATAGATAATTAAATTATCTTTAAAATGGTGCAGGTTTCATAATAATACGCCAGATAGTATTTCCGTAGTAGTCGTTTTTGTGTTCGGTTAGACCTAATTTCACAAATTAATTACACTATGTAATACAAACAAAATCTAAAATATTCAAAGCTAAGAATATTAGGAAAATGTTCTTGTTTAACATTAATTTTTTTTGAATCGTAAGCAGTACTCGTTTAGACGTAATTATCAGTTTAAAATCATTCATTTTCGTTATGAAATTTCTTCATTCGGTCGCCGCGCTGGCGGCCCGCGATAAAAGCTATGCAATAGCTTAAAAAAATATATATTAAATATGATTGGCAAAGGATTCAAATGTATTTTTCTGAATAATGGGTTCTAGTGTGGATTTTCTTGGTGATAGATATCGTTTCAGACGGACTAGAAGACGGCACATTAAAACTGCCCAGATGACGGACGTATGTGGTCTCTATTCCGTCCACCATGTTGGAACAAATGAAATGAATCGTTTTGTCCTATTTAAGCTTTTCGCGCTAACGAGCTCGCAAACAAATATACAAATCATCCTTAAAAAGTTTATGGAAGTTAGAACCTTTGTAAATTTTCATTAGTCTTATTTTTGGGCACATTATTATTTCCTCTCGTCATTATCAATGTTTTGTTTCTTCAGTCAATTCCGCTCTCGGAATCAAACAAACAATACGAAGCTTCAAAGTTTTCGATCCTCTGTGGAGGCTCTCGCGAACGGAGAGGAATCGTCGAGATATAACAACCAAAGTTTGCGATATTTACTCGCCGCCTTGACTATTTTGTGCTCGGAAAAAAGTTTCCCCACCGAGCTTCCCCTTCTTTCCATCTCGGCCCCACCTCTAGGGGAGATGCATAGCCCACTAATATTGTATAGACAAGCCGTGAAGGAAGTAAACGTGGAAAAGTCGCGGTGGTAGAAAAGTTGCGAGGTAGAACGTTGCTGGATTTTCTGTCTTCAAACTGGGGTTAAGGAGTGCAATCCAGGGGGCGGTAATTTATGAAAAAGTGTATGAAAAAAAACGTGTTTCAATAAAGCGCGTAGCATCCAGGGTGCGTCGTATGTAATATTGACTGTTCATTTGATTTTGGAACGCATCCTAAGTTGACATTTGGAGTGGACTATGCCAGGGAAACATATATAAAAAATCATCGCCACAGACAGGAGGGGGGAAGTGCAACACGAGCGGAACTGAATTGGTCAGGCCACGCGGCGGTCGGTAATTATGCCGCTGATTAGGTGTGCGTGTAACTCTCATTGGTTTTCTATATTAACGACTGTTCTTTCGAACGAGTCATTATAAATCATAGTTTATGTAGTAATAGATTCTTTTGCGGAAATGAAAGCTCGGCATGTAAAGATGTAGCAAGATAATAAAATTTGCTGGGACCTAAGGATTTAAGGTTTGTATACAGTCTGGCCAGGGCCACACAGCCCCTGTGTGTAATTTGTGCAGCGCACACTGGCGCCACTTAATCAGGGGCGCCATTAGGAGACATCTTTCTCCGCTCCGAGCCGAGCCGTGAGTCGTTCCTTCCGATGACACCAACGCTTCTTTTTTTAGTCGATTCCTCTAGAATCGGTCGTTCTGTTGCGTTCGGCGCATGGGCGCAAATGCAGGCGATCGCGGACGCTATACATATTCCCAACGGATAAGAGGTTTATTAATTGTCGAAATTAGGTTTTAATATCTTAAAAATATATTGATATATTATCCTAATAAAAAATAGCCCAGAGAAGTTCGAAACGTGTTATTCGGCCTTATTATTTATTAACTAAAATTGAGAGCCATATCTTTAACCATAATTTAACACAATATTATTACGAATTTTGATAACAATGCCAGTCAAATTAGCGAGTGAAGAAAGGTCGTTTTCAAAATTAAAGTATAAAAAAATATTGGTGTTAAACAATGAGTCAGGAAAGATTGTCTAAATTGGCTGTAATATCAATACAAGAGAACATCTTAGAATACATACATAGATACTTGCGACATTATTAAATAATTTTATAATAGAAAGCTAGGAGAGTTAAAATTATATAATTCCGATCAGATTTATAAATAGCATGATTTGTTAATACTGGTTTTTACTAATATAAATATCTAAATCGAGACACATGGCGATAACCGACAAGGCTTAAAACGAGATAAAAATAACAAGCAATATTAAGTTACTTATACTTAAAGACAATGCTTATACTTACAGACATACTATGTAATGTGTTATAATTTGTATATATGTTTAATTATTAGGTACCTAATATATATATATATATATATATATATATATATATATATATATATATATATATATATATATATATATATATATATATATATATATATATATATATATATATATATATATATATATATATATATATATATATATATATATATATATATATATATATATATATATATATATATATGAATGATGGGGAATAAATCAGATAATATATCTCGCAGTTTCTCAGCACCAGGTAAATAAGTGGTGCTAAGAAAGATTTTATTATTATTATTATTTTTATTTCAAGAAATTTTAGGTTTTGGTATATATTTTACTTCAGAGTTTAGAATATGTTTATCCAATAGAGGAGCAGGGATTTTCTTTCAAGAAGAGATTGCTTTAGATTATTGAGATATTTATCTAAATTTTCTTTGTTGTTAACTAAACGGTGTCCGCGAATGGACATTGAATAGGGAATGGATCTCTTGGTGTGAAATGGATGACAGCTATCAAAGTGTAAATACTGTTCTTTATTTGTAGGTTTTATATGAATCGCGGTTTTAATTTTACCTTCGGAAATTGTTAAATCAACATCTAAGAAAGTAATTTGTGATTTAGAAATGGTATGAGTGAAATTCAAAGGGCCAAAATTATTTAGGTCGTCAAGAAAGGTTGTTAGAGTAGTTTGTCCGTGTGGCCAAATCATTACTATGTCGTCAATAAATCTATACCATAATATGGGTTTTAAATTTTGCGTTTGAAGAAAATTTTGCTCGAATAATCCCATGAAAAGGTTGGCATACGAAGGTGCCATTCGCGTGCCCATAGCAGTCCCTTTAATTTGAAGATAAAATTCATCTTCAAAGGAGAAAGCATTACACGTTAAGACAAACTCGGCTAATTTGCAAAGAAACCAAATTACTAACAGTATAACACCATCAGTATCATATTCTAATAATATACAAGGTCCATCTCCTAGAGAAAAAAATGCTGTTAAAAACTTGTCATCCAAAGTAATTAACCACAATGAATATTTAGTATTAGCTAAAGGTCTAAATTTCACACCGACTCAAAATGTGAACCATTTTAGTTTTGGTAATGATGTTGTTAAATTTTGTCGTAATTTAAGATGGCGCGAATTTTGGCATTCAAATCAAAAGAATAACAATAATAATATTAAATTACACAACGCACTAGCTCAATTTCGTCCACACTCTAATAAAGAACCCCCTCCATTACCAAAAAATCATCCGGTAGAAAATTTTATTACTATTTTATTAAACAAAGTAACACAGCCATCTTTTCTAAATAGCCTCAAACCAACATCAAACTTGTCAATAGATGAACGTGCAGCTCTTGAGAGTCTTAGCAAGGATACCAGCATCGTCATTTTGCCGGCTGATAAAGGTTCCACTACTGTCATACTTAACAAAACTGACTATGTTACTGAAGGCTTGAGACAACTTAGAAATGAAACTTTCTATAAAAAACTATCCAGAGATCCAAACAAAAATTTTGCAGTGAAAATAAAAAAATATATTGAACAAAATAAATCAAATGAAAAATTATCAGACGAAGATGTTAAAACTTTAATTCCTGATCCTATCAGAACTCCAAATTTTTACCTATTACCTAAAATTCACAAGCCTAATAATCCTGGACGACCAATAGTCGCAAGCTTTAACTCTCCGACAGAAAGAATTTCGGCTTTTGTAGATTATTTTTTACAACCTTTTGTGAAAAATCTAAATTCTCATATCAAAGACAGCTATCATTTTATTGATATTTTAAAGAATACTGTAATTCCAAGTCAGTAAGACGACCTATTATTTGTTACTATTGACGCCATATCCCTGGATACCAATATTCCTCATAATTTAGGATTGGAAGCCATTTCTTATTTTCTTGATGAGAGACCTCATCCTCAAATACCTTCTACGGATTTTCTTTGCAAATTAGCCGAGTTTGTCTTAACGTGTAATGCTTTCTCCTTTGAAGATGAATTTTATCTTCAAATTAAAGGGACTGTTATGGGCACGCGAATGGCACCTTCGTATGCCAACCTTTTCATGGGATTATTAGAGCAAAATTTTCTTCAAACGCAAAATTTAAAACCCATATTATGGTATAGATTTATTGACGACATAGTAATGATTTGGCCACACGGACAAACTACTCTAACAACCTTTCTTGACGACCTAAATAATTTTGGCCCTTTGAATTTCACTCATACCATTTCTAAATCACAAATTACTTTCTTAGATGTTGATTTAACAATTTCCGAAGGTAAAATTAAAACCGCGATTCATATAAAACCTACAAATAAAGAACAGTATTTACACTTTGATAGCTGTCATCCATTTCACACCAAGAGATCCATTCCCTATTCAATGTCCATTAGCGGACACCGTTTAGTTAACAACAAAGAAAATTTAGATAAATATCTCAATAATCTAAAGCAATCTCTTCTTGAATGAAAATACCCTGCTCCTCTATTGGATAAACATATTCTAAACTCTGAAGTAAAATATATACCAAAACCTAAAATTTCTTCAAATAAAAATAATAATAATAATAAAATCTTTCTTAGCACCACTTATTTTCCTGGTGCTGAGAAACTGTGAGATATATTATCTGATTTATTCCCCATCATTTCTAATGATGCATCCACTAAGGATCTCTTAGATTCACCGCCAATTTTATCTTTCCGCAGACCACCTAATATTAGATCAATATTAAATAAAACAAAAAATAATCAAAATTTCTCTATTGGTAATAATAATTTTGGCCTTCAACCTTGTGGTCGTCCACGTTGTAAAACTTGTCCTCTGTTAGATCTAAGTCCTTTTTTAACCAGTCCAAATACTACTAATAGTTACAGGGTTCCCTTTCATTGCAGTTGTATTTCAAAAAATATAGTATAACAACTTCTGGGCAGGACTTGTGATGCCTTTTATATCGGTGAAACAACAACACCACTTAATATTAGACTAAATAATCATAGGGCTAGTGTAGGAAATGAAAGCCAACTCCCAATATCTTTGCATGCCAGGGCGCATAATTTATCTTTTGATCAATGTTTTAAAGTTAAAATAATAAAATGCCTTGGGGATAATGCAAAAGAAAGGGACGTCAAATCTTGGGAATTGGCTTATATTTATATTTTAGGCGCTTGCAAAGGTTCCGGTCTCAATAGGCAAAATTAATAAGCTTTATCATATTATCATAATCATCAAATGCTTTTTATTTTAATTTATAATCATTCATTTTAAAATAACGTTTTGCACGGTTGGTTATGGTACCTTAACTAAATCGTGTAAAATATTATATATATATATGATTTTATCTTGACGACGGCTTGGCCGAAATATTGATACACATTTTTAACAATCATTAGTTTGATATCTTATCGCCTATTATTTTCCAGCATTGATCTCATCTTTCGAATTGTTGTGTTGCCGCTGTAGGATAAAGTAGAAAGTTTCCAATACCACAGTAGGAAACCGCAAATACTGAAAGAAGAGAAAACGAAAAAGCGTGGAGTCGCTCCTAGTCGCCACAGACCAGATAAGTGCCCTTTCATTTATTTTATCATTTCATTTATTTAGTAATAAACATAATTTCAATTTGAAAAAATTATATATATGTATATATATATATATATATATATATGTATATATATATATATATATATATATGTATATATATATATATATATATATATATATATATATATATATATATATATATATATATATATATATATATATATATATATATATATATATATATATATATATATATATATATATATATATATATATATATATATATATATATATATATATATATTTATTATGTTATAAGAATTTTTTTTGTTAATTTGTTGAAATAGTAGACAAACGTTTCACTCATTTATAAAATTAAAGAGGCGCTTTATTGGATTCGCGCACAGGCGCTGACCACGGACGGCGCGGCACTAAGTCTGGCTTGTGCGTTGTCTACACTGGTTATATGTATTCTATATTAAGGTCACATATATAGAAATATGTCACACATGTTAGAGGGTAGGGACTCAAATGTCAAGTTTATGAACCGGTTTGGAAAAATCGTTGATCTAGGGTTACGTCTACCATATTTTGAGGAACATCAAAATTTTCAGTGTGTCTGATCCAGGTTGCTACTGTTTCATGTATTCTCGGTACTACTAACTGTCTATCTTTTGAAAAAATCAGTACTCTGCCACGGTATATCTTTAATGTATCGCTGACAATGCATCGCTTCACAAAGCTGATGTCACCAGTGATTTTTAGAAGATCACAGAGATACAAGAGCTATGACAGACACCTTACAGCTTCGTTTTGGCGTCGTGTGACTTCTTAAAGTTCCCAAAACATTTGCTTCATGGATCGCTTTGATAGCACTGATAATTCCCTAAATGCTTTTGCTCTGAATGACGTTCTCGAAGAAGCTTTAAATCGTTTTAAATCTTAGTTAAGGCAAATAAACTCATTTATAGAAGCTGATGGAGAACTTAGAAAAGAAAAGTACTTAGAAAAATTGCAATTGAATATATTTATAATCTTCAATTTGTATTGTATGTACCTAGCTCACTTTTTTACTAGTGACCCACATATCGAAGTATATTCTAAATTAAATTTATGAAATTTATATTATTGTTAGAATTTAAAAACATGTAATTTAGTTTATTTCTTAAAGAATTGTAGAGCTCATTAAATATGAGCCGTTTGAAAGTAGGACCAGTGATTTACAATTTGGCTGTTGTCACTCCCTACATGGCTTGTTATAATAGCCGGCTTATGGGAGCGGCGATGCGCCACCCGTAATTTTCTCTGGCTCTTGAAATACTTGCCCGAACGAACGAAATCTTGCCACGGCTCTATAAAATTTTATTGACATTTCAGTAGTGTTGAACTCTTTCGTGCGGCACAGAGGCGCGCGGACGCTGCCCGCTCTTCGCTTCTTGACTTTAGGGATTGAACTCAGTATAGCGTAAGATATCGATAACATCAGTACATGGATAAGAATAAAAGGAAGGGTAATGCGATTAGTGGTATCACGTTGCGAGCCTTCGCAATATGGAGAGTCCAAAAATTACGTTAGGCAATTTTGGCGATCTTCAATCTTCTGTTGAGATGTCGTGAGATTTGGCTCGACCCTCCACCCCCTCCCCCTAATCTCACGTGAGATTTTTCAAAAAGCGTATTTCTAGTGTAAATACGTGCGCACATATCTGATTTCGTTGGATTTATTTAAAAAAAATATTTGTTAACTCAGTTTTCTCGCAATTTTACACTGTAACGTAAAATAAAAACACGTGATATTTGCCGAGACCCATCCTCTCCCACACGTGAGATTGGGTGATTCGGCTCGACCCTCCTCGCGCCCTAAACGCTTCATGTAATTAATGGACGCCCCCTATTTGTCAAGATAGGGTATGGTTTTTTTTGAGAATGGCATATTTGTACACCTTGTGCTGCAATGACATAATGGGGGTTATTACTGTTAAAAAGATTGTTGATATTATCAAGTCGTAATTTCTCGTAAACAAGTCTGCAAGCAAGATCACAGATACTTATGGATGAAAAGTTTGTGAGGGAATTACCAATTTCTATATTTCGTAGGCACTATGTTGCATCTAGTCAAGAATTAACAAGTTAATATTTTTAAAAGAATAAAAAACATGACTGCTGTTACAAAAAGTGAACTATTGTATTTAGAATTATTTTTATAACGGTCTTTAATGAAATATTGTGGTTTCTGTATTTATCCATATAGATACACGCATAATTCCGGAATAAACTGAATCAGACCTTTCATTTGAAACTAAACACGATACATTTATGTTAATTTATTGACTTTTAAATATTTGGATATTTAGACAACTACTTACTTGATATTTGAAGAGTTAAGGTAACTTATGACACCCGGGATAGTATAACGAATCTAACAATACCCACACTTTTAAATCGGTTCAAGCATTTAGAAATTTTGGTGGAATAAAGAAACGGAAAACATACATAGATAAACCATGAACTTTTGTTGGGCAGTCGTGTAAATATACACATGTAAGAGAATAGAAAACGAATAAAACATATTACCAAAATTAAAAATATTCTAATGAAGGAGATATTTTCTTGCAATAAGGTTTGTGGGCCACCTCGCTATTTATTTGTTTTCCAATTGCAGCATGAATGTTTCTTTACATCGTCTCTTACGTCTTTAGCTATCTATCTATATATAATTTATACAGAATCATGTAAAAGAATTAATTCTATTATCACCCTCACGGGGATACTGCCTTTCTCTTGTCACTGAGCCTGGGAGGGTATATACGGAAGAACTTTGGATCTTACATAATCAAAATAATTAAAGTAACATCATCGAGACTTTACATAATAAAAATAAAAAGTATAATTACAAATCTGTCAGCTGTAAATTTTATAGTTATATTTACATAAAGATCTATGGTTTTATGTGTTTAAATTTTGATATATTAATCTTTTATATCCTAAAAGAAATACAGGGAGAAATATCGATAAAAATGAGCCAAAAAGGATTTATGATTTTTAGGGTACGATTTTTAAGATGGCATATCCTTGTGTCAATTTATTAGTCAGTAAGTTGAAGAAACGTAGAAAAGAGTTCAAAGTTTTGAAGTAAAATTCAAGAAAAAAAAATCCGGAAAGAAAAACTCTGGGGCGGCTCAAAACAGATATTTCTGTCTTCATCAAGAAAAAAAATTGGCGCGATCATAATATTTTCCCTCCTGGTCAATTAGTGGGCCGGGAAAGTAAAAACCAATTCTAATAATTTACATACAACCAGTAAAAGGGCGCAGATTACGTTTCGCCGCGTAGGGTTGTAGCGTGGTCTACAGACAGTAGCATCCTCTCACTAAACCCGCGCATACAGTTCCCATACTTCAACATCTCTCATACATTGCCATAAACTACGATTGGCCGGTAATAACAAATAAATAAAATAAAAAAATAGCCGGTAACACTAAGCAGGTAGCGAATAGATGCGACATGATCTCCGGACCAAAGGTTTTCGAAAACGGTATCCCTCACATGTGAAGTCAGACATTTTGAAAATGTTACTCGTCTTATGCCTACTTATAGACTGGTTAACGAATCGTGTTAGTGGGGCGAAATATAAAATAAAAAAAATATAAAAAAATCCCTTTAGTGTCAAAAATGGATACGGTGGGATCAAAGAATCTTGACAAAATATCATGATTGCCTATACGTTCCTATTGGCGTTCCTAATTTTATTTTAAAAAATGTTCACAATCACTACCAGGCGAACCAATACCGGCCAAAAACCTTTATTATTGATAAAAAGCATACTATATTCATTACTTCTGATCTTAAAGCAAAATGCATGGATTTATGCAATAATTTTGCCTAAGTATAATTTCAATGTTTTTTAGAATTTAATTTCAAAGAATCAATATAGTTTCAAAGAAACAATGTGTCTGTGGCAACTTTACATGAGCCGGTGACATAGTGGTTAGATCTTATCTAATGTTGTAAGGTTCCGGGTTTGATTCCCGGCTGAGACACCATTTTCTAATGGGATAAATTTATCCCATTAATTAACTTATCCCGTTAATTAATGGAATTGCATTTTAATTCCGTCGAGTTAACGCAATAAGAAGATACACACTTACGAGCATGTTACATGCACAAATACATATAAATACTTAATTTTAGGCTCAATTGTAAGAGATTGTCGTAGGGTAATAAATCGTCCAAATTGTAAAATTTCACAATAGCGAGTAGAAACAAAAAAAAACAAACTTTTGCAGATTCCACAGTAACAAACCGCTCCATGTTCCTAGAACCTATGGACTACGTATCTTTAGTAGCAGGCATTCCCACGCTAGGCACTGTTGTCTTCCCTCACTCTACCTCATGAGTCTACCTACATAGATGCTCTGCTTAAGGCGACATGATACCTGGGAACGACCATATCTGAAGAATTTTAGTTTTATAGTTTTTTGAAAAATATAAGCATTAATTCAAAAAAGTTTCTAAGTGATTCCGTCGATAACATGCCAATTTAAAATTTGGACTACAAAACATTGCTTATTGCCTGTGACATTAAGGCTTTACACTGACTTCGAAAACTTGATATTGTCGGGAAAGAGGTGCTACGGTCCGCGATAAATTCGAACTGAATTTCCGCTAACATCAGATCGAGACCGCGCAAACAATTTCGAATTTGTGACCAGACGGGAGGACAGAGAAATCTGTCCAAACCTAGTAGTAAAGGCGTGAGGTCGGCCAGCTGAGTTTACTTTCCAGTGCCTCGCGTTAAGGCGTCGGGCTCCTTGTCGTGGTTATACGGTGGACTGTGTTGTCGCTAAGTCTCTGTGTTAACTCCATGAGAGAAAGAATAATCTAATATCGCTATATCTTCCTGGGTGGCGGGTTCCCGTAGTAAATAACATAAATAATAATAACATTCAATATGACTGGTTGTTACGCGATGTTATCTAAACACGCAATCCTGTCATTTGGAATGGACTAATGTAGCAACATATATTTTGCAATAGACCTACGTTAAAATAGAAACACTAGTCGATTAATTGACAGTAAAGGGTATAAGGATGTCGCCTGCAAAAGCAGAATTTTATTATTCAGCCAATAAAAGTAAGTCATATTTCTGAGATGATTTCATAACATTTTTTTAAGAAAACAACCGTCATATACAGTTGTGTGAAAACATACATTAAACAAATAGACCTATATTACCATTAATTACTACAAAACATTATAAATAGTAGGAAAAATTAATTGACAATCAAAATTACACTAATAACTTATTATACCAAGAACTAACGCAACTAAAAAAACAATTTACTCAATAACAAATTTAACAATTAGTTAAGAGCCGTATTACAAAATAGCGTAGGTATTCTTTTAAAATGAGTTGAAAAAATGAACGCATTTTTTTTGGATGTAACTATAAAAGATAGGATAAATAAATAAATAAATAAATAAATAACTATTCAACCCTGGGAGAAAAACCGCAGCACTGAGCGCTCTTCTCTTGCGCAAGCAAATATATACACAATTTCTAATTGTTTTTTGCAGTGTTTTCTCCTTTCTAATGACAATAATTTATATTATGTCGTATTGCTAAAAGAGTGAACTTTAATATAGTATAAGTATTATATAAGAATCTTATTTTATTTCTGAGAAAATTAGAATGATACAGGAAGATTTTTTTTAAATTTTGTGTAATTGTAAGTAATGTATACCTTGGATATGTGGTCAAAAAACGAAAAAATAAAGCCGTAGTGTACATCAAGAATACATGACGGACATAAAAAAAAATAGTATACGGTTTTCGTTGTAGTGATATTACTGTATTAAGGAGCTCAAAGTTTGCCTTCCGAGCGTTTTACGAATAACGACTTTCGGAAAATGGGCTGAATAAGTAAATAATATTCGTTACATCTAAAATTAAAGGCCGCTATGGTCAACATCAAGAAATGGTCCAGGTAATTCAGTAATTAAAGTTTGTAGAAATCTCTTTATTTCTTGGAATTAGAACGCCAAAAATCCACTTTTCTTGCCTTTCTGGAAAAAATATGTGATACGGCTCTTAATTTGACTACAAACCAACTTAATGACAAATGAAACTATGGGTTAATGCAACAACAAATCGCCTATTTTATTCCTAAAAATTATCAACGTGTCGAGGTCATTCGAAGTTTTATTATAATGTAAGCAGGACCATCTGAAAAGGGTATTTTTCGCATAGAATTTGAAAAAGAAGTTTGCCCAAAAGGGGTGAAGAATTAATGTGGTTATTTAGAAATTAACATATAGGAAGATATTGTCTAAGAAGGCATGTCTTGCATACAAAAAGTGTACATTGTGTTTTGTCGCTCTCTCTGCATAATCCATTGACATGTTACCCGTCCGAAAGTGCAATCATCTCCTATCTAAATGAACAGCTTATCGGAGTTTCCAAATTACGCTTCCGAATTCTAGAACGCTACGAACGTATCGGTAGTGTCGTTTTAATCATCGATATCCACCCCTATTCGATACACTCGACATGACTTACAATCGCTGGCTTGAATTTTAAACTGCTCGCTGATCTGTGAGACAATTCTGGCCGAAGTGCAATCCGAGAAACTTGACTATTATTTCAGACTATCAATATTATGATTCACGATTGAAAGCTTTATCGTTTTCAAACGTTTCGGCATCGAGATATGGATGGAGCCGCGAATGCAGAACGTTCATCTAGAATTGTGGATTTCTATTTTAATGTTATCTACATAGATACACTAGCACGTTGAGATGTTGCTTTTCACAATCAAATGCCGTTGCCGAATTTCATATCATCATAAACCTTGGAATCCTAAACCATTCAGCTCATGTTTGAGTGGCATATTTAATACATGATTCAACCACGATGTCATTCAACCAAATGTGGTGTAATAATAGACAAAATTTAAAAAAAAAACCGACTCCAAAAATGTTTATAAATGCAGCAGACATGTCATGGTGAAACTTAGAACGGGCTATCATAATTAAATGCGTATACAAAATTTCATGTCTGTGCTGTTGACCGTTAAGGAAGCCCCTCGTTGTAAGCTAACCCTGGGTGCCGCAGTCCTGTCTTGGTGAAACTTAGAACGGGCTGTCGTAATTAAATGCATATACAAAATTTATTGTCTGTGCTATTGACCGTTAAGGAGTCCCCTCGTCGGGAGCCAACCCTGGGCTCCACAGCTATTTCATGATGCCACAACAGCGAGAAACATGCGAATTGGAGGTTGCCGAGTCGGCGTGCGGATCGGCTCTATTGACGACCGCACACTGAAGTAACCTGAAAGCCACGCCTCCACAAAGTAACAATTTTATAATGAATGAGAGAGCGACAACAACGAAGCAAACAGTTAAACCCGCATCGTTAAGCGTCGAGTTTAGCGCGATCGAACAGACAGGTTGGTTGAAAGGACATAATTGTTTTATAATTGCTTGGATTGAAATGTAAACGTTACCACCGAATTAAAACCAAGAAAGAAAAAAATATACCATTTTATTTTTTGAAATCCCAATGTATTCTACATTGGAATTATAGGTATAGCGATTTTATATAGTAATATTCCTGTCTAGTATATGTGAGATTAAAAAAAATCGTTTTAAAGACAAAATAAAATTTTACAAGAGATCAAAAAAAAGTAATTCATACGAATGATTATTGCCGGAATGGACACCACTTCGTTTTGAAAGGAACAGATAAATTAATGATGGCAAGAATAATTCAAAAAGTTTATTTAATTCCCCAGAGTATAGGTGCATTAGTATGTAGCTTTACTAACTTTTCATCTCTTTTATCTGACTTACGCTGCAAGGAGATGCTTTTTAGAATTAAAAATTAAATGCTGAGATCTGCTGGTACCGTTTATTGTTAAACTTCTTCCATTACGATGAACAGATTGCCTCCTAGATTATGTAGGTATGCTCCAAAATACAATTTAAAACTTCCGACGCAATTTGGTTCTTTACAAAACATATATATATATGCGCAATATGCACCCTGATTTAATGTGTAATAAGATGACCAGAGATAATTATGTTACACAAAATTCCAGGCTTAAGAAAAATAGTGGTACGACCATGGCACAAAAAAATCGGTTGTGTCGCCCCAAGACTTCCCGACAAGCAGACAACCTCCCCCCCCCCCCTCCCCCCGGGTGTCTTTAACCCCCGCCCCCTCAACCATCCCCTAGCTTCCCCCAAACCCTCCCCCAACCCCATTTTTTAAAAATTAAAAGTTGCTAACCTCGTCGTACTGATTCATCCACTGCAATGGTGTCACTAATTAAAAACTCACCCTTTAAAGATGACACGGGTCAACGGGGTCTTAACGGACCTTCCGTAAGTTGATTTTTGTTTCAACGAAATATTGATACTCTAGAAGAACTTCTCCAAAAGAACGTGCTTTTCAGCATGAACAAATTGTTTGTAATATTTCTAAATGCAATAATTCCTTTTTTGTAACAACAGTCGTGTTTTTAAATTTTCTTATTATTATTGTACCGGATAAAAAATTAGAGTTTTATTAGATAAATAAAAGAATTCGGTAAATATTACGATTTTTATGATAACATGGTGCAAAATGATTACTTGAAATTACGAGGAAATCAGACAGATCTTTGAGATATAATTGACACAATTTGTAAACATTTTTTGGTTAGAAACGTCGCACAGTGTTGATATGTTACAAATTCGACTTGAAATTTGCGAATTAGAACGATTTAGAAATACATAGCATCATTTTGAAGATTGCGTATATTAATTATTACAACTAATACATGGTGCATATTAATGATTCGAGACCACTAAACTGAGAAAAATATAACGCAGTAATACACGGAAAAATGCATGTTTCAAAAGGGATTGCGTATATAACTTGTACTGTGGTCCGCACGTATGTATAAGCATGATGCGTAGCTGTGTAATTACCATATCACCCCGCCATGGTAACTACACCGCACATTCATTGCGGCGCAAAAACGAGATCTTGCTTTTACCATGACAGCATGTTATTACATACGTAAGGTTGTAGTCAGTTACAATAATCATGTTGAAACTACATTATACCGTTATTTTCGTATTACCCCGTACGGAGCATGGTGAAACATATAATCGAGTAATGGAATTTCAACAAAATTCCTTGCAATTCAACAAACTTACGATTGCAACATTACTATTCGGTATAAAACAGTAATAGCAAAACGACACTCTAGAGAGAAATCCAATATTTTTCTCAGTGTAGTTTAGAAGGTTGAATTACAAATATGTCCAAGTATTTCGTTGCGGTTACGACCACCATTATAAATATTTTACTCTACATTCCTTTGTTCGCGGTATTCGAGAGGAAATATGCATTTCCGGATCCGCTGTTTCGAAATGAAATGTACTCTTTTGTAAATACCACCTGACATTTTTGTGAAGTCATATTTTCAGTAGCTGTATTTACATAATTCACATACAGGGTGTATCACTATTGAGTCCTCTTGGAAGTGATTCTTGTACGAGTATTTCTGGCTCATACGACGAAAAGTAAAAAATAGGTACGAAGAGTTTTTGCTAACAAAAGTTTGTTTTTGGACTTGAACAAAACGGAAACAAATTATAAAGACATCTTTCAACGACCCTTTTTCCCGTGTATAAGGTAATAAAAATTACTTCCAAAATAAGCGGCGCATATGGCCCGAATGCTAAGGAAACTCACCGAACTTAAACCACATTGACATTTTATTATACATAACTTTGTAACTTTGTACATAGAATTATTATAAATAACAACTTGGGTTGTCGACTACAACGGGCGAGCCCGTCACCTCAGGAAGTTTTAACGATTAGTCGTTCTATCTCCCTGGAGTGAACGTAGAAGACTTGGGACAAAAACAGTCCACCATCTAGCTACGTCACAAGCCGGTAAGAGGCCAACGCCAGATTTGGTCGTATCATACACCGCGAGATAGCCAGGAATGTTACCTGGCGGGCCGACACTCACGCCCTTACTTCCAATTGTGACCAGATTACTCCGGTCTCTCGATTGGTTCCGAGTTCGAGGTCGCTTGCGCGGTCCTCTCCCTTACGAAGCGGTTAAACGGTTTATCGTTAACGGTGAACGACTAATCGTTAAAACTTCCTGTGGTGACGGGCTCGCCCACTGTAGTCGACAACCCAAGTTGTTAGTCAGAGTGCACAGTAGATTGGCTCACGCCGCACGGTGCGCAGACCGTCCAGGAGCGCCAGAACTATGATTCCCAGGGGAAACTGACCAAGGCCAGAGCTACCCAGGCTCCTACCCAGGCTCGCACTTCATGCGTGGAGGCCGTAGGATGGGTGTTGACCCGTGAGTGTGACCAACCCTGAACAGAATGGATCTACGTAGCCAACTCAGCAAGGGCCCATTATCTCCCTAAAATAATAAATACAAACGGAGCTGCCATGGAATTCACCGACCGGAGTCGGGCCCATCATAATACTATTTTTTTACACTTCTGGGGGGTGAGCAGTGGATTCCGGACTTACGAACCGGCTGTGGTAGGTTTAGGACAGCTGTCTTGCCACATGTGAGCGTTCACCTTGCCACCCATTCACTCCCCCTTCGAAGCCATAGAATTTGAGATGCGCAAATCGCAGTTTTAGATAATTTTTCTAAGAAAGAGTTGATTATTTTTCTGGAAAGGCCAAGATCTTTAAAGAGGTGAAAAAGAGATTTAGCTGGCAGGCCACGAGCGCCAACTTCCACCGCGTGAAGGTGAACAGTGAAGCCGTTCCGGGTTACGGCATTTGCAAGATCATGGTATTTATTTAATTTGTACTCATGGTCTTTTGGGATATTTGATTCCCATGGAACAGTTAATTTTACAATAAGAGCCACCTTTCGAGATAGAGAGTAAAGAGTTATATCTGGACGGAGGGCTGTGCATCCGAGACTTTCAGGGAATTTATACTGCTTAGAGACCGAATCAACCTCCAGAATCCAATCTGTAGCTTTCTCGATTATTGAGAAAGGTTTTGTAATTAAATGTTTTTTGCCTTTAGAGCCATCCCGCACAAACTGTATTGGGGGTTTGGAGGATACTGTCAAACCCTTGTTGGCACGAGCCACTGAGAGACTAATTACCTCGCGAATAACAGCGAGAACTTTGTCATGGCGGTAAGTGTACCGTCCTTGATCTAAGGCCACCTTGCAGCCAGCTAGAATGTGTCTAGCTGTGCAAGGGGTATTGCTACAGAGGGGACAAGAACTATCCTCGGCAAAGCTCCAACGAGCGAGGTTACTGGGGTCTGGAAGTGTATGCTGAAAGGCATATTATATTTAGTATGTTGTATTATGTTATAGTATGTTATAAGTATGTTATTATATTATAAATAACATGGGCCACTAGGCTAAAATGATAAAATATAAATAATAGTGGCAGACATTCAAATAAGATTTTCTTTATTCCCCGTATGGTAATGGCCCACTTTTATATCTAACTACAATTGTCTTACAGGCAGCCGGCTTTTTATAAAATCACTTGGAAGTGCACAGGCGGTCACCCATTCAAGTAGTGACCACGAATCTAACGGGAGCCAGTGCTTCAATGCAGCTACTGACGTTTCTATGCCTATATATTTAATTTAAAACTGCAAGTAACTCGTGCATGTCATGTTTAAAACCCCTAAAAAGTAATGGAAACTAATTGATAATATCATCTTTAATAAAATGTTTGAATGTTTATATTTTTTGTCGTTTGCTATGAGACTGTCATCTTTCATTACTATCATGTATAAGAGTGACGGGGTATTTATCGCCTCGCTTCTTCAGACCTTTCTAGTATTATTCAAATGAAGACTCTCCCTCAAATAATAGGCGCATATGATGAATTATAGGAGATGAGTCTATGCCTATGGGATATGTCAAACTTTTAATTATACCGATAGCAGTTACGCTATTTAACGTATATGACTAAAAACCAACTATCAGAAAAACGGAAAAAAACCTTTTTTGTACAAAAAAGTTGTAACTGCTATTTATCTGATTTTCAGAATGAAGGTTAACGCATAGGATATCTGTATATTGCTTTAATTGTTTTGAGATTATTGTCAGAAAAAAAACAATGGATTTGTTGGTAGGTACGCCATTGCAAAAAAAAAACGCGGATGAATACCTGAAACCAGCATTTATTTTTATATAAAAGACTATACATAATAATTGACGAAGTACCAGAGTTAAAGAGTGGCAAATATTTTTAGAACCCCTCCTTTACGACTAATTATACCTCTTTAGCATTTTCTATGTTTTTTTGGCTAGTCGAAGTTGTATTATTTTTTTGGTGTAGGGCAGTGGTTCCCAATTAGTTTTTCATGCGTAGGTACCACTTGAAGAAAGGCCTCAAACTTGCGTACCCCTCATTGTAGGAATGCCAAATAAAAATAAAATCAGTTTTTTTTACATTTATTACCATCAAAATAAAGTTCTAATTACGGTGAAAATCGGTTAAATGCGACAAATGTGTATACGTTCTTCTTAGCACAACTCTGAAAAATCAGGTTGCTTTATGGTTAGCTTCAGTCTCAACTCGTTTTCGAGTTGAAGTCTATGACGATGTTTAGTTTTCAAGTTTGTCATGGCCGAAGATCCGCATTCGCAAAGATAGGTCGTGCAAAACATATGTCAGCAATTGTTGTTTGCGTAATGGTTTTTTTACTGACTAACTTATGTTAATAAACTTATGCCTACCCCTGGGGGTACGCGTACCACTAATAGGGAAACACTGGTGTAGAGGATAATAATTATCTTCACTGGTTTAGACGTTGAGCCTTTTCTTTCTCTATTTTACAAGTTGGTTAAATTCGTGTATTTCAACTCGTCAAGTTCCTAACACGTTCACAGTGTCTCTCTAAACTGACGTTAATCCTTTCCAAATCGTCTCGAGCAGAGCGCGAATACAATTTCCTTGCAAATTTTATTTGTGGACCGGGTCTAGAGTTGAATTTACTTTAACAATTGGACCGAGAATATTCGGATTTACTTTTCACTATTCCATGAGATGATAATGCGGCGTGTGCAGAGAATGGAGAACGCGAAAAGTGGCTTTGAGCATGTTTTATATACATACATTGGCGCGAATTGTACGCACGCATTTCCCTCATTGCGATCTACAGAAAATAAAACACGCAATAAAAACTAGCTAGATCAAGCTCTACTTTTGCATAATTTGTATATCCTCCTAAGTTCCAGACGCCCTTTTTTTGGAAATTTATATTTGAAACTTCCAGTACACTCATTAGTATTGACTTATTATTAAAAAAAAATGTTTAAAAAATCACGCACTGGAAAATTTGATTTTTCATATTCCGGTGTTTCCATTTTAATCGCAGACCTCAGAATATTTTTTTCTTACGTACTTTCGCAATATTTTTATAATCGTATTTATATATTTGTATTCTAATATAAATATGTTTGTACCATAAAATATTTTTATTTATTATAATCGAATTTAGGTATCTATGTACTTACCACATTATTACATAGATATGATTAGGTATATATGTACATTGTAATATTTATATAGATTATAACACTCACAGCGAAGATGAGAATAGCAAAGAGTATAATTTGAATACCTATATCCTATCCTACATATATCCCATCCCTCTCCTTTCCTAACCTTGCAATAGTTCAATTGTAATTTATTTTATTTAATTTAGTGCAATGCAACTTTTGATTTACCGTATAAGAAAATAATGTAGGAAATAATTAATCGGCCAGCGAAACACTGGCCATTGGCCATATAATGGAAATGGTTCCATGGTAAAATTTCAGACGCCAAAACGTAAAAGGGCATTGAGCAGCCAAATAATCTTCTAATAGATGATAATATTGCGCCCAATAATTTAAACGAAAATGTCTCTGTTTAGATACAATATAACTCGTTGAAACGAATTGGATCGGTTACAGAATTTCGGGGTCCTAGGATCAGTCCGTAAATACATCACGGTCCGTAAATACATAAGGAACACATTCCTAATAGCGAAAATGTCAAAAGTGTAACCCTTCTCTTATATCGCTCTAATGAATATACAGTGTTTGAGTCCGACTTGAACATTTCCTTTTCGTTTCCTTACATTTATTGGAATATCTCTCAGAATTGAGTAGAATTATTTCGCATCGTGAGTTCGTTACGCGTCATTGTTATATTCCGCTCCAATTGGCACGTCAAACACTCTCTCGTACACTTTCATTATCATCCGTCGCGTTACGCATCGAAAGTTCGCTTTTCCGGCGCCCATCTGTCCCTAACCTCTAGGGTTACCAGGTGTCACCGACACAACTCGGGCCAACTCTCCCATAATGTCAATGCCATAAATTAATCGGACGAGGTTTGTCTGTATGGGAACGTGAATATAGAAAAAAATCGATTGTGTCGCACCAAGACTTTCCCGGTAAGTAGCCAAGGACTGATTTCATCTGAATATTAATTTCATTTAAAAAATCGCTCTTGGCAGGCGGATGAATCAGAATAAGTTCCGTGACACAACCGTCTCTAGCGGCGCGGTTCGTTTTTCGACTAGCCTCGGGCGGCTCGGCGATAATATTTGATTAAAAATATGATGGAATTTAAATATTATTTGTGCAGCTTTTATATGAGATATTCCAACCAAAATTTCGCAATGTGATTTCGACAGAATACCTGGGAACGACCATATCTGAGGAATTTTAGTTTTATGAGTTTTTTGAAAAATATGAGCATTAATTTTTTTTAAAAGTTTGGACTAAAAAAAGTTGCTCACTTGGAAAACTTTCAGGCGCCATTACTCATACAATGTAAGTGGTAAGTGTGTTTTATTATAATTTCAATATATTATCTGGTTAATTCTCTAGGGCATCACTTAGCCACATTTTTTTTATTTAGGCCCGAAATTAAATACAATGAATTAAAACGTGAGAGCGCTCTGAGAGTTACGCTAAATATGCTTTGCCATTAACACTCTTATACCACCACTGCGTAAAGATAGTTATTCTATGCTAGCGCTGCGATAGAACGTTTAGTATGCGCCTGGGCCCCGGCGCGAGCGGACGTAGAATCTGCGCTTGACGCTTTGTCAACGCTGAATTTTTATTGTTCAAACCCTACAAATTTGATTGTTTTTTCCCGCCTATTTTTTCGCGTGTCCGCCCATTTCGGATATTTTCCCGAGGTCTCATGTCGCCTTAACAATGCATCTATGTACCAAATTTCTAGTCTTCAAGTATTATATTTCAAGGATAAAATATTACTAGTGCGAAGAGTGTGGTTGAAATCGGTCCACCGATTTAAACCACAATTATTTCAACCTTTGCCATAACCAAATGATGCCTGCGTATTAAATTTCAGGTCAATCGGATTAAGCGTTTGGTCGATATCGTGGAGGAATACATATACACAGTCACGCAGACAAACACGTAGACACACACAGATACACAGACAGATTTCAATTCGGAAATTATCTTAATCGTCTCAGGGGGGTTCAAAATTGATATTTACGTCTTTATTCCGTTTTTTCAACGCGTTCACAACACCTTTTTTCCTAGTCGGTTGGTGGTCTGGAAGAGTAAAAAAGATTCATCATTTCTTTTTCTTCTATAAGTGTCGTCTCCTATCGAAAAGAGAGCATTGTACGATTTCAAAAATGACTTATCTAATCTTTTCCATTTGACTTAAGTAGGCACTCCGATATCACAATTTTGCAGTGGTTAAATAAATATTAGCCTTTTAAAAATATAAAAATTGTTAATGAGTAACGATTTCGAAGTTAGTTATAACATTTTAAATATAATATCAGATTGTAGAATGATTTATTTATAATCAAAATTTTAACAAAAAAAAACCGACTCCATTTTTTTTATAAGTGCAGCAGCCATGTCATGGTGAAACTTAAAACGGGCTATCATAATAATAAATTCGTATACAAAATTTCGTGTCTGTGCTGTTGGCCGTTGAGGAGTTCCCTCATTGAAAGACAACCCTGGTTGCCGCAATCTTGTCTTGGTGAAACTTAGAACGGTCTGTCGTAATTGTATGCATATGCAAAAGTTCGGGTCTGTGCTGTTGGCCGTTGGGGAGGCCCCTCGTCGGGAGTCAACCCTGGGTGCAGCAGCCATGTCATAATAAAATTTAGAACGGGCTATCATACCTGAATGCGTATACAAAATTTCGTGTCTGTGCTGTTGACCGTTGAGGGTCCCCTCGTCATGCTTACCATAAAAATGCATTGTCATTGGAACTGAATTAAAATATAAATTTTTACCTTCATATGATAATATTTGAGGAGTTTCCTCGATTCGGCGTGAATCCCATCATCAGAACAAGATTAAAATGGGACCAATGTGTAATCATATCCTTTCAAATAAAAAATAATTTTCCAAATCGGTTCATAAATGACGGAGTTCTGAGGTAACAAACATTTAAAAAAATGAGATACAACCGAATTGAAAACCTCCTTCTTTTTTTGAAGTCGGTTAAAAATACCAAGCCTCATTGACTAAATCAGTATTTTTACACCAGTGGGTCGCGACCGCCTGGGGGGTCGCGAAGAGACTCCTGGGGGGTCGAAGGCTATCTAAAAATAAAAATCGAAAATATTACAAAATCTTTAATACATAATATGCAGACATATACAGCTTCGGAAGTGAAACATGTTTATTATGTGTTTTTTGCTATTTCTTTTAGAAAACTTTATGTTGATCTAAGATGGAACAGGTAAGTACAGCTTTGATAGTGTAAAACAGTTAAAATTAATGTGGTTTTCGCCATTGATGTTAGAAATAATATATTTATTGAATGGTTACAAATACAGCTGTGGAAGAGACTAAAGGGGGAGGGGGGGAGAGAACTAAGTTACAGTCTAAGGGGGTTCGCGTAAGAGTTTTTTTCAAACCAAAAAGGGGGTCGCGATCTAAAAATGGTTGAATAACACTATTTGACTAAATCATTCGTTGAAATTGGGTAAGTGCTGGAAATGGATGAAATTTCACGTTTTCCAAAAATAATATTTTTTAAAGCTTTTAAAAACACAATACAAAGGACCGTGCCAAAAACAAAATACAAGGGCCAGGGGGGAGAAGTGAACGAGAGGTGGGGGTTGGGGGTCGAGGGGGTGAGGAGGTGCGGGGGCTCTACTTTTTGTCTGGGAAAGTCTTGGAGTGATCCAACTGTTTTTTTTTCTCGTGCAAAATTGTTAAATCTACAAAAATGTTTGTTTTTTACAGAAATTAAAACTAATAATTAAAAAGTTTGCATTCTATATAATATACTAAAAAAATATATATATATATATTAGTGTTAGGTGATATTTTAAGTTATGGTGATATGTTTTTTTCTGTTCTCAAGAGCATTATGGCTGGAAAATATGCCAGCGACTTGGAAACAATGTGGAACAGTCGCCTATGCTCCCTCGCCTATGGAGGGAAAATGCCTTGGATTATCCCCATGGAAAAAACACATAATAAAAATAAGAAGAAACCTGAATAGCAAACAAGTAAGGACGCTGCTTTACAATGTGGCCACTCTGAAATTACACTGTTATTTCGCCGCCATATTCACGTTGTCGCAAATTTGTCCTATAAGGATACTTCGGGGGCAAGTGTGTTACTTAGGATGCACATTTACCGGCGTGGAATTCGTCAGGAGCTAATGGTCCGCGAGGGCAATGGCGCAAATGTGGCGGTCGTAAATTAGTGGGGTGCAAATAAGTTGGATGGAATTTGAGGGCATCTACCGCAATGCACTCAGCCCTGCGACGTATCCTGCAAGCAGGGGCGGCTCTTGGCCCGTGCGACCCGTGCCACCGCACGGGGCGCATTTGGAGAATTTCCGCACGTTGCGCAAATTCCCTAAAGCCTGCTGAGTAGGGGAGGGTAGTCAGCGTTGAGTTGACGAGCTGACCACTGACCAGTTTGTCTTGATTTATTTTATTTTTATTTCTCGGATAACTTACAGCGTTGTATACATAATGCTAACACATATTATACGAATCTAAGGCCAATTAAAAGTTTTCACAATTAAACTAAATCTTTTGTTACAGCGCAAGGAGATATGAAAAAATGCTGATTTAAGTAAGGGGAAAGGGATAGGGAAGCCACATTTTGAGTTACGTAGATGTATTTAAGATATATTATAATATATAACATACATACATATATACATGTGCACAAATAATAAATTAATATAAATAATACGATACGGTAATAATAAAATATAAAAGTATACTTTATATAAATATATATAATATACATCACAATGTATTTATAATGTTAGTTACATATGAACTTTATAGAAAATATTATACTGGCTAGAAAGCATTGTTATAGTGTAGTAACCATTACCACAGCCTACGTACCTAACGGACGAAGAAATACCAATCAAACCCGAAGGCTGTTTATCGTATTTCTAATTTCTTCGAAGCAATTATTTGAAGATAAAATTTGAAGATTGCCCACTAGTAGTAGGAAATCCGTTTAGGTAGTAATCTGAATCCACAACGTGTACATAGAAAATGACACCTGGAGTTTAATAAGTGATCCAAATCACAATTAGTTACGGTTTAGGTTCACCAAAGTGATTCTAAATGTATTAATGTGTTGAAATTGAGAGGGGTCTGACGGGTATAAACGTACTTCTGATGTTGAAGATTATTAACAGGGGGAAAGCAAGGGGATGAAGCGCATAATGAGGTGGAAGAAAACGTAAGTATATGATTTGTGTGTAGAAGACACGTATATATATCCAAAAAAATCTTTAGCTGGTGGGGTGCGCCATGGGGGGGGGGGGGAGGGACAAAAATGCTTCTGGCACGGTAAAGATTTTGTGTCGAGCCGGCCCTGCCTGCAAGCTGGGTGGATGGACCTGGCTCACGAGAGTCTTACTAACGTCACGCGGCCAGGTAGCATAGTGGTTAGGTCACCTGATCTTGCATTGTAAGTTTCTGGGTGCGATTCCTGGGCTGGGTCACCATTTTCAGTTATGGAATAAAATTAACGGCATTTCAATTATGTCGATCGAATAAAATAACAAGACGCATATATACACACATGTTAGATTTGTGCGTGTAACATATACATGTCTAATATATACAAATCTGATATTTAATATACATATCTAACATATACATATTAACACTTTACAGTAGTAATGAACCAGCCCATGGCGAAGTGTCACAATAAAGAGTAGAAAAAAACAGAAACAAGCAAACTAAAGGGGAAAAGTCCAGCGGCAGTTATTACTAGCATCACAAAGTACTCAACTGACTCGATAAGTTCGTTCGTATTTTACTTTGGCAGCGCCAATTAGCTTTGCGTACCGCTCTTCAATTGCCGCACGTGTAAAATTCAAGTGTTTTAAAAGAGGTGTAAGGTAATATAATCGTGATTTAATTATATTGTAATGTGGCTGGCAATCGTTAGATAATATCTTACTTAACATAGGAGGTGTGTCATTTACTATGGGCGAACCCGCCACGCCAGGGAGTTATAGCGACATCAATCTATCCTGTCTTCCATGGAGTATCAAAGGCTTTGCAGATAATACAATCAACAGTCAAGCTACGCCAATAGACCGTAAGAGTTCAACGCCTTACAGCGAAACACTGAGAAGTATCTCGTAGTACTCTCGCCCTTACTGCTAGATTTGGACGAATGTCTCCGTCCTCCAGTCTAGCTTCAGATTCGTGGTCGATTGCGCAGCCTCTCCTGACGTAAGCGGAAATTCAGTTCTACGTCATCGCGGAATGAGGCTCCCTATGTCCGTCAATATGACTCGGGATCGGGTGGCCAACGGATCGTTTCAGGAATAGATGACGTCACGTCGACAACTAGGAAACGTACGTTCACATAATTTCAGCACAATTAAGGGGCAACCTAAGACTATTTTTATTAAATAACGTATCACGACTCTTTCTGTGCAAGCTGTCTGAAAAATAAGCAAATTAATTCTGAAAACATAAAGTTCCCAATCGTAATAAGTCGAAAGGAGGCTATGCCCTGGCAGCACTAAACTAGGGAAGGTTATCACTTTAACGTGACGTCCGCGGCGCAAGCATAAAAGACACAAAACACACCATAAAAGTAATGTAAAGACTAGCTATCACGCGATGGTAGTCTAGACGTGATCTCGTTAGTACTAGAGCATGACTCATACCTCGGAACATTTGTCATAGATATTTTATTGTTAAAATAAATGTAAAATAAATACGTATTACTTCAATATTGATAATTACAGAATTTTTTTATTATTTGATATTTCGGATACTTGCTGATATTTACATCCTGAAGTAACATTTACTACTGGTAAACATTACCGGGCTTTTATTAGACCACTGACCCAACCACAAAGTGGGTAGTTACAGAAGATCGTATATATACAGGTGACATCAAGGGCTGGATATAATCCCCCCACTCCTTTTACAACTACTACTACTACTACTACTACTAGGATACTTAGTGGGAGAAATGATATATTGAAAGACGAAATAGTTAGCAAAGTTGGCTGCATCCCTGCTCATTTGTATTGTTATAAAGAGGCAATGTATATTTTGTATGATATGGCTCTTGCGATCATTTTTGATATTTTGGTATATTTTGCATGTTTGTTTATTAAACAAATAAATTTTCTTCAGTTTCCCACAGTAATATGTCCACTAAACTGTTATTTATTATTTATTTTTTTATTTATTATACAAGAATTAATTACTATAAAACATTGATTTGCTTAAAAAAATAACAGGAACCTAATGGCAAAACCTTAACTGTTTGCTTATTTGATTCTGTCACCCAACTGAGATTAGCCCGTTGTAGGGTGGACAGGACTCTAACATTACAATCAAGTTTGCTTGATCGCTTGATTGCTTACAAATGTACAAGTTTTAGTAATAAGCTAATAACACTAAATTTCCCTAAAATGTGGTCTACAAAATAATAATAATAAAATATTAAAAGACAATATAACAAATAAAATGCAATTCCATTATATAATAGGCAATAAATATAATATAAAATTCGATTAAATAATATAAATAAAGTTATATGTGAGAAAAGAAAGAAACTGTAATTAATATTTAATATATGTTAAGTAATATAGAATTTATTATAAAAATACTTAGTCAAAAAAAGTACAATTCATTGTCAAAATAATATATAACAACAAAGTCAAATAATTTTTGGTAGTTAGTTCAATGTTAAAATATACTCAACATACATGTTTAAAAATATGTTAATAATTTGTGAACCTAAGTTTTATTAAACTATTATTTCTAATGTTTAATGTATGGTTAGTCTGTCATGATTCGATAACCATTTCTTTAATTTATTTTTGAATTCCCTAAATGTCAAATTCATTTTTATTTCCATATTATATCAGATTGTAAAATATCGGCGCAATGAAAGAGTAATGTCTTTGTCCACATGATGTTTTCATTCTGGGTATTATTAAGCTATTTTCTAAAACTTGTCTCGTTGGTCTTCGATTCTGAATTATTCTTAAATTTGAGTTATTGTCCAAAAATAGCCTAAAGAGGGAAGTTTTTAGAAAAAGTTGCCTACAATCAAGGACTTTAGCTTCCTTGTAAAGTTTATTAGTGGGATGGCGATATGGTCTACGTAGAATATTTTTTAATATAAATTTCTGCACAACTTGCAATGGCTCTAGGAGGGTTTTACCACATCCACCCCATCCAATTGTTACGGATTGTTTTGATGTTTCTGTGTATACCGCGACGCGCCGGCTATACAGCTCGCCACAGCTGTTTGCCTACCAGTCTGTAAAGTTTATAGGGTTTTTATTGGAGAATAATAGCTAATGGCGGGCCGATGAAAAATGGAGTTTGTATGATAATAATAATAAACGCTTTATATAATAAATAATAATCGAAAAGACGAGCTTATTATTAAAAGGCAATGCTCTAGAGATAACCTATATTGATTGCTTACATTGTTTGGGTTGAGTTTCTAACTTACCCTATATAATGAGTTTGGCAATTGAAATATATAAAAGAAAAATACATTAAAATATATGACTCTTTGAAGGCGCAGAATGTGCCACACCAAAATATACTAAACCCTATAAGAAAGCAAAGGTTTTAAGAGTAGGGAGTAGGTTAGGGTAATTCATGTGAATGATTTTAAATGTTCTCTAAGTCTGTTTTTAAAACATATTTCACGCAGTGCGGTTCTCACATTTTTAGGCAAAACCTTCAAACAATGAAAGAGAATGGGAAGAAGTCACTGCTGTGATCAGAGATATAGAGCAGCAGGCTATCTTCAGATCTCAAAGGCCATCCGTAAGACGATAGTACAAAAAATCTGCCTGTGAGATAATCGGGAGCGACGCCCGAAAGATCCCGAATAGCAGAGAGAGAAATCTAATGTCTCTTTTCTCCCAGGTCGACAGCACATGTATGTATCGAATAAAAATGTTTAATATATTCTAAGACTTGGTAGCTAACTCCACTGTGTGGCCGAGAAACGGGCCATACCCATAGTCCAGCAGAGGGACTGAGATCTTTAGCCTATTATTTAGCCTTTCAACGAATTAAATAGGCCGAAGAGATTCAAGCCTTCGCATTTCTCTTATATAGGGTAGCCATGAGATTTTTTCCTCCATACAGCAACCAAGGTGTTTAACCACAGAACTGAAAGGGACATTACTGATGCAAATATTTGTGACTGCATTTCCATTGATCCTCGAGGTGACGTAACTGCTACCGATTATAATCGCCTGCGTTTTGAAAGAAGTTAAGAAAAGTCTATGTGGTTAAGAGCACTCGTATATCATCGACAGATCCTCTTTTACAGAAGCAATTGTTGTATCAATATCTTCCGGGCGAAAGTGAGGGTAAAATTGGACATCGTCGTCATAGACGTAATGATGTGCGTTCATCCTTTGGTTACAGATTTATTTATATAAATAAAGAAGTCGAAGCGAAACGCATTGAGCGCTCATTACAATAATCTTCAGGAGAGTCTGGTGAGGGTTTAGTTATTATGCCAGGTGTGTTTTTCATGGAAATATAAAATCAATTATCATTTAAAATAAAATCTAGACAGACAAAATGTGAGCAATGAGTTTGTATTTTGGTCTAATTTCTAGATTCCGCCAGACGCATTCCGCGATTTCTAAAACTAGGCACACTTCTTTCAAATGGTAATATGAGATAATATTGATTTGTATTATATGTTTTAAATGTATAACAAAGGGCGACATATTAGTAAGACACATAGATATGAAATGAAATGACGAGTCAGACTCGTCAATTATTGCTACGCCAAAAGATGCGCATGACATCAGCCGTCTAATGCGCCCAAAGGGTTATATAGTTGATAATTGAGTTAATGAATATAGAGAAGAGGGGCGAGAATAAAATATCACTCTAGGAAATGCTGGCGACCTGTGGTAGATATTAGAGATCTGGTCTTTATTCCTAACTATTCTTGTTCCCATTATTTAGAACTGATCTAAATCAGTTTATTACGGGGTTGGTGAAACTACATGATCCTATATAAAAATCGAAGACTATCGCGGTTGTTTGACATTATAAATAGGATAGAAAACGAATTTACCGCGTGAAATTTGTAGGACCCGACGTTTCGGTGACGTTGCAGCCGCCGTTGTCTAGGGTCTCCAGTCTACCCTAGACAATGGCGGCTGCAACGTCACCGAAACGTCGGGTCCTACAAATTTCACGCGGTAAATTCGTTTTCTATCCTATTTACTTAATCCTAATCTTATTAGAGAGAAATCGACGGGTGGGCTGTCAGGAAGGGAGTGAAGTACTACTACGGATCGCAAACAGAGCATTGCTTTTAACCCTGTCTCTAGGATGACAGGGAGAGACGAAAAATGAACGTTCAGAGCGTCTATTATTAGGCCAGGCGACTTACCGACGCGAAACGAGTTAAAAAATCTCCACATTAAACAGTACAGGCAAATTAGAGAATGGCTTAATGTGGAGTCTCTTAAAAATTCAGGCATAGCTCGCGTCGCGTCGCAAGGCGGTCGCGTTTCATATCCTTTTTCGATCTGTCTCTCTTCTTCGGGGAGCTAATGGGTCCTTGCTGAGTTGGCCACGGAGACCCATTCTGTTCAGGGTTGATCACACTCACGGGTCAACACCCATCCGGCGGCCTCCACGCATGAAGTGCGAGCCTAGGCAAGACTCTGGCCTTAGGGATAGTTTCCCCTAGGAGTCAACCTTCTGGCGCTCCTGGACGGTCTGCGCACCGTGCGTCGTAAGCCAATTTATATCCCAGGGCCCTTTATATCCACGGCGCCCTGTGCTGCAGCCCAAAAAGCCTTTATATAGATCCGCGGCTGAATGCATGCATTAAAACTCGCTTATTTGTCAAGATTTTACAACTCCGTTAAAACTCGGCTGTACCGGAGTACAACAACAACGGGGTTTAACCCAATTATAGGTACATTTTTATTGGTAAGGCTGTTACTGTTGATCCCATCTAGGCCTCCTTGCGAATATCATTATGTCGAGGTTAATGGGGTCATTTTACATGATGAGGTATAATTCGTTGCTTTCGAACGGTTATTTAATTACCTCTGTAGGCGCGCCTATTAAATTAATTTTAATTAGACCTGACAATGTTTCAGGGGACCAACCGAGAGCCAACTACCTAATACGGTGTCGCGACACATACCTACTAATGCCGCTAGGGCGGCGCCTTCTTCTTGTACGTGTGGCGACTAGCAAACACAATTTTACAAATGCTATACAATTGGATATTTCCTGGTAATTAATCATAAGTAACAGCTCTGCAATATCTCATGAGGAAGTACATCGGTATGACACCAGGAATAAAACCCATTACCTTCAACTGATCGTAGCGCGTACTGCCAAGTTTCAGGCGACTAGTCTATACATAGACCTCAAGCTTTTAAATAAATTGCCTGATAGATTAAAGGCGATTAAAAACATCGATATTTTTAAGAGATCCATCCGGGTGTCTCTGCTAATAAATTAATAGTAAAAAAAACCACTAAAAACATGCTTTTATACATGTAAACACGACTATGATACGATATTCCATCATGGAATGCCAGTTCCTGTCTTCCGTCTTCATCATCAGACCTTAAAACTTAATCGTGGTCAACGTTCATTACAAGACATTTCTAACAAGTCCAAACACGGCTATGATACCATATTCCATCATGGAATGCCAGTGGCTATCTTCCGGCTTCATCATCAGACCTTGAAACCTAATCGTGGTCAATGTTCATTCCAAGACTTTTCTAACAAGTCCAAACACAGCTATGATACGATGTTCCATCATGAAGTTCCAGTTCATATCTTCCGACTCCATCATCAGATCAGTTCGACAGTACCATATTATTGTATTGTCATCAGAACTACATACAGCTGCAAATTTTCATGACGCTACGATCCTCGGAAGATGGTTAAATGCGTTACCTTAGATTCCATTACATAGTTAGTTACATACAGGTCGACCTAATAAAAGCGTGTTAGTATGCGCACAACGACACTTTAAAATATTGCGAAAACAGCAACCATGGACATTTAGACAAGACTCTGCTCCAGTTAACAGGGCCTTAATTGTTCAACAGTAGTGTAAAGACAAATGTCCAGACTTTTAAAATGGGCCCTCTACTCGACAGACCTGAATTCCATAGACTACAGAAGATCTTCACATGCACTTCCTTAAAAGATTTGAACACATGCTCGCAGAGTCTGTGGGACTCCAAGGTAACACTATGTAAAAAATCGGATTTAGTTAGTTAGGCTTTTGCTATTTTAGAGAGTGTTTTGTTATTGTTTTAGGTCACAAAACGTCTCTCAGTATTATTACAGATATAAATATCACATAGACAAGAAGTCCACGCCTTACCACGAGATAACGAGGTTAATCAGCCAGCGGTTCGATACTCGCGCCCTTACTACCAGTTGCAACCAGATTACTCCAGTCTACCAACTGGTTACAGGTTCTAGGTCGCTTGTGTGGTCCTCTACCCACGCTCTATAGGAAACATCTTGAGGTGTCGATACAACGGGCGAGCCCGTCACCACAGGGAGTTTTAACGATTAGTCGTTCTATCTCCCTGGAGTGAGCGTAGAAGACTTTGGACAAAACAATCCGACGTCTAGCTACGCCACAACCCGCAAGAGACCAACGCCTTACCGCGAGATAGCCAGGAATGCTACCTGGCGGGCGACACTCGCGCCCTTGCTACCAATTGTGACCAGATTTCTCCGGTCTCTCGATTGGTTCCGAGTTCGAGGTCGCTTGCGCGGTCCTCTCCCTTACGAAGCGGTGAAACGGTGAATACCGAATCTATCGCGGACCATGGCGTCCTTTGCCCGCCTGCAACCCGGGATCGGATGGCCAATGGTCATTTCAAGAGCAGTCGCCGTAAGGTACGCAACCACCCCCGCTCTATAGGAAACAATACAGCTTCCAGACTCCCCCGACTGTTAGTCGGAGTGCACAATCGGAGTGCACACGGAGGCTTGCGCCGCACGGTGCGCAGACCGTCCAAGAGCGCCAGAAGTTTGATTCCCAGGGAAACTGACCAGGGCCAGAGTCCTACCCAGGTTCGCACCCCGTGCGTGGAGGCCGTCGGATGGGTGTTGACCCGTGAGTATGACCGACCCTGAACACATGGGTCTTCGTGGCCAACCCATCATGGGCCCGTTAGCTCCCAAAGGAAATTTATATAGGAAACAGTACTGCTTCCAGACTCCCCCAGCTGTCGGTCAGATGCACAATCGATTAGCTGACGCCGCACGGTGCGCGAACAGTCAAGAGCGCCCGAAGGTTGACTTATAAGGGAAACTGGCCCGAAGGCCAGAGTCCTAGCCTGGCTCGCACATGTTGACCCGTGAGTATGACCGACCCTGAATACCTGGGTCTTAGTGGCTAAACTGCAACAGGGGTCATTAGCTCCCCAGTATTTTAGACAATATTTCTCAAAGGTTTTAAAGGTTCTTAATGTATCGGTCCATTGGTAAAGCCGGGTACCTGGACTTACCTATTCTGATTTTAACTAACTTACCTAACTTACAAAAAACACGGACACGGATAAATAAATAAACTGAAGCCATTTAAGTTTGAACCATTAAAACGTTTGGAAGAGTCCTTAGGACCCATTGGGTAAATTAAGGGCTAATAAGGCCGTACAAAATTGTGGACGAAACGAAGACGCGGTTGGTCAAACATATTTTTTTTTATTGAGGTAAAAAACAGTCATAAACAATTGTTTTAACAAATACACTTAAACAAATAGACCTACATTACCATTAATTTTAACAAAACTTGTAAATGTAGCCACATCAATGTAAATTTCTAGTCGGATCGAGTAGGTACCTAAATTATTAGCTGTAAACTAAAACTAATGACACTGAGAATATATCTATGTCGTTCAAAACTTCATTATAACACATGCAAGAGCGTCTGAAGAAGGTATTTTTTGCGTAGTTTGAATGAAAAGAGGGAATATAGAATGTATCTTTTTAACGTGAGGAGGAAGACCGCGGGATTTTAAAAAGATTTTTTCCAAAAGGGGTGCAGAGTTGCAATATTAATTAAAGTACGGTGTAAAGTCGCGTTGTTAACAAGGGTTCTAGTTCTGTTTATACGATTTTGTAAGGAATCCAAAAAAAATGAGAATTGTCTATAACGTCGTAGAAGAAAATGTAGAGGAACTATGTATTAGGATTCAGAATCCATGCTAAAATAGGATTCGTAATGTGTTAGTATTCTCAGGCGCGTGCGGGCGACTCGCGCCCATCGGATCTGCAGTCTGCAAATTTTCACTTAACTAAATTAACTTGCGCTTTGCTTTGCGTAAAATCGTGTAAAAGGAACCATCGCTATCGCCCCAACTAGTTTCTTTTATACTCAATGATCCTAACCTGCATTGGAAAGTTCCTAGCCAGACTGTTTCAGAGTCGACAAGCTTATGAGTGCGTGGGGAAACCCTCTAACAGCTGGCACTCCTGACGAAGTGCCGAAAGCACTTCACTTCACTTCAGCTCAACCTGAAGGGGTATAGAGTATGGTCATGAGCGCAGCAACATTATTTGCAGGTTGGTGCACCTATATATTAAATCAAAATTATACAACACAATCAGCAAATACTTACTAAAGAAAACATTGAAACATACTAAGCAACCTAAATAATGACTTACTCAGGCATGCTAATTAAATATAATTTTAATATTATATGATATAAATATTACAACGGAGAAATTGAAAACTATATTAGTATAAATTAGCATAAATATGTAAAAGCATTAGCATAACTACAACTAGTAAAAAATCTATTAGGCTAAATTCGTTAAGATAGTTAGGTTAGATAAGTTAGGTTATGTTAGGGCATAAGTATAGATATCTAGTGTAAATCATTTTATTAGTGTAATCATTTATTATTGTAATTGTAAACAAAGTATATCACATATTTAGTGGTATACTAAAATAATTAGTATAAGTTAGGTTATGTTAGGTTAGGTTAGAAAGTAGGTATATAAATTTAGTGGAAAATCGTTTATTTACTGTAAATATTTATAAGTGTATATTCAGCTAGTTATTAAAGGAAATATAGGTTAGGTTAGGTTAGGAAGTCGATACATCTACTTAACGTAAAAAGTTATAATCTATACTAATATTATAAAGAGGTAAAGTTTGTGAGGTTGTAGGGAGTAATCTCTGGATCTACTGAACCGATTTTTAAAAGATGAAACTCCTTTTACCAATAGAAAACCACATTATTTGTGTCATAGGCTATATATTAATCCGAAAAATTAAAAGAATGTTTCGTATTAGTCAGATTTGCAAAGTAAGTCGGGGAAAATACGGTCGAATAAAAGTATTTCTTACGAAAGCTGCCTTAACGACGAGAGATATATGATTGAGTTCTAGAGAAAAGTTGTAGAGCTTAATAATGCCTACAAAAATTTTAGCGGCAGCATATGTCTAAATTTTATATTTAAGTAACAAAAAGTAGTTTTTCACACCCGGTCGCTCCGTAACATCCCTTGGGGGACCAAAGGTCGGCCGCCTAAAACTCCGTAATGTCCCTTACAGGACCAAACGCTCGCCGCTGCGAAAAATGCAATTTACGATTCGAAACGCCTCACTATATGCTTTCTGAGGGAGCTACGATATGGCAAAAATATCTTTAATTCAAGATTTCCGTCTGGCAATATCGAAGGACCATTTGCTGTTTTTCACGAATATTTATGCAAAATGCTTCGGTGACAACTTAGCGTCGGGAAAAGATGGCATTTTGTGTTTTGTGATGTTTATGAATTATCACGAAATATAGCGAAATATGACGTAATATCGCTTTATTTCGCTAATAAAATAGGTATTGCTTCATTTACATCCTAAGTAATCACATAATAAGCCGTATTTTGAAAATTATAAATTGCTTCGTAATATGGCTCGCGAAAATAAATTTGTTTTGATAATTACTATGAGAGAATTACTATACTTAGAGTGCGATTTTTTATAGTTTTTCGATGAAATGTGACTTTTTGGAGTATAATAATTAGTTGTTTTACATATAATAAGTATATAGGGACACAATATATTTGAAAATAATATAAATAAAAATAAAAAAATAAAATATAACCAATTTTATATTATGAGCATTCAAAGTTTATTATCAAGTTGTGGACGCCAACTCTCAAAACTTTAGATTTTTCTATAATATCAGACAAAGCTGAAAGTTCTGGTGTAATTTTCTAAGAAGTATGATGCAGTAAAAAAGTTATTTTGAAAGAATCTCATATTAAAAAAAAACCGTAAGTAGTCACAAATTAAAAAAAAATAAATTTTTTTTACGAGAATACATTAAATTTTTCTTGGTTGAATAACTAAATATTTTTGTATGCAATTAAGTAAAACAAAATAATTGTTTTGGTAAATCATTTAATAAAGAACATAACTGTATTTACTATTTTTGCATATTTTCCGTAATTTGTTATAAAAACATCGAAATGATTTTATATGCCAGTTTTTTCAGTTCGCCAACTTTTTAATATTTATTCATTATTATCCTAATTGTTTTACGAGATTAATTTATAATGTTTTATATTTAAAATTTCAATGCGGTCATTTTACAGTTATTCTTTTTATGATCCGTATAGTGGTTTATAACTTATGATCGTTTTCCTCAAGGCCATCGACTCTCGCCAATTTCACGCGCCAAACTGACAAAACAAATGGGACGGCCGAATGGGCCGAATTTTAACTTCGCGATGTGAGGGGTTAAAAAAATAATTTAAATCGTTAGGTCATGTGAATTGGTCATATTATCGACAATTATTAATTCTTATCAAAATAAGTAAATTTATCGTCTCAAGTGTTTAAAACAAAAGACTTTTCCCTTTTACTAAATATAATTTTCCTTTTACTGCATAAATCGTTAAAGATTTAATACGACATAAGTATGTAACCGCGACCGTATCTCGGGTTGAAAATCCTGAAAGAATGGTACTAAATAATAACATTACATCTAATATAGTATACAGAGAAGTTTTGAACAATTAAAATAAACATAATTAATTCAATCATAATCATTTTATTCACTCATTTGAAATCCGGTAATATAGCTAAATCAGCATGCAAAGACATATATACTTATGCAGTAAACATATAACCCTCCTCTTGGCAGTCAGGAAATAAATCATAGCAAACAGTACTAACCGAACCACACTCATAATTTCATCACAAGTAAAAATGTTTACTACCCAATGAAGTGGGCACGGGTCAGCTAGTAGTTAATATAAGTATAATAGGTAATAGATAATATAAGTCAGATATGAACACATTATTGTTAGTTACCCACTGAAAAGGCACTAGCCTTAGTGAGGAACTGTGACATGTAATTTGTATCTTTTTTATAAATAAACACTACTACCAACTAATATATATATATATATATATATATATATATATATATATATATATATATATATATATATATATATATATATATATATATATATATATATATATATATATATATATATATATATATATATATATATATATATATATATATATATATATATATATATATATATATATATATATATATATATATATATATATATATTCTGGGTAGCCAGTGAAGAACAACCCAGCGTGCTGGAAAGGCAGCGAAACCACGAACCCAGGGGATTTCAAATCCAATCGGGGAGGCGTCGTAAGAGTCCTCAAGCCCGTAAGAGTCCGACGCATTACCGCAAGGCAATAGAAAGTGATACAAGAGGGCCGACCTCACGCCCTTACTACCAGATTTAGACGAATGTGTGCTTCCTTCAGTCTAGTCATGGATTCGAGGTCGCTTGCGCGGCCTCTATGCGACCTTGATGGTATTCATTTTGAATATATCAAGAATCCGTGGTTCCTTTGTTTGCCAAGGTCGCGCGGGATCGGGTAGCCATCGGATCATTCATTTTTAAGGACAGGTGACGCCAGGTCAACAGCTACCCTCCCCCTTTAGGTAACATGCGTGACCAGACTCCCCCCGGCTATTCGCCGGATTTGGTAAGCGTGACTGACACAGCCTGGTACACAATCCGCATAGCTCCAACCGAGATGTTTCCCCGGATCAGAACGTCTTATAGCAACCACCATCGACTGCAGACTACAGCTGCAGGCAGAGTTCACAGCGGTCCTTCCAGGTTTAGTCCATCTTCAAAGAGGCTAACGTATGGGATCTCAACTGTGAGTTAGGCAAATCCAAGGTAATAAAAAGTAGATTATCAAGATGCATTGTGGGGGTCGGATGCAATCCGACCAGGGAAAACCGGTCCACCAGCCGTGAGGCCTGAGACGCAAGAGTCTTATCCGGGGTAGCCATCCACACGAGGAGCCTTCTCAATAGGATCTGAATCGTGAGTTAGGCCGATCCGAGAACAAAATGGGTCTTATGGCCTAAGCTGCACGAAACCATTCGCTACCCCTTAAAAAGGTTGCAGCGCGGAGTTGTCACCGTATGATGTCAAATACGACTAGTCACTGATTTTCAATCCGTAGCCCTATTACCATAGCAGTATAATCTGGCCAGACATCAGTATACTTTACAGAACTCGGATTCGTAATGTTGCAGTCGTCGGGCGACCAGGGCCTATCGAATCTGCAGCTTGCAAATTTTCACTTAACTTAATTAACTAGCTCCGGGGTTCGGTTTGCTTTGCGTAAAACGAGCAGTGCGAGCAGACGAAAAAGGAGCAATCGCAGTCGCCCCTGAATGGATAGGAGTGGCGAAGGTGGCAAAAAAGCCGCCCTCAGAGTGCACTTCGGTCTCCGCTTGGAAGCTATTCCTCTCCCGCGCCTTTCAAGCGATAGTTTTCTCCTTCTGGAAAGCGCTCCTCCTCGGTCAAGTGGTCGGCGATAAATCTTGGATTAGGAAAGTAATGCATCGCCCGCCTTTCGCCGAAACTTACCTTATTTTTTGCAAACGGCATATAGTACACTTATTTACATTTATGGAAATATTGAGGGCCTCGAGCTTTCTAGCTCGTTCTTTTTATTTAAAAAGTTCTTCACGGATCATGCGAAGAAAGTAAAATTGAAGATTTATGTATTTATAAAAAAGTTCTAATATACCATTTCTAAATTGTATTTTTATTGATATTACCTTCTGGTAATATCAATAAAAATACAATTTAGAAATGGTATATTAGAACTTTTTTATAAATACATAAATCTTCAATTTTACTTTCCACGCATGATCCGTGAAGAACTTTTTAAATAAATAGAACCCCGGACTTCAATAGAGATGACGGTTACAGTTCCAGTGAAATGCACTGACACAAATTCAGCGATTATTCTACCTCGTCCAGCGATGAATCAGCACGATGAAACAATACTTTTACTCGGATTTTTTTGGATTGCATCATTTTTCGGCCTATATAAACCGGCGAAAATACGACCAAAGTATCATTCCTCGAGTGATCACGTCCCCCAAGACAGCGATGGCATACCCGGTACCCCTCTCACGAGGCGAGTCAACGGGTCCGGCTTCTTGGTTACCTTTTCCTTCCTTTCCTTATCGAGGCGAGACGCATCAGTCTGTACTCCCACAGACTCGAGCCGTGCCCAGTACGAGATACTCGGAGCACAAGTACAATCCTTATCTACACACCCTCGCAACTTCAGGCAGATATCTACTACATTCGCGTCAACATAAATATCCTATTCGGGAAGCGTTACAAACTGGCAATATCGAACTCTTAATAAATTAAATCGACTTTTAATACGGAGATAACCCGCAAGTTGACACCACCACCTTACACCGAATAACTTGGAGTCTAGTGAGGGGTGGTCCCTCACAGTTACAATACATATTACATTCAAGAACTATTATTTTTTTGCAGGTGCATAGGTTACAAATTAAGCAGCATTCGCAAACAGCAGCAAGAAGGGAGTGGGGACAGAGCGAGCCTAGTGCGGTGGCACGGAGACACCAGTAATGGCGTTTAAACAGCTGCACCGGCGTTTACAGGGCAACCTTCCACTCGAGGAGGATTCTGAATAGGAGCTGAATCGTGAGTTGAGCCGATGTCGTGTGCACGTCGGAATTTCGAAATTCGCTCGCTTCGAGCGAAATTATTTTAGCGGCCATCTATGTATCTATGGTAATAATGAGATATTTGGTATGGATTTTAGGATGCGTTCGAATTAGAAAATAATATTACTGTGCGCTTCGGGAGCAACCCGCCAATATTGGTCGTTACGTAGTCAACAGTGTTCTGATGTGCAACCAAATTTGGTCGTTACGTAGTCGAAGGGAATTATAATAAAAAAAATACGTGTGGCACTCGGGGACTGCCGCGGTAAAGCTATTGCATAGCATTTTTAACAACTTATGCAATTATAATTATTTATTTATTTTATTAATTTATTTTTTTCTGATATCAGATAACTGCGCTCTATCGGAAAACGTTGAAATTATTCCGAATCATTTGCGGCTGCGGAAGCAAATGATTCGGAATAATAATTTAAACGTCTTCCGATAAAGCGCCGCGCACGAATTTTTTATTCGATAAAGCAAAAAAACCGGATTATTCGAAAAAAATCGTAGATAAAAAGATAGATAATTAAATTATCTTTAAAAATGGTGCAGGTTTCATAATAATACGCCAGACAGTATTTGCGTAGTAGTCGTTTTTGTGTTCTTCGGTTAGACCTAATTTCACAAATTAATTACACTATGTAATATAAACAAAATCTAAAATATTCAAAGCTAAGAATATTAGGAAAATGTTCTTGTTTAATATATATTTTTTTCGAATCGTAAGCAGTACTCGTTTGGACGTAATTATCAGTTTAAAATCATTAATTTTCGTTAAGAAATTTCTTCATTCGGTCGCCGCGCTGGCCTAGGCCCGCGATAAAAGCTATGCAATAGCTTAAAAATATATTTTTGTAGGATGTTGTGCAATCCCTACAATTTACATTTTATAACTGCCTATTTTCCAGCAACAACTTCTGATTTAAATAAATAATATGGTATATTAGCCATTGTAATTGAAAAATTCTGTACTACAGATTATACCATAATCCTTTCAAAATAATTTCTATGTAGGTGCTTATTGTCCTTTAATGAGTAAGGAAGCAAAATGAATCATCGCCGCTTTGCTTAATAAATCTTCGTTGTAAAATTGGTTTAAAAATTGCTTATGAGATTTCTTTATAAAATTTGCACAACGTTTACTCCCCGAAGGGCGAACCGAGATTGATCCTCAACCACCGCTCTCCTTTATTTTCCTTCCCCCTCAAGATGCATCTTCTGAAATTCCCGTCAACGTCATTTCGGCTAAGATTAAATTTTCAGCAGTTTCGCTGAAAAGGTCCATGCTCATAAACAAGAAAACATCGTCTCAGGGAAAACTTCCTGAATAAGGCGAATGTAATTAGGACTGGCATAGATTAATATATGTTGGGTACTAATTTAACGTTTTCACGAAAGCTGATATTGAAGCGCCACACAGTGAGCTGCATATCATAAAATTAGAAATAGTTTCGATTGACAAACAGGAATCATAAAGGGCTCTCTAGACGATCAAGCATGCTTGTCAAGCATCGCGTCGCGGGGGGCTGGGAGGGGATCGTAAACCGCAGGAAATACGCAAATATTTTTTTATATATTTACCAAAAATGCCTAATTTTGTAGTTTTATACCAGGGAGTCACGTCATTCATCAATCAACTACAAAATAAGGCATTTTTGGTAAATATATTTTTTTAATATTTGTATATTTCCTGCGGATTACGATCCTTTCCCAGCCCCTTTGACAAGCATGCTTGATCAAGAGAGCCCCTAAGATGCATGATTGATAACAAGCGAGCCCCTAAGATCATTTTCCTAACTTCAGAATTCTACATTGACCGCCCTACATATAGGTTATTATTAAAAAAGTAGGTAAATCCTTATTTTTTTTTTCATTAGATTTCTCAATAACAATACTTGTTTTAAATATACCATACAAAATATATAGCGGTTCAAATAAACGGTTTTTATATATCGGTTATATATAAAGTATAATTTTTATATGTTTTTATATACATTTTTCGATATGATAATATAGCGAACGTATCACGTACGTTCTTATAGATAGGGCGGTTAAGGTGACTATACAACTGTGAGCCACCGTTTTTACAGTTTTTGAGTCAATACAATTAAGTGGTTGCTTAATATTAAATAAAATAAAAATCTTATTTTGAATCTCCAATTTCTTGCCGTATTACATAACGAGTCAGTTTTTCGATATTTTATTTCCTCCATTACGGAAATAAATAAAAACTGTAGTCTGTATTTATCCTTTGTATATATATTATATGGAAATGGCATTCTTTACCGAGACAAAATATATAGAAACAGTAGGTATTTGTTGTACAAACTTTTATACTCTTAGGTACATATTTTAAAGTTTTATGTCTAGTGACCTTATCCAGCTTTATGCTAGGTCAGTGGCAATATGGATGACAACGTAGTTGCCGTCGAAGGAGTGTTTATGGCACTCCTGCACAATGTGCGAAATGGACTGAACGGCAGCGCCTCTTTTTTTTTCATTTTTCTTACTCCAACGAGGTGGATGGAGACAGAAGCCAATCCATCAACCACCCGAGCAGCTATAACGACTATAGTCGTCTTTTTTGCCCGGCAGCGCCGCAGTCGCACGCGGTGGAATCTCTCCAACCTCATTTGTGGAGCATTCCGGCGTATTTACCGTGGCCTTTGTTGATGCGGTTACAGACAGCGGCGCACGACTAAACACTCCTGCGTTTGACATGGAAGCTACGTGTCTCGATGTTGCGATGCGGCAACCCACGCGTGTGCTTCTGAGTCGCATAGCCACGCAGCCGTGCATAGCTTATGCTTGGTCCGCTATATGTTGATTTGTATGGCAGCTGGTATTGAACAAGGCTAAAGCCACGTGCGCTGCAGTCTGCGGCGGCCCTTATGGTCACCCATGCGCGCCGACACATTTCGAATCCAAGCAGGATAATATATTCTCGTAAAAAAATAAAAACATGCATTTTCTGGCATTTGCGCGGGCGCATGCGAGTAAAATTCCATTTGTTAGACCACAGAATGAAAGAGATGGAAAAGAAGTGTATGGGTCTAAACATAGTATTTAGGTACATGTAAGTTCAAGTATGTACATGTAAGATCAAGTATGTACATGTAAGTTCAAGGTTCAAGCTTCAAGTATGTTCAAGTATTCAAATGTTCAAGGTTTAAGTATGTATTTACATGTAATTCGCTGTTATGAAGTTAGGAACATTTTTATAAAGTTCAATAATCTTATTGTTCATATATATTAAAGTATTTGACATTCATGAAATCTTCAAACGAGAAATTATCAAATGAATGTTCTTCAAAAATATTATCAGAGCACATTGTACATGTAAGATCAAGTATGTACATGTAAGTTCAAGGTTCAAGCTTTAAGTATGTTCAAGTATTCAAATGTTCAAGGTTCAAGTATGTACATGTAATTCGCTGTTATGAAGTTAGAAGCATTTTTATAAAGTTCAATAAACTTATTGTCGATATATATTAAAGTCTTTGACATTCATGAAATCTTCAAACGAGAAATTATCAAATGAATGTTCTTCAAAAATATTATCCGACCACATTAAATTATTGTGCGAACGAAAATAACATCTCGAATAGTCTCGTTAGCATAACGTTTTGTTTCTTGATGTAGATAACTTGATGTATATATTGATAACCTAACTTATAATAACTTGATAACCTACTGTGAGCAATGTTTCCTGGCGCGTGCTAGGGAAATAATTACGCCGAGGCAGCTGGGAATCGCAAGCAATATCATTTACGAAAATAATACTAAAATATACTATAAAGGTATTTTATATTGGGTAATTTTAAAAATATCATGTTGCCTTCAAAAAGTATCATCGGTTTATTTCTATTTAATAAATATGCCTTGATTAGTTGTCAGTTAAGAAAATTAAATGGAATGCGAATATAACCATGCATTCTTTGTTAAATTTCAATTAAGTAGATATTTATTTTGGTAATTATTTCCTTTGGTAGGTACTAAAATTTATTTTATTTATTTATTTAAGAATTAATTAAGATAAAACATTGATTTGCTTACAAAAATAACAGGAACCGAATGGCAAAATCTTAATCTTTTGCTTATTTGATTATGTCACCCAAATGGGACAAGCCCTTATAAATAGGATAGAAACGAATTTACCGTGTGAAATTTGTAGCACCCGACGTTTCGGTGACGTTGCAGCCGCCGTAGTAGACTCCAGAGTAGACTGAAAGAGCTGTCAATCCGTTATTTTGCGGGTAGGCCGCATACCGCTGCCACCTCTGCGTAGGTTATAACGGTGGTGGGGGGCGGGCTCGGAGCGCGCGAATTTCGATAATACGTATTGCACACAATACTCACTGTATCCTGTCTTACGTCCTTGCGGTCGACGGCGGGAACATTTAAGAAGAGGCTTCCACGTAGAAGAGAGTTTGTAACCGTCGTCTCTATTGAATTTCGGGGTTCTTCTTATTTCAATGGCTTCCCGGATCATGCGAGAAAAGTAGAATTGTTCCATGGATAGCACAATGGGATTTTGAAACTGCATCCAGTGGTTACTTCCGCTATACAATACAATACAATATCTATCCAATACTATCCAATATATGTTCGCCGATTTTTCAATCTTAACGTTTTTAACAGCTTTGATGTGTTCTGTCAGTCGCGTGGCTATGCGCCGTTTCGTTTGTCCAATGTAGGCTAAGCCGCAGCTGCATTCGACTTTATACACACCCGGGGTTTGCAGTGGTATTACATCCTTTACTGGCCTCAAAAATCGAGCTATATTTTGAAATGGCTTAAAGATCGTTTTTATATCGAATCTGTTACATCTTACTTATTCGATCTGTCACGCCCTTGACGTATGGTAAGAATGCTCTTGATCTGCTCGGTTTTTGAGTTTCGTCCGTATTAGATCGTGTGCGTGTCTCGTGATATTTTCCGTATCCATTTTTCCTAAGGACATCATTGACATGTTCCATCTCCTTCGGAAAATGCTCAGTGTCGCATAGATCGCGTGCTCGATTCACGAGAGACGTTTGCACTGAACGTAGATGGTAGGGATGATGGTGTGAGCTTGCATGCAAATATCTGTCCGTATGTGTGGGCTTCCGATATACCGTATGTCCGAGAGTATTGTCACTTCTCCTCGTCACTTTGACATCCAAAAATGGTAAGGAGCCGTCCTTCTCTACTTCATAGGTGAAACTGATTTTTGGGTGTATGGAGTTTAGATGACCCAGAAATTCTTTCACCGTTTGAATGTTGCCTTTCAGGATGCAGAAGGTATCATCCACGTAGCAAAGCCAGAGAATGGGTTTAATTTTGGAGGTTTTTATGGCTAATTCCTCAAAATATTCCATATATAGGTCACTAACTATCGGCGATACGGGGCATCCCATTGCTACTCCGTCGATTTGTTTGTAATAATCGCCGTTCCATAGAAAGTAGCAGGATGTCAGGCAATGTTGAAGCATGTCGGAGTAGCTAATAGGGAGGTCCTCAGACCTTAGTTTATCTCTCACCACCGTAAGACACTCCGAAATGGGCAAATTCGTAAATAAAGATTCGACGTCAAAGCTCACCATTATTTCGTCTTCGGCCAGTTTTAAGCTTCTAATAATGCTTACGAAATTTCGCGAGTCTTTCACGTAAGACGTCGTTTTGCCCGTAAGCGGTTGGAGGACACCAGCCAAGTGTTTTGACAGAGGATATGTGGGGCTGTCGATTTGGCTCACAATCGGTCTCAATGGTGCATTATCCTTATGGATTTTAGGTAAGCCATATAATTTCGGTGGCTGTACGTTACGTGGTTTAGTGAGATAAGCTATTTCTGGGAGGGAAGTGACAGATTTATCGATTAAAACTCTCGTTTGCCTGGTAATTCTGCTCGTGGGATTGTAATTCACCTTCTCGTAAGTGTTGGCGTCTTCTAAGAGCGTCCCAATTTTCCGCTCGTAGTCCACAGTATCGAGTATCACGGTTGCGTTGCCTTTATCGGCCCGCAACACAACTACGTCCTTATTATCCCGCAGAGATTTTAAGCTTTTTCTCTGGGCGGCTGTGGTGTTCGACTGTGGGAGCTTGGCCTTGCGTACAAAGACAGCCACATCCTGTCGCAGTAAGTCGGCCTCTGGCGCAGGGATCTTGTTACGAGAGATGACTTCTTCAATGCCACTGATAATACTTTCCACAGGCAAACGGTTCGGTGTCGGTACATAATTTAATCCCCTGCTAAGAATTTATGTCGTCGGCTGGTCAATGTCAATTTTCGAAAGATTAATGACAGTACTTACAGCGTATTTCGGTACCTCCTTGCGGGAATGCCCTGCGTTTGCCAGGCGCAGAAACTTGGCATTATGCGACTCCTCACATAGCACCGTGTTACGTTCCGATTGGCTGAAGGAAACTCTGTCGCACTTGTGAAAATCCTCGCCACTTAATAAGCTGCCTAATTCTAGATGAAGAAATAATAATTCTTTTTGCTAATTATCGAGTTTGTACCGATTGTTTTGAATCAACTGGTTTGTAAGAATGCTCTTGATCTGTTCGGTTGCTGAGTTTCGTCTTTCAGGCGGTAAATTCGGTTCTATCCTATTTATAATGTCAAACAACCGCGATAGTCTTCGATTGGGACTAGCCCGTTCTAGGGTGGACAGGAAAAGGTTTAATTTTGACTACTCAAAACCTACTGATAGAAAAGCATTGTCCAAATACAATTTTGTATAAATATAGAAGAGTAAGTGATATCGATATTGGTTTCTATATTTTAGTCATTTTAATTTTACAGTAATTTTACAGATGGTAAATATATATTTACACAAAACAAATTGACTATCCTTTAAAAAGTTTACAACGCTTGCATGAACAACTTATAATTGAATTAATATTAAAACGTTAATAATATGCCAGTTGCAAAAATGGGGTATACAATGCAAACATTTAATAATAATAGGTCCATAATTTTAATTTTTATTACTATTGCAAACAATAGTAAAAATATATACCTACGTCAATGAATCATATTGATTCTATCATTCCTGGTTTTGACTGGGGTTTTTAATATTTCAACCTTGGTGTGTAAACTTGTTACATAATGTCCACCCTACGTCCCTGTCTACCCTAGAACGGGTTAATCCTACTTGGGTTGGAGAATCTAATAATTATGAGGTTAAGTAAGGTATTGCCATTCAGGCCTGTTATTTTTTTTAGACAAAATCGATGTTTCACATCTATATTTTTTTTATAAATAAAATAAAAATCTGATGTGTATTTTATACGTGTTCAGTTAAAACCAGTTTTAACCAGTAAAAACGAAGCAATGTTAGTTAATACTAGTTTATATTAAAAACAATCAGACACAGTAAGTTCTTAATAAAATATATCATGGTTATAACAAGAGTTAAAGGACTGTGGTTGAAATCGGTCTACCATGGAACGCACTAGTCATGTCTCATCCTCGAAATTGACATTTGGTACACAGATTGGTCCAAATTCACATTTGAATTAAAAACTAAAAACAGTTTATTATGCTTTATGTGAATCGCTTATTACTTACGGCATAATTGAATGGGGTGGATGTGGTAAAACCCTGCTAGAGCCATTGCAAGTTGCGCAGAAATTTATATTACAAAATTATTCTACGTAGACCATATCGCCATCCCACTAATGAACTGTATAAGGAAGCTAAAGTTCTTGATTGTAGGCAACTTTTTCTAAAAACTTCCCTCTTAAGGCTATTTTTGGACAATAACTCATATCTAGGAATAATTCAGAACCGGCGGAACCAGAAGGAAAACATCATTTTGTCAAAGACATTACTCTTTCATTGCGCCGAGATTTTACAATCTGATCAATATGGAAATAAAAATGAATTTGACATTTAGGGAATTCAAAAATAAATTAAAGAAATGGTTATCGAATCATGACAGACTAACCATACATCAAATGTTAGAAATAATAGTATAATAAAACTTAGGTGCACAAATTATTAACATATTTTTAAACTTATATGTTAAGTATTTTTAAACATTGAACTAACTACCAAAAAATAGACTTTGACAATGAATTACACTTTTAGACTAGGTATTTTTATATTAAATCTTATATTACTTACCATAATATTAAATATTAATAACTGTTTCTTTCTTTTCTCACATATAACTTTATTTATATTATTTAATCGAATTTTATATTATATTTATTGCCGATTTAATAATGGAATTGCATTTTATTTATTATATATTTTTAAAATATTTTTTATTATTATTATTTTTTATTTTATTCTGAAGACCACCTTTTAGGGCAATTTAGTGTCATTAGCTTTTTACTAAAACTTGTACATTTGTAGGCAACCAAGCAATCAAGCAAACTTGATTGTAATATTGGAGTCCTGTCCACCCTAGAACGGGCTAGTCCCAGTTGGGTGACAGAAACAAATAAGCAAAAGGTTAAGGTTTTGCCATTCGGTTCCTGTTATTTTTGTAAGCTAATTAATGTTTTATAGTAATTAATTCTTAAATAAAAATAAATAAATAAATAAAAAATTTTGGTTGGAATATCTCATACACAATCTATACTAATAAAATTTAAATTCTACCATATATTTTAATCAAATATTAAAGCCACCCGAGGCTAGACAAAATGGAACCAGCCGGGTTCGACCGCCGGCCGAGAGAAGGCACTCATCGATTTTATGATGACATTGATATTCAGATGAAATCAGTCCGTGACAACCAATTTTTTTCTCGTGTGACCAAAGCTCTCGGGGAGCTGGGAGCTAATGGACCCATGATGAGGTGGCCACGATGACCCATGTGTTCAGGGTCGGTCACACTCACGGGTCAACACCCATCCGATGGCCTCCACGCATGGGGTGCGAACCTGGGTAGGACACTGGGTCAACCAGTCTCCCCTGGGAATCAAACCTCTGGCGCTCCTGGACGGTCTGCGCACCGAGCGGCGCAAGCCAATCGACTGTGCTCTCCGACTAACAGTTGGGGGAGTCTGGGAACTGTATTGTTTCCTATAGAGCGGGGGTGGTTGTCTACCTTACGGCGACTGCTCTTGAAATGACCATTGGCCATCCGATCCCTGTTCAGAGTCGGGCAAAGGACGCCTTGGTCCGCGATAGATTCGGTGCACACCGTTTCACCGCTTCGTAAGAGAGAGGACCGCGCAAGCGACCTCGAACTCGGAACCAATCGAGAGACCGGAGAAATCTGGTCACAATTGGAAGTGAGGGCGCGAGTATCTCGAGCCAGCCGGGTTTATTCCTGGCTCACTCGCGGTAAGGCGTTGGACTCTCACGGGTTGTGACGTAGCTGGACGTAGGATTGTAATGTCCAAAGTCTCCTACGTTCACTGCAGGGCGACAGAACGACTAATCGTTAAAACGTCCTGTGGTGACGGGCTCGGCTTTCTTTCCACTATAATTGTAAAAGTAGATGATACATTATTGAGCAATTAAAAAAAAAACAAAGTGTAGAAAGCTGTGCCAGGGCGAAAGTAAATTTGTATCGTAATATCGCTGTTACATGTATTATAGTTTCCCAGAAACATATAACTGAAAATCAGTCTACGAAATAATGTATTAATGTTGTACCGCTAACTATAAATACTGTAGCATTCCAGGAATATTCTAAAGAAAATTGGAAATAAGATACGCCGCGCCCACAAGCTCGACCCGACAATCGTAATCGCAAGAATGAATCCCCACCCTATCTACCGTGGTCACAGATCAAGGAAAAATCGTATTCTAATAACAGATGTAACAATCCTTTGAAAATAGCCGATTAGTTGTCTTTAAGTCAACTTAGAGCAGGGGTCGACTTCAAACTTTCGTTCAATGGCTATCTAGTACTTTAAAAATAAGAATAAGAATAATTTTATTTTCGTAAGTAATTTTCTAAAACATTATTCACAAAGTCTGCCTAACTAGGCCGAAGCCCGTACCAAAGTAGACTCGACTAGGTCACTTGTAAGTTTTATATTGTGCGCACACTAATTAAAATACTATTACTGAGAAAAAAACAAAAGTAAAAAAAAAAAGTAAATCTAATAACTCTAATAAATACGTAGTCTAAATTTCAAGAGTTATTTTATTTCACTTTTCAAAATCTTTAATTCCAAAATGGACAAATTTATACAAACGTGTGGATTCGTGTGAATTCCGCAAAAAATAAACAAATAACTTTTCTAAATCAAATGACTCGTTGCTGTTAATATTTGAAAATAAATATTTATTTTTTAATTTATTGAAAATATTTTTGCCATGAGTCACCATGAGTCGCAATGACTTGGAGTCCTAATAATCTACTGAACTAGTCACGACATTGGCCAGCAGCAGATGCGTACCTCAAACAATAAGGGTACTGACCAGGCAGTGGGTCTCAATGGCTTGCCAATTTTGGGTAAGACTAATGCTTCCACTAGACTGGTCGCCGCTCGAGGTCACATAGAGTAAATTAAGTAGGTCCCACCGATTGTAAGCAAGTCAAATCATAAGTATGTACGTTACATCTATTGTAAGAAATTACAACCTGTGGCACCATTTGCCTGCATTTTTCACCGGGATCGAATGGCCAATGGGCCATTTTAATTGCAACTACAATTAGAGCTGTTAACTGGTTACAGGTTCTAGGTCGCTTGCGCGGTCCTCTCCCATACGTAGCGGTGATACGGTGTCTACCGAATCTGTCACGGACCACGGCATCCTTTTCCCGGCCCGACGAGTGATCGTTTTAAGAACAGTTGCCGTAAGGTTAACAACTACCCCCGCTCTATAGGAAACAATACTGTTTCCAGAATTCCCCGGCTGTCGGTCGGTATGCACAATCGACAGGCTGATGCCGCTCGGTGCGCAAATCGTCCAGGAGCGCCCGAAGGTTGACTCCTAGAGAAAACAGACGCATGAATAAATCAATAAATCATGAATTATACCAGCCACAAAACAAGCTAGCTTTGGCCAAAACTGTTTGATTATCGCTCTTTATAGCGAATTATCATAATGGGTGGGTATATTATCAATCAATTCGACAATATCTTACAACCAACCCTACTATGAAGTGTTTATCTATGTGTGTGTACGTGTAGATATGTGTGTATCATATGTGTAGACGTAACATATGTGTAGATGTGTGTGTTTTTCGTTACTGCATTCATACGACAGAACTGAAATACAATTCCGTTAATTTTATCCCAAAAGAAAACCGTAATCAGGCGACCTAACCACTATGGTTCCGGACCGTACTATAGTCTGTCCGGACGCTCTTGGCACGCAGAGTTATAAAACGCAGGAACTGAGTATCGCATATTGCTCGCTACCTTACAATTACTGGTCTTATCTCGTCTTATTTTATATAATGGCTCAGGTACCTTTTCACTACGCCCGCCATAAGACCCGCAAGTGCAAAGGAGCGCGCAATATGCGCTACTCCGTTCCTAAATTTTATAGATCCACGTGCCAGGAGCATTCGGGCATACTATTGCATGAAACCATTAAGTCCCTCATTGAACAACAAACTCTTTTCTTTTGGCTTATGAATTGTCGTACCTGTTATCACGAACAGAGCTTTAATCTATGTCCCGGTCGTCCTGCTCAGTACATCTCCGTCGGATGCACTTCCGCCCGCCCTACGTGGATTCTCCGCCCGCGCATTTTCGTCTCGTATATTTCTTTTCTCTCTGTTTCGCTGTTTTTGAAGCTCGTTTATCATCGGTGTGTCGCTTAAAATGGCGGCCGCTTCTCCGCCGCCACCGCGTCCCGCGCAATATGAACCGCCCTGATGGGATATGTCTCTATATTTAATGGACGGAGCATCGGATTACGGAATATTGCCGCACCGTCTGTTGAGCGATGGCTGCTCTCTATCTACCTACACCTACTATAGCAAAATAATCAATTGCAGTGACAGTGCCAGCACTCGATGAAATACAGATGCCTGGTATATAATAATACTAAAAGCAGATGTCAGTGGCTCCGCCTTCGACAGGTGAAACAAATATGTGTCACACCGGTCAGGCTAAGATAGATCATGACTCATGACGATAATGCAAAGCATTTCGTATATCTGCGTGTGAACACTTTACAATGCAATTCAATGCATATAAACACTTTACAGTGCGTGTGAACACTTTACAATACTTATTAGTAACAAAATTCGGTTTAGCGTCCATAAAACATAATTTTATGGTACAGGTCAATAATAATTAGCATCCGTGACTTTTACAACATTCGGTTATCTCAGATATCGACATGTTATAAATCAGCTAACCTAAATTCAGCGAAGTTATTCATAGCTCTCTTGGCGACTAGGAAAAGGGTATAATATACATATATTTAGATTTTGAAATCAAAGACGAAATGAAAGAAACCAATAAAATATAAAATCTATATATATAAAACAAAGTCGGGTTTGTTCGAACACTTAAAACTCGAGAACGGCTGGACCTATTTTCACGGTTTTTTATTTGTAGTATTTGGCTCCATCCCGAATAGCAAAATAACTATTAAAGACAAAAATTGGAAAGTTAACGAAACATTAAAATAAAAGAAAAACATTTTTTAATACAAAATGTAAATCCGTGTTTTTCTCATGGTCAGTTGTACGTGGCATGTTCACGTGTCGGCAAATCATCCACTTTATCTGTTTTTGCGCCTGATAAAAAAAAAACAAAAAATGTCGTATATCTGCGTCAATGAAGAGAGTTAAACCGAGTGCATCCCATGCTGCACAATATATAAATAGTTTAAATCAATCATGTCTTGCTGACACTTAATTTTTGTACTTTTATATTTCTTTTAGTGAAATTATCTTAATAAAGTAGTGAACTTAATATTTATTTTGTATTCATTGTATTACTTTCGTAAAATCATAAATTAAGTTCAGCTAATCTGTAACGCGACATTCATTGACTGTTAGGCCGTACGAAGTTCGCCGGGTCAGCTGGCACCTGTATATACTAATATCTCATCCCTCCCATTTCCTATCATATCCTTTATTATTCTTACTTATGAAATATGAGACTACAATATAATGTACTTCGATAATAATATAATTTAATTCAAATCAACTGTGATAATTTGTCTGCACTTCTATAGGAAACAATTAATCAACCAGTGAAACATTGTATACATATTATTTTTAATAATTAACGGAGCAAAGAATAAATAGATAAATAATAATGACTCGATTGGAGTACTAAGCTCTCTCCTCTCTCTACTATCCAACGTGAAGCACAGCCATCGCTCACAGGCGGTGTCGTCATTCTGCTTGGCTAACCCTTCCTCTAACTAAAGGAACGGTTCCACTCTTTTCTTCTACTCCATGCATCATTTGTTTGTTTTATACCCAATTCGGTGACATCAATACTATTGATCCGCTCTTAGGAGATATTGGGAGCTAATGGGCCCCGTTGCAGTTGGCCATGAAGACCCATTCGTTCAGGGTCGGTCATACTCACGGGTCAACACCAATCCGGCGACCTCCACGCAGAAGGGCAGGACGCTGGCCTGCGGCCAGTCTCCCTTAGGATTCAACCTTCGGACGCTTCTGGACGGTTAGCGCACCGTTAGGCTTCAGCCAATCGATTGTGCACTCCGACTAACAGCCGGGAGAGTCTGGGAACAGTAATGTTTCCTATAGAGCGGGGGTGTTTGTTAACCTTATGGCAACTGCTCTTGAAACGACCATTCGGTCACCAGATCCCGGGTAAATAAGCCGGGCAAAGGATGTCGTGGTCCACGATAGATTCGGTAGACACTGAATCACCGCTTCATAAGAGAGATGACCGCGCAAGCGACCTCGATCCTGTAACGAGTCAGGAGGTAGGAGGTATCCTGAAGGTTAATTCCAGACGGAGATATCCTTCCAAACTGGTATTCAGGGGGCTAGGCTGCCCGCTGGGTACCTTTCCGGTGCCTCTCCGTAAGGCGTTGGCCTCTGACGAGCAAGTGGCGTAACTAGACTGTGGATTGTTTTTAGTCCCAAGTCCTCTGCGCTCACCTCACGGGAATTAAAACTTATTTAGGTGACGGGTTCGGCCGTTGAAGTTGACAGGTCTAGTTATTGGTCCACTTACGTCAATATATTGTAAAATCTCAGGATAATACACAATACCGGGAATTCCCAATTTTCTGGTCTGAGATTTTAGACGGTATGAGTATGCTGTACATATATTGCAGAAAATATAAATATATCCAGCAGTTTCACTTAGACACTAAGCAATAGAAATAAAAATAGAAAATACATTTTTGAGGAAAAAATAATTAGACTCTGTGACTCTATATTATCTTATATTATTTACTTTCAAAAAATAACGAAACATAACTTGAATGTCATAATCGTTTAATCATGAGACTAGTTACCATGTGTCTGCAAAAACTAATACAAAAACAGCACTAATAAGAACGATAAATCCTACTTCAAGTCTTAAAGTTCTTATCCCTCCAGAAGTGATACATTTATCAAAGGCTCCATCTTCCATGGCGTGCTCGAAGTTTGAAGGTAGTCTATCGAAAGGATTCTTCTTCAGCTCCGCAAGAGTCTTCATGAATTTTGTGACGTCGTGGAAGATCAGGTCAGTCTGCTGGTTGAACGGCCCGTACATGGTAAACATGCTAGAGTGTGTATTGTAGCCCTTGAAGAAATATTTAAAAATTATATCAAAATGCATTGGGTATCATTAAGGAAATCATGACTCTCGTTTCTTTGCTCAATGTTTTATTATTCTAAATACTTCAATATCCTGTCCGCTGTATCAAAGTATTCACAAACTTATAGACTAGCCCAAACATATTTCTTCGGCACATTATCGGCATGTCGTTTTATAAAACAGGCTAAGGTTTCATACTTGTAATACGTGATTGAGAACTTAATGAAGCGTTTATCATCTAAAAACGGCGGAGAAACGTTAAAGCAATTCATCAAGGTTTTCTTCTAAGAACGCTAGACACGTTGCACCATTGAATCGTGGCAGGAAATACAATAATATAGGTATTGACCATCGGCGCCCATATGTTTAATTTAAATCGATGATGGTACATACGAACTCTCACACGCATGTGGGTTTTCATGACTCCACATAATAATATGTTAATTATGTGTGCTGTACAACGCGATTCGCATGACCGTACACACCAGTGAATGAATACAATGTTCCTCATTTTATTTGAAATCCACTGACAAAAGCGTATTCGAGGTTCTTAACCACTTAAGGACTACGTCCGAGTATACTCGGGCGGCTATTTTATGCGAAAATCCCCACACTGGAGATAACTCGGGCAAACTTCAATTGCAGAAAAGAAAACTCCGGAATGTTTCGAGCGAAAATAAATACGAGAAGCGAGACAAAAGACAGCTACGATGATTCAAACGAGGTACCACCCCCCCCCCCCCCCACCCCAGTATCTCCCAATCTCTGCAATTCGGGTGACAACGCGCGATGTTATTACCGCCCAGTATTTTGAGCAGTGAGGTTGTGTGTTTTGAGCGCTCGCTTTAAAATTTACTACAACAAAGAAAAATTTTGATGATGTTTTTTTAGCATTTTAATTTTTTTTGTTACTTGTTTGCATTAATAAGGCATAATTATTAATTATTATGAATAAAAATTAATATTTTTTAAGAACTTCCTTTATTTCTAAACCCACACTATGCACCGTAATAGCAACTTTTAATCCTATTTTGTATAAGGCATAATTATTAATTATTATGAATAAAAATGAATATTTTTTAAGAACTTCCTTTATTTCTAAACCCACACTATGCACCGTAATAGCAACTTTTAATCCTATTTTGGGCCTGAAGTGGCATTTATGAAGTGGCTTATATTTTTATTTTTTTAATGATTACTGAAGGGGTTCTCCTAGCCCGATTTCAAAAGTAATGTGGATATGCTGATTGTTATCGAAGTCAGGATGTAAGCAATCGTAATCATGGATAGATCCCCAACTAGATTAACAAAGGGAAAGAATTTTAGGAGAAGAATATTACCTTTCCAAAGAATCCGTCCAGCTGTTTGAAAGCAACCGTTATTTCTTGGCGCCTCGCTTCTGTAATGTTAGCGTATATGAGTACGTGCCCAATTGCTGACCAGTTGATGTAGCACAATTGTCTATTATCAGCAGGGCAAATTGCTCTCAAGTCGCTTGATTTCAAGTCTATGGCCCATTCCTCTAGACTGTTACCATCTAAAAATAGAAGATACATATAGCAGTATGCGAATTAGTGTGTACACGTGTAGGTAGTAGGTATATGAACAGTAGACCTAGCATGTATTAGAACCAATAAAACAGACACCACAATGAAACTGAATAAAAAAAACCTCAATAAATACGAAAAATAGTACACAAAAAATACCCACTTTTATATTGCTTATATATTTTCAAAAATATACATTATTTGACAACCGGATGGTCCACTTGAAAGAGGATCTCGCGCCGCTCGGTCAATAATTTTCAAAAGTTTATTTATTGTTCATTAAAACGAATTCATTGTCATGAACTTAGAATACACATTTTATTGATAATTTTGACAAGATCGATGTTCTCAATAAGCTTCAACAATTTGATGGATAATCCCAACGATTTATATTACAACAAGTTATGGAATCTGGGAGATTACTGCAGTGTTCAATGATTCATGGGTTAAAATTAATTTCTCCTCGTCTAAATTAATTTCTATATCGTCTTTGTTTCAGCCTATCCAAGCTAGTACTTACAAAAGCCCCTAAATTATCAATAGGATTTTCGATATCAATTAGGATCAATTCAGTGAGTTTTTGTCATTTTAGCAACATAAGCGATTCTTCATTACCTTAGGCCTTAGATAGACTATGGCAGAAAGCCAATTCTTGCTAAAATTGCTTTTCAATTTGGCTCTGTGTCGTCGAAGTTTAAAGGAAATTTTCTTTCAAATTAACTATATTGTTACTCAAATCAGTGATTAAATCTTACCTGTGTATTTATGGTAGGTAGATTGGCTAAAGAATGCCATATCGCCTCGTTTTTCCGCCAAACACTTGATTGCACTAGTGTCGTCTGTAATATATTAAACAAATAATTAAAACAAATTCCAATACACTCTATATACGGGACTAACTATAAGCATTTTAACTTGCGATACCTACCGGTGACATTATCCTTTGTACATATTGCAGTCAATTTAGTCTTTACGCTGCTTGAAAGACCGTTTGCGCTTTCTATTCCTGGAACGCAGGACTCACCGAGGAATTCTGACATAGCTTCGTCATCGGAACATGTGTCAGGTAGGAGATTATCTTTCCGCAGTTGCTGGATAGCGGATAGCCACGCTACTCCTGTAAATGGAAATTTAACGATAATTGCTAGTTTAGATATTATAGACCAGTGGTTTTAAACTTTGTTACAACAACCAGCGTGTTAGCCGCACCATACAATAAAACGTGACCTCTTGTCTACTGCACGGTTTTTTTTGCTATACAACGCGTTATATTTTGTACACAACTTCAAGGTGACGCAATAATTGTCCGTTGTCATGGGCAAGGTCTCATACATTGCCATACAAAACTGATACGAATTTCGCCGTAAATAATACGTCTCACCGAGGAGGAAATACGATGCATACGGCGCGCGGCGCCGTGCCGTGTGTATCCGCAGTGTCCGTGGACGAGCTTCCATAATGATCCATACCCCACTGACGACACGGCGAACTAACCGTGGATTTTCACGGCGAATAAAACGTGTGTGGAGGAGAGGGCTGATTCTTTACCCTTTAAGGTCTTTTGCATATGCCTTTGGCGGCTTAAATGGCATCTCATGTTTTTCATAATCTTTTGTTTCACTTAGTTTTACTTTATTATGTTTATTTTTTAATGTCAGCATTTGTTAACTTATGTAAATTCAGTTATTATGGACTTAAACACTCTAGATTCAAAATTAAAGGACGAATTGGATTCGCTTGTAATCCCACTGAATAATGTTTGAAATAATTGAATAAATAATCAAAACTGATCAAGAAACTTTTTATTATTTCATATAGGTGATACTTGGTACCAATATGATACCAAATATTTTATTTTATTTTATTTTATTTTATTAATTTTTTTATTTTATTTTATTCTGGAACCAAACAGAACTACATACAATGCAATAAAAACCTATTTATAAGTGACAAAAATCCATTAATGTGATTCCGAATATAAAGTATACAAAATGAACGCAATATAATTTTATATTGTTTCCGCTTGAGAAAGGGGGGAATCAGGATGGGAAGTGAGGTGAAAGGGAGAGACAAAATAGATAAAAATATATTATGTATGTATATAAATATATTTATATTTAATTTTAGGTATGATATATAGTTATTATAAAGAATATACTTGAGATAAAATTATGTCCTTGAACTAAATTAAATGAAATATAATATGTATAAATGTTATGTGATCATCTAGATAGACTCTAGATTTTTTTTTATTGAGTTCTTATAAGAGGTTTTTGATGAGTGTAATATGTCCACACTTAAAAAGTCTGTATTATATCTATGACACGCTCTGTATAGAAATGCATTTTGAGATGCGTTGGTTTTCACCACAGGGAGATGAAATAGTCGATGCGATCGAACAGGGCGGGGAGGAACATAAAATTCAAAACAAAATATGGTGAACGTGTTGACTGAGCGATGTATATTTTTGTAGAAATATTTTGAAAATACTTTACCATTATAATTTGGGAAACAGGCTTTCTTTCCGTGCGCTTCTTTGAATGTATAAACATCAGCTGAGTTCCGCACGTACATAGCAACTGTGTACGCTTCGCTCAGTATGTCAGAAGTCTCATATAGAACGGCTTGAAGACCGTACTGCCTGAAAAAGAATTGAAATTAGAAATTTAAACAAGTATGTAAGTAGTATTTTATTTATTTATTTATTATACATATACATTTGGATGTCACTATGGATGCAACATTGACATGGAAGCAACATGTAAGCAACCTAGCCACAAGTACAAGAAAACTCGCCTACGTGTTTAGAGAGCTTCGAAATGTTCTACCAAAGCCCCTTCTCAAAACTGTGTATATGGCGTTGTGCCAAAGCCTGTGGTCCTATGGCACAATCGCATGGGGTGGTTGCACCACACAAGTACTCCTTCCTCTGATCAATGCGCAGAAGCTGATTCTGAAGGTCATAAATAAAAAAAACCCTAGATACCCCTCAGCGAAACTCTATACAGAATATGGAGTACTTGATGTGAGGCAATTATTTATAAAACAGTTACTAATTCAGTTTCACAGAATTAAGGATCAACAGGCAAAAAGCCAACAAATTAAAAACACAAGGCAAGCTACTGGGTCAAATTATAATATTCCGATTGTAAAGTCTTCATTTGCGCAAAGGCATTTTTACTTCCTTGCGCCGAGATTTTATAATAATTTAAATGAGAGTTATAAGAATGCAAGCAACTTAAATTCATTCAAAATACTTATAAAGAAGTACCTGCTTGAAAGGGGTCCAATGTATGCTGAGTCTCAATTGCTCTCGCTAATAATTTAAGTTGTTTTATTAAATTATGTATTACTAACTAATATTAAATCTCGTGTATTATTTGCTTATGTATATATAGGTGTAGGTATGTATATATATATTTATGTATGTGTGTATGTATGTGTATGTATATATGTATATATTCTTATGTATTATGCAATGCAACGTAAGTTCATAACATCAAAAGAGTCAGCTCATCGATACCATTGATTTTTAAAAATCAATGTCGATACCTTTAAACAAAAAGCAGCATCCCTAGATACGGGTCTCTGACCTAGTTAGGAATGCGGATAGACATTTTCACTATAGGATGTGCTCAATCTCTCCCAACTCAACCATAGTATGTTAATGGTGTGTATATGACATAATTATAAAGTTATTGTAAATTAATAAATAAAAATAAATAAAAATTTAAATGCATGAGCACAACAGACAATGAATTGGGAATTAAGAAAATGCCGTTGTATGCTTCTAAAGTTATATACACATCTGTCTGAGACCAGTTTACATTCGCGTAATTACATTAAATGCAAATGATTATCTTTCTTTTATGCTAAGCAAAGAGCAGCCGAGACCGCCTTGCTAGGCACCCCTATGTTAAGGCGAGCTCACTTTGGGAGTCCCACTAGAGTGCCACGGTTGTGTCAAAGAAAAATTTAATATAACATTTTTTTTAATTATTTTTTTTTAATTTATAATACTTATTAGGTATTCTTTTTTTTATTACGATACATGTATCCCAGTATCCTCATGTTTGTGTATGTTTGTGTACAGTACAACAAACACCTTTAAAATACTTACTACTTTCCTTGTCCAGAGGAGAAATATTATTGAAAAATATATGATTGGGAAATATATTTACCTAATTTTCCGGAGGAGAAACATAATTAGGAGTTATTATATATTCATATTGTTGCATCATATTTTGATGTTTAATTCCTTGGTTTTTGGGGAAAAGCCCAGAAGTCTAGGAATGGACACTTAATGGACACGAATGACGCCATCTTGATTTTCGGCCTTTATATGAAGAAAAAAATAGTGCCGAAAGACCCAAGCTCAAAAAGTTTCACAAAACGCCGCTAGCTGCTATATATAGTCCTCTCAGTTTACCAACTAAGACCCATGTGTAGGATCGGCCAAACGCACGGATAAACAGATACCCGCCGACCTTCATCCAGAAGTGCGAGCCCAGATATGACTCTAGCCTATGGGCCAGTTACCCCTAGGAATACACCTTCGGGCGCTCCTGGCCGGTTTACGCACCGTGCGGCATCAGCCTATCGATTGTGCATTCCGACCGACAGCTGGGGAGTCTGGAAACTGTATTATTTCCTATAGAGCGGGGGTAGTTGTTAACATTACGGCAACTGCTCTTGAAACGACCATTCGGGTACCCGATACCGAGTGAAAAGCCAGGCAAAGGATGCCGTGAGCGGCGATAGATTCGGTAGACACAGTATTACCGCTACGTAAGGGAGAGGACAGCGCAAGGGACCTCGAACCTGAAACCAGTCAAAAGATCGGAGTAATCTGGTTGCAACAGTGTCGGCCCGCTTTGTGATTAACCTGGCTATCTCGCGGTGAGGCGTTGGCCTCTTACGGGCGAGTGGCGTAGCTGGGCACTGGATTGTTTTCGTCCCAAGTCTTCTGCGCTCACCTCACGGGAGATAGAATGATCTAATATCGGTAAAACTTCCGGAGGTGACGGGTTCGCTCGTTGTAGTTAACAGCTCTAGTAGTCCTCTCCAAATTTGCAGCCAGTCTAAAACCCGCGGTACTTTCGACGGGTGCTTATCTGGAAGCATTTTTTCTCTCGCTTGATGCAGTTCCTATACTTATAATATAGTGGCACATAATAATTGTGGCTATTCCCGTTGGTAAAAGTGCGAAAAGTAAGCGTTTTGCAATATTTTCAATTCGTGATCACGTTTAAACGAGACCGCAAGCAAAAATACAGATACGATGAATGAGAGGTTTATACAAGAAAGTATTTATTATAAACTTTTATATGTCTTATAAGTGTACTATTTTTACGCATAATGAAAGATTAAAAATTACACAAATAAGCAAGCACGCAAAATAGAGCGCGAAAACGGCCGTTGTTTGTCGAAATTAATTTCACTAGTTTATCATCAATAGTTAATTAATATCGATGGTTTATTTCCGCTAGTCAAAGTGCGAAAAGCAATGCTTTGACTATACTCGTATTTACAATTCCTTAAATGTATAAACGAGTCCATGGCAGAGACACAGGTACGTTAAAATGGACGTTTTTGAAGTAAAGTATCTAGATAAATCTCATATATCTTATAAATCATAAATAAGACAAAAACGAATTTACCACATGAAGTTTGTAACACCTGACGTTTCGGCGATATTGCAGCCGCCGTCGTTTAGGGTAGACAAAGGCAGCTGCAACATCGCCGAAATATCGGGTGTTTCACATGACAAATTCATTTTTTATCTTATTTATAATGTCAAACAACCGCGATAGTCTCCGATTTTATATTTTGTAAATGTACTACTTTACGTGAAAATTGCACAAGCAAGAAAAGAGAACGCAAATAGGGCCAATTACTTACTTGTAAGCAGGATAGGCAAAATCGGGCGATACGACGACAACATCTGCAGTTCCTTGCGCAACGGATTCCGCACACTGAGGAAGGGTCATTCTTCGCTGGCACTGGATGTGAGGCTGTACACCTTGTGCTGCGCCCGCAGCCGATAACCATTCACATTTATTCTGCGCAGCCAAAGACCATACGCATAGAGTTATGTATCTGAAACAAACATTATAAAATCATATCCAATCAAAAGAGTGAGTGTTTTCTTTTGACACCCGACAGCTGCTTTTTACGTACTTACGTGAATCGACACAACAATTTTCTTCTACACACAAATATTACACAATTCATACACTAATTATATCACTAAAACCAGATCAGCTTTGTGACATGGAAAACATCTAAACTTAGAATCAATAATACGTTAACAGGCTATTATAGATTTCCAACAAATTTTCTTGGGACTGTGACTGCCCAACCCCTGTTCGCATCCAGCGACCACCCACCTTAAGTACACACTTCTTCTACACACAAATATTACACAATTCATACACTAATTATATCACCAAACCCAGATCAGCTTTGTGACATGGAAAACATCTAAACTTAGAATCAATAATACGTTAACAGGCTATTATAGATTTCCAACAAATTTTCTTGGGACTGTGACTGCCCAACCCCTGATCGCATCCAGCGACCACCCACCTTAAGTACACACTTCTTCTACACACAAATATTACACAATTCATACACTAATTATATCACTAAAACCAGATCAGCTTTGTGACATGGAAAACATCTAAACTTAGAATCAATAATACGTTAACAGGCTATTATAGATTTCCAACAATTTTTCTTGGGACTGTGACTGCCCATCCCCTGTTCGCATCCAGCGACCACCCACTTTAAGTACACACTTCTTCTACACACAAATATTACACAATTCATACACTAATTATATCACTAAAACCAGATCAGCTTTGTGACATGGATAACATCTAAACTTAGAATCAATAATACGTTAACAGGCTATTATAGATTTCCAACAAATTTTCATGGGACTGTGACTGCCCAACCCCTGTTCGCATCCAGCGACCACCCACCTTAAGTACACACTTCTTCTACACACAAATATTACACAATTCATACACTAATTATATCACCAAAACCAGATCAGCTTTGTGACATGAAAAACATCTAAACTTAGAATCAATAATACGTTAACAGGCTATTATAGATTTCCAACAAATTTTCTTGGGACTGTGACTGCCCAACCCCTGTTCGCATCCAGCGACCACCCACCTTAAGTACACACTTCTTCTACACACACATATTACACAATTCATACACTAATTATATCACCAAAACCAGATCAGCTTTGTGACATGGAAAACATCTAAACTTAGAATCAATAATACGTTAACAGGCTATTATAGATTTCCAACAAATTTTCCTGGGACTGTGACTGACCAACCCCTGTTCGCATCCAGCGACCACCCACCTTAAGTAGGCAATGGGCCCGATTGCGTTTCTTTGAGAACTAAAACTGAAATTAGTTCAAGTGAGCGAGATAGAGCAATACGTTTGAGCGGAATATGAAACGAACAATCGTAGATAAAAACTACCTTTCGAACTTATATTCGTCCGAATAAATTTGAACACATTTCGTGCGGTCTTAGATTCAGATGTTTTATCTTTTGTAGGTAGTTTTAATGCAAAAAGTGACAACCGTTCATTTCACATTCCCGTCTAGCGTATTGCCCTGTCTCGTTCACACGAACTAATTGCCGATTTTAATTTACTAATGCAAACGAGCCCACTACTAAAGTTAGACATCCACTCACTCCTAAAGTTAGGCACAGTGAGCCACAGTGGGTGTTATATTTAAAAAACCCAGCCTAATTACAATCAGGCCAGCCAGTAATATGCAAGACATTTCATATAGCAGGAGGATTAGTTTTTCACAAGAAATGGTCGCGATTTATTAATAATCACCCGTTTACTAGCAAACCAATCTCGTGTTATTCTCTTTCTAACATAATGTCATGCATAGGTGCTTGAAAGAGATACATATATTCTGTTTTATAGCTGCATCTGGATTATTAAAAATTCCCGTTGATATTTGCAGCGTTTAAAACATTTGAACCCAAATTGTATCGCTGGCAATGTTCTGTCGTTGGATTGAATTGACTTGGGTCAAAGCTTTCTTGGATTTATTGATGTCCTAAACATATCGTCGAAGGGGCTCACATCGAGTAAGACATGTATATTTTTAAAAATTTAATTTAATTTATTAATTTTCTTGTAGAATTTCCTTTTCCAGAAACAAAGACGACCTTAATTAGCTACGCTTTACTTGCAATAAATTAAGCAAACCCATTGTTAGAAATTAGAAATCATTATAAAGTTATATATAATGATTTTAATAAAGTTAATCTCAAATTATACTAGAGAAGAATGCGAAAGTATGATATATTAAAATATTTTATTTCTAACCACAGATTATAGGATATATATGTAGATGTAAATTATGGATATGTAGACAGATATACAGATTATAATATGTTATATTTTATTATGTTATACTATTATACTATTATATATAAATATGCTACATTATTTTATATGTTATGACATATGATATTTATTATATTGTAATATGTTATATTATATTATTTATATTATATTATGCTAAATTATATTACGTATTGTTTTTTTTTTTTTAAGACAGAAGAAGGACAGCAGGCAAGGCTACAGGCTCAGCAAATAATACCACAGAACTATATATCCATCACCCCAACACAGGCGTATACCTAGTGGGGTGATGTAATCCTGACAAGTTAATGCCCTTTCGCGATTTTCTTCATATGTATTCTTTTAAAATGTGTTAAAAAAATGAACACAATCTTTTTTATGTAACTATAAAAAATAGGATAAATAAATCAATAAATAAAATAAATAAATAAACATTTTTTTTGGATAGCTGTATAATGGGCAAGTTTTTTATTTTTTTTGTACGCTTAGGTAGTGGTATAATTCAAGTAGCGATTTTTTGATCTAGATTTTTTTTGTAAATTAAACTATTGATTTTCCTCCATACAAATAAGGGAGGGGGGGTTAAGGTTGTTGAATTTTGGTTCCCATAACACGGCCCGCCTGGTACACGTCAAGTTACCAATAATCCTGTATACCTAATATGCGAAAATATGCCGCCATGCCGTTCCGTTGCAGGCTTTGATAACGTTTCCGGCCTCAAGCGATAAAATATGTATGTAGCATTTAATAGTGACAAATTAAAAATCCTGACTAACAAATCTTAGTCCAGAGCCCCAAGGCGGTCAGTCACTACTAGCACTAGACAAGCCTGGTAGAACGTCTTCGCTCTTTTTGCTTGCGTCAGGGCCAAAAGGTCCGAAAATGCATATATCTGGGTGCCGATGCTATTATACAAACAGACATTGGCGATTGGTTGTACTGGGTTTAGCTCATTTCTCTTTCGAATTTCGCAAATTCGAATTCTCATTATAAATCTCCTAACTCTTTAGATTTCCTATTTAAACGTCGCATCCGTTAGTAACATAGCATATTTTTTCCATATACAATAATTTAAATTTTCGATATAAAAGTAATTCAAATTTGGCGTCGGTTTCATACGCACGAATAAGTAAGCCTTTCGCACATTTCGTACAGAGTATGATCCAGCGACCCCTTCATCACTTGTTCTATTTCTTCCTTCCTTAGTCAACCCAGTGTCCATCTCATTCTCTCCAACTGTTGTTTCAGAAGATTGCTGGTTCCGGTAAAGAACCGGTAAAAAACCGGTAAAGAATCGCTTCTTTACCGGTCCAAGAACCGGTTTAAGAATCGGTTTAAGATTCGGTTGGTAATACCTCGATAAGTTCTTACCTTGGCGGATTGCATTCAGCCCAGCTATAAGCTGCAGTGAACCCTGCTGCCCAGTTGAGGTGGTCCGACGGAGTTCGAGGTGTTTCCAGGGGTTTCGGAGTCGCAGGCCGATCTTGCATCAAAGCCAGCAGAGCACCTTTCCATGTACCATATGCTCTAGTATTTTGTGACACAGTCGATAGAGCCTCGACCACCGCTCTTGACGCCTTACTGTAATTATAAATATTATATATGTGTGTGTGTGTGTGTGTGTGTGTGTTTGTGTGGATTTTACACGTAGACCTATTCAAATAATTGACTATTTTACTTATTATTATCATTTTCTTAGATACTAATTCAAGACAGCCTTATAGTTAATTTCTGGATTACCTATGTATGTTAAATAAAGAGTAGTAAGAAGACTTTGGAGAATAATAAGGAGACCAACTAATGCAAATATTTTGGCACGTCAAAGAGCGGTTTAGACCGTCAATTGGACACTGAAAATGTAATGTATTGTAATAACTTACGCTACATCAGATAACATCGACAAGGCCGAGAAAGACCATGGGGTTACTGACATGTACGGAAACTGTGTCACCTCTATAAAGTAAAGTAAAGTAAAAGGTATTTATTTCCAATACAACCATACAATTGTGTAGGAATGACAGTAATTAATCTTAAATTAGTTACTCAATTTAGACAAGAGATGATATACAATATATAGTTTTAAACTTACCAATTTACGAAAACATAGACTATATGATAACAGTTTACAACAAAACAATTAACGGTAAATAATATGTATTAGATTAAATGGGTAGATACGATGCTATGTATTTTCAAAATATTTTAAGAAGTCGTTATGGGCATACATGTTGATTTTAAGCAGATAGACTCGGATGGATCTCTTGAAAATATCGATGTTTTTAATTTCTTTTAATCTTTCGGGCAATTTATTGAAAAGTTTGAGGCCTAAGTATCGACTAGTCGCCTGGAACTTGGCAGTGCGTGCTACGAACGGTTGGAGATACAGGGTTTTATTCCTGGTGTCATGCCGATGTACTTCCTCGTGGGATATGGCCGAGCTCTTATTGCAATAGAATTCGCAAAGAGCTTCTTGAGCAAAAATCGCATATACGGTCAATATCCCTAGTTTTTGGAAGTGTTCACGACATGACTGCCGTGGACCAATACCTACTATCGCACGTATGGCTCTTTTCTGGAGAGTGAATACACTGTTGATGTGTGTTGCATTACCCCATAAAAGAATACCATAGCGCAGGTGTGACTCAACTAGCGCGTAATAGGCCGATATTACTTCAGTTCTCTCCAAACAATTTCTGATGCGTAATAGAGCATAGCAGGCTGACGAAAGTTTTGACTTAACATGCTCTATATGTAGATTCCATGACATCTTTGCATCCAGATGTAGTCCGAGGAATTTAACTGATTCCGCAAGTTCAACCGGGTAGTTAACTTTTATAGATGATGTCTTGCTATTAAAATTTAAAATGACAGTTTTAGACATATTTAGAGACATCTTGTTCGCATTAAACCAATCATCAAGTTCACCAAGAGATGTATTGAGATTGGCAGTGAGCGTATTTATGTTGTCAGCTTCAACTACAGCGCTAGTATCGTCTGCAAATTGGGTGACTTCACATTTAGATAGATTTGGACTCAGGTCATTTATGTAAATAATGAAAAGCAACGGTCCAAGAATTGAGCCTTGGGGTACTCCAATATTGACAGTAAGTATTTCGGAAGTTGCTACGGACTCGATTAGATCTCTGCCAATATTGGCTATTTCTACTTTTTGCATTCTGTTTTGCAGATAAGTCTTGAATAGGTTATTTGCCGTACCTCGGATGCCATAATAGTCTAATTTTGCAAGTAGAAGATCGGTTTGGACGCAATCAAAGGCTCGACTGAGGTCACAAAAAATGGCAGCCGAATACCTTTTCATATTTAGACATGTATGTATTTGATTGCAACACTTCAACATTGCCTGTTGGGTCGATTTCTTTTTCATAAAACCAAATTGTGTGTTGCTCAAAATATTATTTTTCTTCAAAAACTCACGTATCCTGACTTCTATTATTTTTTCTAGAACCTTAGAGAATACGGTCAATAAAGATATGGGTCGATAGTTTTCGATATTATGTATATCACCTTTTTTAAAGACCGGTACTATTTTTGCCATTTTATAGCATTCAGGAAAGACACCATTACTTAACGACATATTAAATAATATACTGAGGGGTTTAGATAAAATATCACTGGATTTCTTTAGTATATCAACTGGAAAATTGTCTATCCCATATATATATATAGGATCATTATCAATATTATCAGCGAACGGCACTAATTTTAAAAGCCTCACTAAACATATTAGAAGGCTGTCTTTGATAAGCGTTGATACTGGCAACAACCAGAATCGTGATAAGGTGTTATTCTAAGGGTATCATCGGTATTCAAATCCACTGACACGCTTAAAACCCTCTATAATTCCTATGTATGATGTCAGTTGGAATTTGCATCATTGGTCTGGAATCCCCAATATTTGACTTAAATATAAAATAATATTTTATATAAATAATATTTTCACATATAAATCAATAACTTTCATTTAGACCAGATCATCAAGGGTAGCTCTACATTATCGAACCAGGCCCAGGTGGCCAAGAAACCTACATATTCAGAAACCTTATTACGATTCTGGTTGTTGCCAGTATCAGCGCTTATCAAAGACAGCCTTCTAATATGTTTAGTGAGGCTTTTAAAATTAGTGCCGTTCGCTGATAATATTGATAATGATCCTATAGAGGTGACACAGTTTCCGTACATGTCAGTAACCCCATGGTCTTTCTCGACCTTGTCGATGTTATCTGATGTAGCGTAAGTTATTACAATACATTACATTTTCAGTGTCCAATTGACGGTCTAAACCAAACGTGATTTTGACGTGCCAAAATATTTGCATTAGTTGGTCTCCTTATTATTCTCCAAAGTCTTCTTTTACCAGTTTTCAGCAAAATTTTTTAAAAATTACTTCTTATCCGACTTGTTAATTTCTTTGCTGAAAACCAAATCCTGTCTAAAAAACAATTTGGATTTCAAAAAAATCTCTCTACGCAAGATGCAATCGCCAGTCTAATTAAAAAAACACTACTTGGGCTAGACAATATGAAAAAAACCGTAGGCATTTTCTGTGACCTCTCTAAGGCTTTTGATTGCGTAGACCACTCAATTCTACTTGAAAAATTGGAATATTACGGCATTAGGAATAAGGAACTGCAACTCATGGAATCTTATTTGCAAGAACGCACTCAGATTACGCAAGTCGAAAATAGCAAGAGCGCGCCACAGAATATCCGCAAAGGTGTTCCTCAAGGATCGATACTTGGACCATTTCTCTTCCTCGTCTATATTAATGACATCCCAGAGTGCCTGAAATCCGTGGATGATGAAATAATTTTATTCGCCGATGATACTTCACTTCTTTTTAGCGATAAAAATAAAGACACTTTGGCCCAAAGAATAAAAGAAACAATAGACAGGCTTAGTATATGGTTCCAAGTTAATAAATTGTCACTTAACGTAAATAAATCAAAATCAATATGCTTCTCTTTGCGACCGTCTGATTATAACGAAATAGACGTATACTTTGGGTCTGACCAACTAGAAAATGTCTCCTCCACGAAATTTCTCGGATTAGAAATCGATCAAAAATTACAATGGTCTGATCACTTAAATGATCTCAGTAAAAAAATATGCAGTGCCATATTCGCCATTAGAAAGATAAGAAGTTTATGCGGTTTTGAAGCAGCTAAATCCGTTTATTTTGCATATTTCCACTCCCTAATAACGTATGGCTTACTGTTTTGGGGAATGGCACCAAACTCAAAAAGAATTTTTCTCCTCCAGAAAAGAGCGGTACGCAGTTTATATAGAGTCTCACCAGGAAGTTCTTGTAAGCCGCTATTTGTAAAATCAGGAATAATGACTCTATTTTCTTCTTACATCTACCAAAATATTATGTACGCTCGTAGACACCTAACAGAAGCTCCGGTGAATAGTGATTTTCATCATCACGATACGAGGAATAAATCCAATCTCCACATAAACCGACAGCGACTTAGCAAAGTGCGAAACAGTTTTATTCACCAAAATTTGTCCTTCTATAATAAGATTCCAGAGCAAATGAAAAGCCTTGGAGAGGACCAATTTAAAAAGATAATTTTACATAATTTGGTAAGAAACCCAATTTATGGTATAAGGGAGTTTGAAAATTCTGAGTTTATTTTCCATGTTGATGATTAATGAAATGCGTAAAGTTTTAAACATAATGGTATTATGATAGCTGACATTCTAATTTTCATATAATTAAATTCATTTTTTAAAAAAAATACGAAGGCATATTGCTGGATTGGCAATAAAATATATATTTTTTGATTATTCTACATAGAATTTGCATTTCTATTTTAATATATTATTCTCCCTGACTCATTACATTAGCATATTTTGATTATTTGTATGTAGGTAATATTGAATATAATATTACAGCCATGACAACTATCACGATAGTTATGTTTATAATAATGAAATTTTTAGCATTTAATTTTGTGACGCATCCAAGTGTAGGAATGCCTATCTACTGGAGTAGTTGATTGTATTGTATTGTATTGTATTGTACATATAGCGGATCGCATCGATACAAAAAAGATTTGTGAAGCGATTAAATTTCACTTCTTTCATTAAGCCCAGATCCTTTGAGGAATCCTTAAAATCCCACAAGTTGATGTCATTGGAGAGCCATAGTCTTGATCGATGCCGTATACTTGCATGGGTTGGTAAATAATTCCATCGATGCGAACGCGATTTTGGAGCGCGTTGAATTGTATGTTCCTCCTCGCCCTGTTCGATCGCATCGACTATTTCATCTCCCTGTGGTGAAAACCAAGGCATCTCAAAATGCATTTCAATACAGGACGTGTCATAAATATAACACAGACTTTTTAAGTGTGGACATATTACGCTAATCAAAAACCTCTTATAAGAATTCAATTAAAAACATTCTAAAATCTGTCTAGATGATCACAAAACATTTGTACATATTATATTTCATTTAATTTGGTTCATGGACATAATTTATCTCAAGTATATTTATTATAATACCTACATATCATACCTAAAATTAAACATAAATATTTTTATATACATACATAATATTTTTTTATTTATTTTGTCTCTTCCTTTCCCCTTACTTCCCATCTCGACTCCCCCATTCTGAAGCGGAAACAATATAAAATATCATATTGCGTTCATTTTGTATACTTAATATTCGGAATCACATTACTGGATTTTTGTTACTTTTAAATACGTATTTATTGCATATCTGTTTGGTTCCAGAATAAAAAAAAAATAAAAATATATAAGATAATCGGTAAACTGGTAACAACAATTACCAGAATTCTGGAATAAATGCATTTTGAAATAAAATCTGGAATAAATGCATACAGAATTCTGAAATAAAATAATTAACAAAAATAACAATATATTTACTCTCGCTCCATCTCTATTATAAATTAGAGTACAAAATTATATTACCGATTAGCGACTATGACAGGCCAGGGTTTGTCAAGCCAGGAGCAGGCTTTCGTGTCGTTTGCCAGAGCTAGCAAACTGCCATCTCTGCAAAGGTAGGCATAATCACTCGGAGATGTCACTGCGGCCACTTCTGAAAACTATAATATTATTACAGAAAATTAATTAATTTCTATCATCTTTTTGATTTAATTTTCCAGAATTGCTAGCGGTCTCGGTCGCGTCTTTATTTTTCAAACTTTATTTTTTGATTTATTTGTCTTTTAACACTCAAAATTTTGCATTTATTTTTTTTTATAATTTGAATAAAACCGTTTATAGTTTTATTATTACTATTACTAATTATTTAACCCTACTTCGCACACGACACAGAATGAGTGATGTATCCATTACAATATTTTATGAATCGTTAATGTCATAAATGTCTCGTACAAGTACATATTTTCCTAAATTTCACTATGTAGGTATATATGAATAATCTATGAGCTACGCATTTCTGCGTAACACATATTCGGAGCAAAAATTGTACCTGCTAGAAAATTCTATCTACTTACTAGAATAAAAAGTTGGAAAAAACGCTTGTTCTAAAAAAGGGCACAATATGTCCAGTAGGTACTTGTGATTTTCCTAGATTACAATTCTCACGAAAATGTATATGTTTACTACATATTATATTAAATCTGATATCACAACACAAATAACAAATAAATAGTTAAAGTTTTAAAAAGAAATAATACTTAAATTATTTAGTGTAGAGTTAAAAATTACAAAAATGCCTTTTATTTATGGTTTTGTCGACTTATTAGCAGATTGTATTATTTATAAAAAATAGAGATTTATATTATAGTCTACATTAATGATCTTACTAATAGCGTATTGCATGGAGGAAAGGCTCTACTATTTGCTGATTATACTGCTCTAGTTTTTCGTCAGAAAACATGGCCAGCCGTATACCAAATCGCCGAATCTAAGTAATATTAACCTTTGGCTAAAAAAATAACCTACTTATGCTAAACAAAGAAATAAACGAGTTACATCACATTTTCCATAACTAATAATAAAAAATTTAAACATGTAGGCTTCAAAATTCCTTCGTGCAATACAACAGCTCCAATAAGACCAGTACAGTATTGCTGTACTAGTACTGTTATAGAGCATAAATCACAAGCGAATATCTTAGCCTAACATTTGACCGTACATTAAAATAGGATATTCATATCGGTATTCTGACAGCCAAAATACGAAAATCCATTTATCTATTCAAGACTCTCAAAAAAGTGGTTCCTCTTCAAACTCTCAAAACTATTTATTATGCGCTAGTTCACATCAAAATATCATATGTTATTCTGGGCTGTGGAGGACGTACGCGTATAGCTTTAGACTCAATTGTTAAAGCTCATAAAGCATTACTTAAAGCTATGGCTAATACTCCTTTGATACTCTTAAAATGATCTGTTTAGTGAGTTGAAGTTGCTGGATATTAGGTAAATATATGCGAAAGTAGTCCTCATAAACTATATACAAAATGCCCATCTACACCAAATCATTAAACATGCAACACAAACGAGGAGCACTACTGCTCACAAGCACTTGCGTCCCAAAATAATGACAACGTTTGCGCAAATACATTTGTCGTACATAGCGCCCAAGTTTTTTAATAAGTTTCAATTAAATTTAAAGACGACCACCAATGGAAAAAAGCAAATAAACATTTTTTCCACTACTGTTGGAATTTGAAAGACATGAGATTGAGGTGCTCATTGCCGTCATTCTCCATTAAACGCTTTTTCCTATTTAACCTGACAACTAATTCTTCTCTTTTTATTTGTTGCTTCTAGGATTATTATTATCTTTATATTTCTGTATTTTTTATTAACTAGCAACCTGACTATTTTAATTAGTACTTCTTATTACGGTCTTTTTTTTAAATTATTATTACCTCTATGCTATTTTTCTCTATTTACTGATTATCATTGCAATTTTAATGTTATTGCATTTTTTTTTATTATTATTTTATTAATATTTTTACTGGTTATACCTATTTTGATTTCTTTATAACTTTTATTAAACATGATTATAAAGTAGGTATTAGATATCAGAGATACATACTACTTATTTATTAGAATTATTCGATTTATTTTATATCATTTTATCTTTTTCTAAGTTATAATACTTTGATAAGTGTGCGCACAATACAAAACTTACAAGTAACCTAGTCGAGTCTACCTTGGTACGGGCTTCGGCCTAGTTAAGCAGACTTTGGAAATTACCGTTTTGAACATTACTTTCGGAAATAAATTTATTCTTATTCTTATATACAAATTGAATTAAATATTGAAATTGCTTATGTTCAGGGTTATGGATTAGCCCCTATCCTACTACTATGTATTATAAACGCGAAAGTTTGTAAGAATGTATGTATGGATGTTTGTTACTCTTTCACGGAAAAACTATTGAATGGATGTTGATGAAACTTTACAATAATATAGCTTACCACTTATAATTTATAAATATATATTTATTTATTTTATTATTTTATTTAAGAATTAATTACTATAAAACATTGATTAGCTTACAAAAATAACAGGAACCGAATGGCAAAACCTTAACCTTTTGCTTATTTGTTTCTTTCACCCAACTGGGACTAGCCCGTTCTAGGGTGGACAGGACTCCAATATTACAATCAAGTTTGCTTGATTGCTTGGTTGCTTACAAATGTACAGGTTTTAGTAAAAAGCTAATGACACTAAATAGCCCTAAAATGTGGTCTTCAGAATAAAATAAAAAATAATAATAATAAAAAAATATTAAAAAATATAATAAATAAAATGCAATTCCATTATTAAATCGGCAATAAATATAATATAAAATTCGATTAAATAATATGAATAAAGTTATATGTGAGAAAAGAAAGAAACAGTCATTAATATTTAATATTGGGTATGTTAAGTAATATAGGATTTAATATAAAAATACCTAGTCTAAAAGTATAATTCATTGTCAAAGTCAAATAATTTTTGGTAGTTAGTTCAATGTTTAAAAATACTTAACATACCTATAAGTTTAAAAATATGTTAAAAATTTGTGCACCTAAGTTTTATTATACTATTATTTCTAACATTTGATGTATGGTTAGTCTATCATGATTCGATAACCATTTCTTTAATATATTTTTCTATCATCATTATCACAATTTTCTATTACCACGGGGGTGAAGACGCGGGGCTCAGCTAGTATACTATATTTTTTAGATAAATGGAAAATGACATATGGTGTAAATTACTGTAAATAAATTAAAACCATAATTCTTTTTTTATATTTTTATATTATACCTATCAAACGTTATTCCATCTCCCCTGAATAATCTTGGACAGTGTACATGGGCATTTTCCTCAATTAGCGAATCAAGTTGGTTACGAATGACAAAATATTTATTAGTACCACAGTATCTGGTATACTGTGTTAGTACTAAATTACACTTAACACAGAATAAATACTTTTAGTTACATATAATATATAATTACATAAAAATTACACTTAACACACATACACTCACACTTAACACAGAATAGTAGTAGCTACATTGGCTTTCAAGTGTCATATTACCATTTATTATATTATTTATCGTTGTCTTTGTGTACAAGATCCAGCCAAAAATTAAATCAAAACCTGTTTCACTTACGTAGGAATTAATTTTCACCAAACCTTCAAACCAGTAAACGCTTATTTATTTTCATACATCTCCCCTCAAATGTCAAAACGGTGCAATCTATGTGAGATGATTTTGATGAAAATGAGTTTTAGTAATTGTTTAGATATGGCAAACTACAGGAGCTTGCCATATCTAAACCATTACTTGAGGTAAAAAACAGACAAATCCTCATCTGCTCTGACAGCAGAGCAGCACTGGACGCTCTGGCTAAAGCCACCACAGAGTCTTCTGTGGTCTGGGACTGCATGCAGGAGCTCAACAAATTGGGAAAATCCAACAAAATCACCCTAATATGGATACCGGGTCACCAAGGCATACCCGGCAACGAAGAGGCCGACAGACTGGCAAAACTGGGCACACTGGAATGCCCAGTGGAGCCAGTTGTAGGGGTCCCCTTCGCTACGGGTAAGAAAATCATCAGGGACTGCTTGGAGCAGGAACATCGGGCTTCCTGGAAACAGAGTCAGGGATGTCGCCAGGCAAAAGCCATGATGGAGCAACCACTACAGAAGAAAACCAAGCCCCTTCTTGACATGAGGAAGAAGAACCTTAGAACCACTATCGGTCTCCTCACCGGACACACGACCCTTAGAGCTCATCTATTCAACCTTGGCTTGACTGAGAGCAAGGATTGCCGAATATGTGGCGAGGAACCTGAAGACAGCATACACATTGTTTGTCGCTGTCCAGGGCTCGCCGCCAAAAGATACAGTTTACTGGGACGAGCCTTTCTCGAACCCAGCGATCTGCCCAACTTGAAGGTCAGTGACCTACTTGGACTGGTAAGAAGTACCGGGCTACTAGCTGACCACTGACCTAACCACACAGTGGGTAGTTACAAAAGACCTTACAGATCTAGGTGACATCAAGGGCTGGAAACAAGCCCCCCACTCTATCTACTACTACTACTACTACTTCATACATCTCCCCTCAAATGCCTAAACGGTGCAATATATGTGAGATGATTTTGATGAAAATGACTTTTAGTAATTGTTTATATATAACAAACTACAGGAGCTAAAAATTTGGAGCTAAAATGCTTCAAAGAAACGCATGGCTTTCTTTCTTGAAGTAACTGTTGGTTTAATCATAAGGGAATAAATATACAATATGTATTTAATTGATGAAAAACCTTTTAGTCGGAATATTACAGAAAAAATATGTATGTACCAACGGTGTTTTTACAAATTTCTGCAACCTAGGATTATAGCGTTTCATCGTAACAAATGAGCGTGACGTTTTCACTAGAAGGACTCGCCCTTATACTTACATAATTAATACGAGCCGAGAGCAAGCCAATCAATCAATGAAAGGATCGTTTTGTCGTAACATGTTTCGTGTATATCATATACCGCTGATTATATGTTACATTTATTATACGATTCTGAAATAGAAGGAAAGGATTTAACTATACACTAAAATCATCAGGGTTGCAGAATTTTATAGTCTACTATTTCTACGAGCTACATTGTATCGTAATTCCCAAAATATGAAATGAAAAAAATAAATATAACTATGGGGGCTAACGGGCCCATGATGAGGTGGCCACGATGACCCATGTGTTCAGGGTCGGTCACACTCACGGGTCAACACCCATCCGACGGCCTCCCCGCATAAGGTGCGAATCCTGGGTAGGACACTGGGTCAACCAGTCTCCCCTGGGAATCAAACCTCTGGCGCCCCTGGACGGTCTGCACACCGTGCGGCGCAAGCCAATCGATTGTGCTCTCCGACTAACAGTCGGGGGAGTCTGGGAACTGTATTGTTTCCTACAGAGCGGGGGTGGTTGTCTACCTTACGGCGACTGCTGTTGAAATGACCATTGGCCATCCGATCCCGGTTCAGAGTCGGGCAAAGGACGCCTTGGTCCGCGATAGATTCGGTGCACTCCGTTTCACCGCTTCGTAAGGGAGAGGACCGCGCAAGCGACCTCGAACTCGGAACCAATCGAGAGACCGGAGAAATCTGGTCACAATTGGAAGTGAGGGCGCGAGTATCTCGAGCCCGCCGGGTTTATTCCTGGCTAACTCGCGGTAAGGCGTTGGACTCTCACGGGTTGTGACGTAGCTGGACGTAGAATTGTACTGTCCAAAGTCTTCTACGTTCACTGCAGGGCGACAGAACGACTAATCGTTAAAACGTCCTGTGGTGACGGGCTCGCGCGTTGTAGTCGACACCGCAAGATAACTATGTACATCATTGATGCATTCCTAGGTTACATTAATATTAGAGTATTGTATGCTTACATTAGTTATTGTATTGTATCGTATTAAGTATTGTATGCTTACATTAATATTAGAATAAAACATTTTTTTGATAACCTTATGGTATTCAGTGGCGGTGTGGTATATTTTGACCCTATAAGTTGGTCTTACAAATTAAAAAAATCGCCTATGTCACCCCAAGACTTTCACGGCAAGCAGACAACTCCCCTCGCACGCCAAACCCATAAAACCTTCCCCTTAAACCGGGCTAGTACCGGGCTACTAGCTGACCACTGACCTAACCACACAGTGGGTAGTTACAAAAGACCTTACAGATCTAGGTGACATCAAGGGCTGGAAACACGTTAGCCAAAAAATTTGTCACGGATGAAGAAATTGATTCATGTAATGATACTGGTATCTACCAGGCCTCACTATATCTCAGACCGACTAATGCGGCTGAAGTCACGAAGATAATCGAAAGCCTAAAGAATAAGTCAGCAGCAGGAAATGATGAATTAGGGTCCCATATATTTAAAATTACTAAGTCATATATAAGCGTACCCATCAGTCATATAATCAACGTCAGCTTTAGAAGTGGTGTATTTCCGAGCGATTTGAAAACTGCTAGAGTAATACCAATTTTTAAGGGGGGTGACAAACTGCAGGTGAATAATTATCGACCTATTTCAATACTGAATACAATGTCGAAAATTATTGAAAAGGTGGCTAAATTAAGATTAATGAAATTCTTAGAAGAAAACGCTATTCTGTCAGACAATCAATTTGGCTTTAGAGAAGGCTTAGGGACATCAAACGCCATCTCAGCCTTAACAGATTTTCTTGTACAAGGCATAGACAAGGGAGAAAAGTGCCTGGCAGTATTTTTAGATTTGGCGAAAGCCTTTGATTCGGTGCCTCATAATAGGTTACTACAACAATTAAAAAAAATAGGCGTAGCGTCATCCAGTCTCCAATGGTTTCAGAGCTATTTAACTAACAGAGTCCAGTTTGTGTCGATTCTTAACCACTTTAGTGACGCTGAACCACTAACCTATGGGGTTCCGCAAGGAAGCGTCCTGGGACCCATACTTTTCCTCACTTATATAAATGATCTTTGCCAGTTACCGACAGCAAAAATAATTTCATATGCTGACGACACTGTAGTTATCTTTAAGGGATCAAATTGGGACAGTACTCTCACAAAAGCAAATTTGGGCATGAATGAGATTCGTGATTGGCTAGAAACTGCAAAACTAACACTAAATGTGAGTAAAACCAGTTATATGACTTTTAGCCCTACTAATAGGGGTCAGCCAACAGTAAATCACCACGTAACCATTCACAAATGTCACTCTGAAACCTCGTGTAATTGTGCACCACTAAAGAGATCCCCCACAGTCAAATATCTAGGCATTGTAGTTGACAATAAATTGCGATGGGAAGAGCAAGTCAATGCAGTGTCAAAGAAAGTGAGAACCCTTGGTTATACTTTCAAAGAGTTGAGGAGTGTCCTGGATCGCAGGACGCTAACCATAGTGTATTTTGCATTATGTGAAACCCTTATTAACTATGGTATAATTGGGTGGGGTGGGTGCTGCAAAACCCTCCTGACGCCACTTCTAACAGCGCAAAAATGTATTTTAAAAATCATGCATCGCAAACCATATCAATATTCTTCTAAGGAACTCTTTAAAGAGGCTCAGGTTTTGGATGCTAGGTTATTATTCATTAAAACTGCACTACGTTAGGTTTTCGTGGCCAAACAAAATAAATCTTTTATTATTACGCACACGAAACCCACCAGACAACTCCTGAGTGATAATTTGAATGTACCTAGGATGAAGACGACTTTCGGACAGCGACACTACTCTTTCATAGCTACAAGACTCTATAATAAATTAGGCAGTGACATTAAAAACAGCCCCAATTGTCATGTGTTTAAAAGCAAAATAAATAAATGGCTGGTGCAAGAAGAGCGTTTATCTATCCATGCCATGATCGATGTAGTAGAATAATTTGAAGTTGACTTAACATATTTTGTGTATATATGTATGTATGTGTGTATATGTGTATTCTAATGTATTTATATTTCTATTTCCTATATAATATTGTAAATTTTATTATTATATTTATTTATTATTATTATATATATTTTTAAATTATTATTATTATTATTGTGTTTGGTTGGTTCAACGACCCCCGTTTTAAATGTAAAAATACAAATTGCTTGCCCTGGAACGGGTATATCCCAGTTGGGCAGCACTAGCCAGTGAATGAAAAAGGAAAGTTTTTGCCATTTGTTTAAATATTATATTTATTGTAAAATGGTTAATTTAATAATTCCAATAAATAAATAAATAAATAAATAAAAAAACCCCTCCTTTCCCCGTCAACCCCCTCACCCCACTCCCCAACACCCCTCAACTACCCCCTTCCCTCCCGCATGCCCTTCGCCCCTCAGAATACCTTCCACCCCTAACCTTTCCGCCCACACTTGAATTCCCTCAGCCACCAACCTCCCTCCACCCAAACCCCCTCTCCCTTCTATTAACTCTACTACTCCCCACCTCACCCCCCCCCCCCCCCTCCCCTCCAACTACCAACCCTCCAGCCCACCCTTTCCCCCCGTCAGCCCACCACCCCCCAAAACTTCTCTACCCCCCTTTGACCTTCCTCCTCAACCCCACTTTTCCCCCTCTCTCCCTATCCTCTACTTTACCCTCCCTCCCAACCCCTCTCCCTCCCCTCTTTAACGTCTCTCTTTCCCCCCTCCCCCAACTCCGTTCTCAATTCTTCCCCTCTTCAACCTCTTCCCTCTTAACCCCCTCTCACAACCCCCCCCCCCCCCCAACCCTGCCCCCACCCAACGCTACCCTCCTCCCCCAAACGCTCCCCCAACACCCCGCCCTACACAAAAATAACCGTCATACACTTTAATCAAATAATAACGTCGAGCCGCCCGAGGCTAGCCGACAAACGAACCATATTGGAAATACAAGTTCGACAGGTAGTTTTTGTCGACGATCGCTCGTTTCATATTTCGCTCTAACGTACTGCTCTATCTCGTTCGCTTGAACCAATTTCAGTTTTAGTTCACAAAGAAACGCGATCGGGCCCAATGTGTCATTTTTGTGCCAATGTAATTTTTATTTAAAATGGGAGGAAAATCATTAATGCTGAATCAGTTTACTGTTATAATCTTTGTCTTTTATCATTATGCGTACCTTGATTTAGTTTACTGACCTAATTACTAGATGTATTAACACAAGATATCTCAGTCATTTCTCAATTATGTTGTAATCTCATTTTTATTTGTTATTTTCAAGGCATTTTCTTTTTATTTGTGTTTTTCAAATCGAGGTTAGATTCGAGCTCAAGAAGTATTTATTTTACTGTTCAATTTAAAATTATATATTTGAGTTTCTCGGCCTAACAGAGATAGCTCTCTGATTGTCAGAAAATGGACATGTTTTCTTAATTTAGAATCTTCCGAATGAAATGTTGTCAATACTGCAAAAAGAATATGCTTCAAGAAAAGTATAAACTCGATTAAACGCGAGTAAAGGTTATTTTTAAAAATGAATAAATTGGGCTATCGTCCTATGATCAAAACTTTTGAATACGAGGGGAAAGCACCAACCAAAAATAATAATCGCTTGTAGGCTGTTTATAAAACTGATGCTCCTTCCTTTTTAACTGTGAAATTCTAGTCACGACAATTCAGTTTAGGTGGAGAATTACTGAATTAGAACCTTCGCAGTGGGCGCCCAGTCGAGGCGACTGGAGATGACATTGTCAAATAATAGAAAACAAATTTACAAAAAAAATATATATGTGTGGCACTCGGGGACTGCCGCGGTAAAGCTATTGCATAGCATTTTTAACAACTTAAGCAATTATAATTATTTATTTATTTAATTTATTTTATTTTTTCTGATATCAGATAACTGCGCTCTATCGGAAAACGTTGAAATTATTCCGAATCATTTGCGGCTGCGGTAGCAAATGATTCGGAATAATTTAAACGTCTTCCGATAGAGCGCCGCGCACGAATTTTTTATTCGATAGAGCAAAAAAACGGATTATTCGAAAAAAATCGTAGATAAAAAGATAGATAATTAAATTATCTTTAAAATGGTGCAGGTTTCATAATAATACGCCAGATAGTATTTGCGTAGTAGTCGTTTTTGTGTTCGGTTAGACCTAATTTCACAAATTTATTACACTATGTAATATAAACAAAATCTAAAATATTCAAAGCCAAGAATATTAGGAAAATGTTCTTGTTTACCATATATTTTTTTCGAATCGTAAGCAGTACTCGTTTAGACGTAATTATCAGTTTAAAATCATTTATTTTCGTTAAGAAATTTCTTCATTCGGTCGCCGCGCTGGCCTAGGCCCGCGATAAAAGCTATGCAATAGCTTAAAAACGACTCCATTTTTTTAAATAAGTGCAGCAGCCATGTCATGGTAAAACTTAGAACGGGCTATCATAATTGAATACGTAAATTAACTGTTGTGTCTATGCTGTTGACCGTTGAGGAGTTTCCTCGTTAGAAGCCAACCCTGGGTGTCGCAGTCCTGTTTGGTGAAACTTAGAACGGGCTTTCGTAATTTAATGCATATACAAAGTTCATGTCTGTGCTATTGACCGTTGCGGAGTCCCCTCGTCGTGGGCCAACCCTGGGTGTAGAATCAGATCAAACTTACCTTAAGAATTGCATTGTCATCGGAACTGAACCAACAAGTAAATTTTATACTTCCTATGATTATATTAGAGAAGTTACCTGAATTTCTCATGGATCCAATAATCAGAACAGGATTTTGATAGCAATGGGACCAATCTCGAAGTTTATCATTTCCAATTAAAAAAAATTATCCAAATCGGTTAATAAATGACGGAGTTTTGGGGTAACAAACATTAAAAAAATACAACCGAATTGATAACCTCCTCCTTTTTTTGAAGTTGGTTAAAAAGTTGAAAACCTCGGAGAACAACCGGTTGACTAACAAATGGTTGACCGACATTTGAAACATTTTATCTGAAAGCGAATTGCGAATATTGCTTAAAACATTGGACTTTAATAAGGTCAGTTGCCGTTGGGTGCCCCATACAGTCGAATACAGTCGAAAACAAGCGAATGTACAGTCGAAAACAAGCGTCAACGACAGGTGGATGCAAAATAGGTTTAGCGATAGATGAAAGGTAGGTTCTGAAAATATTTTCCGTCGCATTGTGATATGCGATGAAACATGAACACACTACTATGACGCCGAGACCAAACATTAAAACATATTGGTCAACATTTGATTGCATTGCACCAGCTGTACACAGAACTACGAATAGGGCTTATCAATAAATGCTAATTGAAGTATCTGATAACTTTCTTATTGGCTTGGACCACAGTGAAAATCGAAAAATCCCAGAGTGTATATTTTATCGAGTAAAGTCCATCGTAATGTAGAGTAGTCATGGGCAACTCGAACGAAACAGGTATCAGTCTGTCCACAAAGTCAAAAGATTGCATAGTCGAACTCGTTCGACTCTTTCATTCGAATGATTTATGAATCGAACTTGTATCGACTCTATAATTTTAAAATATTACTATTTGCAGTATAGACCACCAAATAAAATACCATATAGCTAAGCCACTTAATCCACAGCTAGAAATGAAACTCAATATGAAATTATGCCCACGTCCGATGTCGCTATATTAAGCAAAGCTAGTGCTTGAGGGGAAATTCCATAAAAATAGATTTTTACCAATTAATGCGTGAATACGTCAAAAATAAAAATATGTAAATGGCCACAAGCAATTCAATTTAATACAAAGCCTTCCTTTTTCACTATTCACTTTACATTTACATTTTCGTCGTGTCCAATTGACGGCTAAACACCGCTCTTGGACTTGTCAAAATAATTGGGTTAGGTAGTAAGTCTCGTTACTAATATTTACTGAACATACATAGGTAGTCAAGAATTAACTACTAGATTGTCAAACTAATAATATAAATAATCAAAATAGAAGCCTAATATTTGAAGTAGTTAGTAATTCGAAAAGATACGCAGTAAAATTATTCATTGTAATAATCAAATTAAATCTACTTTATGCATTTTAAACTAAAAGTACAGATATAAGACCATATAAAATAATCAGACAATAACGCTCTACTTTTTAAGTAATTTAAATGGGCACAATATTTGAAAAATCATGGCTCTCAAATTCGGCCAGATTATAGAAAGTGTGGCATATCAGCCTCTCCTTGATGTTTTTTTTTTTTTAATTTTATGTCCTCCAGCCGAATTTTATGTCCTCCACTATATTGCTGTTGGGTATGAATCAATGCACAAAAATACATATGTTATTCAGATCGACGCCGCGACATCGCGAGTTAAATTGCGTTCAACGCCATCTCTCGAAATTGAAACTACCCGTTGCAAACATTGCAAACATTGACACCTGTTGCAAACATTGACATTATATTATTTCTGTCGCGATGGCTGTTCTACACACGTTCTAACAACTCAAGAGTCGAACTCGTGTCGACTCTTTCGTTCGAGCGCATATTGACATCTCCATGAGTATTGCTTATCCGTATTTGTCCAGAAATAAATTCCAGAAATTATAATTACAGATTAACATTCAGAAATTAGTAACACAAATTATAAATGCATCGTTGCTAGCGATCACAGAAGTCATGTACTTGTATAGCTATTATCATGTATTACGATTAATAACAATAATGATCCTCCTAACATTAAAAAAATATTTTTTAATTTAATTGTTTCCTTCGGGCCAGCCACGCACTAATACATTCAACCGGCTGTAGGTTTGCTAACCGACCTGTATGTTATGGTGAAAAGAGTCGTAAGTTGAATGTACTATTTTGAACTTAAAATAAATAGCCAATTATCAGAATCCAATAATAAATTGGATTTTGCTTTTGAGGATTTTCTGACGAAATTGAACACAGGTCGAAGTACTGGTAATGACATTTTATAATGTTTACCCCGTAAATCAAGATTCGATTAAAAAAATGGCTTGAAAATCGAAAGACAGTGACTGAGTATTTATACACTAACACTTGCCCAGTGTTTTCGAATGCCAGCACCGGGTACTACCCAAAATTTAAACGGCGCTCGATTTTACGTCATTGTCTCGGAATTATAGTGGCGTATTCATATGAAATCGAAGACTATCGCGATTGTTTGACATTATAATTAGGATAAACACAAATTCACCACCTGAAGTTTGTCATACCCGACGTTTCTGTCATGTTGCAGATGCCGTCGTCCAGGGTAGACAGCCTACCCTGGACAACGGCGGTTGAAACATCGCCGAAACATCAGGTGCTACAAGCTTCAGGCGGTAAATTCTTTTTTTTCCTATTTATGGTGCATTCATGTTTGAGCGATCGCAGACAATACCAATAGCACCCTGTGATATAATAAATTACATTGTGCGATCTCACCTAGATCGATATTCCATTTTCTCCGCACGCGTGAGCCCATATGTGAATGATTGAATTCATCCAATTCTCTAACGCCATAGTGTGCCACCGCATCAACTCTACGTTATTGAGGCGTCGCGTCGTTCTTGGTTCCATTGTACGCCATTTGTATCAAGCTTTGGTCTCTGTTATCGCTTTTCCGCGGCTAAAGGAATTGAAGACACTTGCAGCACGTCGCGTGCCAAAGTTGAAAGATGCAGAGACGTGACAAGGGGAGGGTAGGTATGTTTATATATCAATACAGCATTTTTCAGTGATGAATTCAACAATTTTCAAGCGTAATTAGCTCAAGTTTCAAGTGGAGTTTTATTTCTATAATTTTGTAGGATCTTTAATGACGCATTCAATATTCAGTATTTAATTTATTCATTCAGAATATACAATAAAAGCATGAATAATCAATTAAATTTAGCTAAAACTCATCAATCAGAATATACATTTGGCCGTAACGTTGAATTAAGTCGGCTTTACAAGGCAAGTGAAAAAAAAAACAGAACGGATTCTTATGCATGAGAAATAAATAATTATCATAAAGATAATAAAATAAAATAATATATACAAATATAATCACAATAAAAATATCAAAACAAAATTGGAATATTGGAAATATTATTTATTGCCTAACAAAATTTGTACCTCGATATTTATATATTCGCCAAATTCACACATACAATTGCGAGAAATAAAGTGCCAAAGTACTTCTCCCCCTAACTAAAATGTACCGCCGCAGGCTACTGTGTCATCTGACTATTATTCAGAATCACAAGGTGTCTGTTTTAAATTTAATAATTTTTAAAAATGCATTTATTTTAAATATAATTGAAACTGTGCGTGCACACTAGCCATGAGTAACAAAAAGAACCAGCTCTTGAAACAATCCTAGGCTCAGTTGAGTGACACCGACCAAAACATATTTCTTAATATGAAGTATTTAATTCTTTCTATTATTGACTGTAGAAATGTTTCTAAGTCGATTTCAAGACAGACAGGCTTATTTCTCTATCGAGACCGACAGGCTTAGTGCAATCATTTTTTCAAGTTTTTATGATGGAACCTCATATAAAATGTATTTTAGCGTTGTCGCTGTCAGACTAGAAAATAGGAATAGTAAAAAAAATATTCATTTATCTAATAATATTCTTATTTTTATACACTTTTATATTATTATTTATTATGCATTAATACATATTTAATTAATTTTATATAATACTAGCTGCGCCCAGCGGTTTCACTCGCGTGGTGATGGAAAATTGTGATAATGACGATAGAAAACCATATATCTTTTTAAATTGTAGCCTATGTGTTATTCTGATGTGTAAGCTATATTATTGTTAAGTTTCATCAAAATCCATTCAGTAGTTTTTGCGGGAAAGAGTAACAAACATTCATACATACATACAAACTTTCGCGTTTATAATATTATTATTATATATTATATAAGTAGGATAGTAGGATAGAATTTAAATTTTGAATGTCAATTTCCTAGATTTTTTTCCTACTTACTTGACAGTTATCGGTATATTTTAGATAATTCACGCTATATCTTTATAAATTATAGCCTATGTGTTATTCTGATGTGTAAGCTATATTATTGTAAAGTTTCATCAAAATCCATTCGGTAGTTTTTGCTCGAAAGAGTAACAAACATCCATACATACATGCAAACTTTCGCGTTTATAATATTAGTAGGATTACAACATTGTTGTTGTAATAGTATATAAAATGAATTAAGTATGTAATAATGCATAATAAATAATAATATAAAAGTGTAAAAATCAGAAAATTAATAAATAAATGAATATTTTTTTTACGATTCCTGTTGTCTAGTCTGACAGCGACAACGCTGAAATACATTTTATATGACTTTCCATCACAAAAACGAAAAGATGATTGCACTAAGCCTCTCTGTCTCGTTAACCTATACAATGGGCCCGATTACGTTTCTTTGTGAACTAGAACTAAAATTAGTCCAAGCGAACGAGACAGAGCGATACGTTAGAGCGGAATATGAAACGAACGATCGTCGATAAATACTACCTACCTGCCGAACTTATACGCGTCCGAATAAATTCGAGCATATTGCGTGCGGTGTAAGATTGGACCTTGGCGGGCAGTTTTAATGCGAAAAAGTGACAACCGGTCATCTCACACTCCGCTTTAGCGTATTGCCATATCTCGTTCACACGGACTAATTTCCGGTTCACGAAGAACCGCAATCGAGCCCAATGTCACCGAGCGCACATTTACGCTAGATATTCCCCAGACTTTTTTTTTGTTAATAAAACTACACTCTTTGTCGGGACATTCTTCGGGTTAAATTAAGGTTAATCACCCGTTCCCGTTCGAATACTTTTTTTTCAAATTCGACTTTAATAGGTATAGTTATAGCGGCTGGATGAGCTGAACTTCAATAGTTCCCTGGCAAAAATAGATGCCTTGCTAATTTCTGGCCCTCGTAAGGCTTTGGTCTATGACAATTATCTAACCTCGCATTTGTCATGGCCCTTTCGTATTTACGATTTCACCAGAACCCAGCTGTCCCATCTAGAGGGGAGCTAATGGGCCCATGCTGGGTTGGCCACGAAGACCCATGTGTTCAAGGTCGGTCACACTTACGGGCCAACACCCATCCGACGGCCTCCACGCACGGGGTGCGAACCTGGGTAGGACTCTGGCCCTGGTCAGTTTCCCCTGGGAATCAAACCTCTGGCGCTCCTGGACGGTCTGTGCACCGTGCGGCGCAAGCCAATCGATTGTGCACTCTGACTAACAACTTGCGGTGTCAACTACAACGGGCGAGCCCGTCAGCACAGGACGTTTTAACGATTTTCTCGTTCTGTCGCCCTACAGCGAACGTAGAAGACTTTAGACAGAACAAATCCAACGTCCAGCTACGTCACAACCCGCAAGAAGCCAATGCCCTACCGCGAGATAGCTAGTGTTACCTGACGGGCCGACCCTCGCGCCCTTGCTGGGGAGTCTGGAAGCTGTATTGTTTCCTATAGAGCGGGGGTGGTTGCGTACCTTACGGCGACTGCTCTTGAAATGACCATTGGCCATCCGATCCCGGGTAATAGGCGGGCAAAGGACGCCATGGTCCGCGATAGATTCGGTATACACCGTTTCACCGCTTCGTAAGGGAGAGGACTGCGCAAGCGACCTCGAACTCGGAACCAATCGAGAGACCGGAAAAATCTGGTCACAATTGGAAGTCTAGTCACAATAAATAAATAAATAAAATTGGTAGTAAGGGCGCGAGTGTCGCCCGCCAGGAAACATTACTGGCTATCTCGCGGTAAGGCGTTGGTCTCTAACGGGTTGTGGCGTAGCTAGACGCTGGATTGTTTTGTCCAAAGTCTTCTACGCTCACTGCAGGTCGATAGAACGACTAATCGTTAAAACGTCTTCTGAAGCACGGGAATCAATTTGTAGTGTTCTTGGTGCCAACGTTGTGCCCTAGGAAATATATAGTTATTGGTTAAATGTTTTAGAAGTGGTGATTTTGATCCTGGTGACCAGCGGCGCCCCGCACAGCCTGGACAGATTGATGATGCGGAATTTCAAGCTCTACTGGATGAAGACTCGACGCAAACGCAACAAAAGCTTGCAGCTCAGATAGCAGTCACCCAAACAGCTATTTTCAAGTGTTTGCACCAAATAAGAAAATGAATCTTGGACGTTGGGTCCCCAGTGTGTTGACCCAACACAACATAGGTCAACGTATGAACAATGACTTTCACTGCTTGTCCGGCAACAAAAAACAAGACTTCTTGTGGCAATTTGTGACGGGTGATGAAACGTATTTTTTTACGAGAATACCAAAGGCAAAATTTCGTGGGTAGATCTTGGGCAACCTAGTACATCGACGCCAAAACATGACATCCTCTTGAAGAAGGTTCATCTGGGTATCTGGTGAGACGTCAAGGCTGTACTTCATTAAGGACTCATGGGACGCTACAGATGAGAATTGAATAAACTGAGTGAATAACTTGATCAGCAAAGGTCGTTATTACTGGGCAAAAAAGGAGGCAAGTCATATACTGCTGCATGGCAATGCTTGACTTTACCTTGTTCGCGCGACTCAGAAGACCCTCTTAAACTTGGGTTGGGAATTTCTCCCAAACGCGGTAAATTCACCAAACTTGTCTCCATCCGACTACCGTTTATTCCGGCCACGGAGCAGAGCTGCTCCGTGATTCCGGCCAATACAGCGAGTCTTAGTCGATAAACAGTTCAAAACGCTGGAAGGTGTGCTTAAATTCGTCGATGATTTTATTGCCTCGAAACCTGAAAATTTCCTTCGCGACGAAATTTGTCGAAATCTGAGTGATCGCGCAGTCATAGAACACGATGGACATCATTTCCATGATTAAATTCGTTGTTTTCTATTTTTTTATGTTAAATAAATTTTCTGAAAATGTGTAAAAATTAAGTCATACACATACTATTTTATTTAATTTATTGATATTTGTAGATTTGAACATTTAGACAGCAATTTACTTGATATTGGGATAGTTAGGGTATCGTATGACACTCGGGATGACATAACTATTCTAAAAATGTCACATACTTCTAAATCAGTTCAAGGGTTTAAAGTTATGTTGGAATAAAGAAACGGAAAGCATACATAGATAAACCCTGAACAGATTACACTCCTTTTTTGTTAGGCAGTCGTGTAAAAAGGGAAAGCCCTCGAATTTAATTCCCTCCAACGCCCTCTAAATAATTGAGCAGAGTGCTAAGCTCGAGTTGGCGCTGAAATATTCGTACCGGAATCAATTCATCGCGGTGAAACTTTCTCCTGCTCGAGTCGTCTAATATTCAAAATGCAAACGGCGGAATTGAAAATACGACGCGATCAAAAGTCGGCGACTCGCGGATCCGGGGCCCTGGAGAGGGCGCTCAGTGCTCGCCTTCAGGCGTGCTAAATTAATTATTGCAGGACCCTTCGACCTGCCGGAGGAGCTCTCCACTCCGCCCTTTGCGCGCGCTGGTTCTCACTATGTAGGTGCCTTAATTAATTGTGCGGGCTGAATCGCCGCCGAGGCTCCAATGAATGTTGCCACTGTATCGCGCAATTATTTACATAAAGCCTGTGAAGCCTTTCCTTTCTACCCGAGAACCGCGGAATTATCGTGCTTTTCCAAAACACGTTAAGCCTTTGAGTCGATAGTAAAGAGAATAACATTTTACGTGAGAACACATAAAAATATAAAACCGATCATTTGAGAGATTCACTCTCGTAACGAGGGTGCCTTCCCTTAGTTAGTTGAATCGTTTATTACAGAAACAACATAAATCCACTTTTTGGGAAAATTGAATTATGCATCTCATCGCTCATTGGAACAATATTTCACACAGGGAGATAATAATTTCGTTTTAGAATGGCCGTTAGGGACAAAATTATTCCCATTATTTCAGAAACAAGGATATGTTTACGGTTTAGCAAATAGCACAGTACATATACAGGGAAGAAGAGGGGTTTCTTCCGTGGATTTGCTAGTTAGTTTATTTTATTTCGTGCTTTTATGATAAAAAACTAGAAAATATTACTAAAATGGCCGGTGGCATATTGATTCCGTCAGCTGATCTCACATTGTAAAATTTCGAGTGCCATTCCTGGCGACGTCACCATTTCCATTTGGAAAAAAATTGCGAAAATAATTGCATCCTAATTCTGTCGTTCGAATCCAATAAAAAAGTATACGCTTACACACATATTTCCTATTATTTACGGTTTTAAGACATTGTCGTAAGGCAATAGACATTCCTATTTTGAAATGTTCATAATAAAGAGTATTTAAATACATTGATATATTAGATAGATAGACTAGATAGATAGATAAGCTAGATAACTGAAGTAGGTAGATTAGATAGATAGACAAAGTATATAGTTCAAATAGAGGTATTATATAGATATAATAGGTAGATATATTAGATTTATAGTTTAGATTGATAGATTAGATATATAAATTAGACATACATATTAGATCAATAGACTAGATTGATAAATTAGATAGATATTACATTTTAAGAGTATATATAGCTTAGATAGATATTTAGATATAATGTATACAATAATCAGATACGTGTAGGTAGACTAATCAGACTACTAACAGGGCCACCTCGAATGATTGTCATACAAAGCTTTCAGTTTTTAATTCAAATTAGTTTAATAATTGCATTAGCAAAAAGGCACTCTACTAAATAAAATATAAATTCAGCCTTTGGTCCCTCATAATGACAAGTTTTATGACTTCTTTGTACCTATGACTTTCGGGCTGGATGTGAACAACTAAGTTCTATTACTTTCGCGTCGACAGCTTTAAAACTGGCTAGACAATAGACGGTAAAGCGAAGTCCCACCAATAGAGTTTCGCTTATACTCTATGTTACGAAACCCTCAAAATCCATTGTATTCAAAAAGACTTTCACAATGGCAATTTTTCCAATGATCATGATAACATCCGTAATTTGTCTTTCTCTCCGAATGCTGGAAGGCCATATTTCTTGCGAATTGCAGATGGCAGGCATTTCCTGTGCCCGATTTCCCAATCTGATGGCGGCAACGCTGAAAACTGATAGGTTATAAGGGATTTTTCCATCACAAAAGACCAGAAAATACGATTACACTAAGCTGCTCTTTCTCATTTAAGACAAATCTCTTGTAGCGCCAGCTAGAAATTTTTCAAAGCCGACTTGCATAGTAAATTATATTAATCACTGGATGAGCTTATTAAACCATATACCGAATTTACAAACCATGAATAGAAACACTACAATTATTAAAGTACGATTACTTAGGGTTAAAAACTAACTAACTATACATGTATATTTATTTTTATAAATATTGAGAGGAGTTCGGCAGTGATGTAATTAATTTAATATATATATCCTTTGTAAATCTGTATTGTTTTGTACTCGTTGATATATATGTACATAACGTGCTTTTAATATTTAGAAATAAAAGTCATATGGCGTTTTGGCAGTCAGACTGTTCCAAACGAAGCAGTACCTACATGTACACTGCCAGAACCACAAATTCGGCAACGACGCTTGACATGCCGGCAAAGGCCTTACACCGCCTAACAACTTTATACATTATAAATTATGGCGTAGGGATTGTATGAAACCGTATCCTTGTGTAGCCATTATGCAATTAGGGAAATATTTATTAAAAGAGCTCACGAAGCTTTCTTTTTTTGGTGTCCAGACGATTATTCGATGTGAAGCACCACGACACAGTCCATAGATTTATTATATAGAATTACCCACTGGACGGATGCTCAATTAGAATAGTAAATATATCAAAAGAAATAAAAAACACGACTGCCGCTACAAAAAGTGAACTACAGGGCCCGATTGCGTTTCTTTGTGAACTAAAACTAAAATTAGTCCAAGCGAACGAGACAGAGCAATACGTTAGAGCGTAATATGAAACGAACGATCGTCGATAAATACTATCTGCCGAACTTATACTCGTCCGAATAAATTCGAGCATATTTCGTGCGGTGTAAGATTTGACCTTGGCGGCAGTTTTAATGCGAAAACGTGACAACCGCTCATCTCACACTCTGCTCTAGCGTATTGCCCTGTCTCGTTCACTCGGACTAATTTCCGATTTTAGTTCACGAAGAAACGCAATCGAGCCCACTGTATAATTAAAAACAAACGTATTTTCGAAAATATTTGTGGTTTATGTATTTATCAATATAGTTACATATATTCTTTTAGAATATTCTCTAGTAGACCTTTTATTTAAAACTACAGACGATATATTTATTTTAATTTATCGACATTTGGAGAGTTAGACAATTATTTACTTTATTTGACAATTAAGTACGCTATTATATTCGAGATGCTCTAACGGTTCTAACAATACATATTATATTCTATATACTTCTCAATATATTCTATATACTTCTAAATAGGTTTGAGCGTTTAGAAGTTATAGTGGAATAAAGAAACGGAAAACAAACATACATGAACCCTGAACAATTTACTCCTTTTTAACACGCTTTTATTAGGTCGACCTGTATGTAACTATGTAATGGAATCTAAGGTAACTAATTTAACCATCTTTCAAGGGTCGTATCGTCATAAAAATTGGCAGCTGTATGTAGTTCTGATGACAATACAATAATATGGTACTGTCGAACTGATCTGATGATGGAGTCGGAAGATATGAACTGGAACTTCATGATGGAACATCGTATCATAGCTGTGTTTGGACTTGTTAGAAAATTCTTGGAATGAACTTTGACCACGATTAGGTTTCAAGGTCTGATGATGAAGCCGGAAGATAGGCACTGGCATTCCATGATGGAATATCGTATCATAGCCGTGTTTGGACTTGTTAGAAAGTTCTTGTAATGAACTTTGACCACGATTAAGTTTCAAGGTCTGATGATGAAGCCGGAAGACAGGAACTGGCATTCCATGATGGAATATCGTATCATAGTCGTGTTTGCACTTGTGAGAAAGGTCACGTAATGGACTTTGAACACGATCAGGTTTCAAGGTTATAACAAACCTATTATATATTGACATTTATAAAAGCGTGTTTATAGTGTTTTTTTTAAACTATTAATTTATTTGTTGGGTCGTTCGTATAATAAACTATACTCTGTTCACCGAGAAAAGTTACAAGATTTTAGGTATAATTCACCTAGGATAGACATTAAATTTTGAATTTTAAAAAAAAAATGTTTTTATCCTATCTCAATAAACTGAATATGACCGTGAGAGCCTAAACCTTGAAAAAAATAGCAAGCTTAATGTGTCTATGACCCATGTAAATCAAATGGGCCATAGACAGATTGAGCTAATTTTTTGGCATGCATTTTTTTTTTCAAGAATCACCCCCTGTAGGGTAGATGGGGAGGTTAAGCCGCGCACGGGGCAAATCCACGTACGGGAGTTATCGGAGAGAATTTTTGTAATTATTTCGATAGCCGCCAGGTGGCTGGCCCAACAACTTCCAGTGCCACACCAATTCTCAAGAAGTTCGGTCGCACTAGGGCCTGAAAAATTCGGTAAGTTTGTTTCTTCGTGTTTTGGCGTAATATTTCTTGTCCTTTTTAAGCTGAGTCTTACCAAAACGTTTTAGACTATTTTCGCAATTGAACTTATGTAAGGTGATGAACTGCCTGGTTTAGCTTCACATTCGAGTGTCAAGTTCCTCGATATCATTTGCTTACATAGTTGGAGACGACGCCATGTTGAAAGTGCGTGGCTTTGCCCCATTTTTCGGGGCAACCCCCTGAAATTGTTTTTTATATATAATTTTAGATTTCTCTGCAACTGATTGATTGAACATGCCTGATAGTTTCAGGGGTTATAGGTAAGATAGTAATTTAAAACTCCAATATTAAACTGAAAGAAAAGCTATCTCTAATTCTCCACAATTTTTAATAAACCCAAAATTGCAGGAACTACACTATATTAAACAGTAGAAACAAACGTTACATTAAGAGAGGAAAATTAAGCTGACAAGTGGCCCATCCAGTCTTACTATTATCATAACGTTGCTTTTAGATTTCTCGCGAAAAGATCGCACCGTAAAGCGGTTCAACTTTGACTTGACTAAATTTAAATTTACTTCGTTCGATTTGGCCGCAATGATCTACGCGAAGGCAAGTGGTATCTTTCTTCGTTTCATTCTACTCTGTAATGAATTGCCATTGAGTGAATTATTAATGTAGGCTTGGCGCTGCCCACTGGGGCAGGAGTAATGAACGGATTTGTTTCCTTACACCATTGTCCTTTTAGATCTTTGTGAAAGACCTTTTGGCAAGCTCTCTAATAAGCATGTTTGGTTACGACTTTGGTGTTTCAATGCAGGTCTTGGAAATGTTGTTTCTTGACTTAACCCGTAAATGGTGATATTGGGTAAAAATTAACAAGGTATAACATTCTTATACCAACGCCACCAATGCCAGCAGAAGGGTTCGGCAAGGTCGGTACCTTTAAACTAGATTGGTCCCAGGCTGTCTGTCACATTAGTGGCAAGTTATTTGTTTTTATTTGCGATTTTCGGCAATCGTCACAAGTTACGTAACATTATGTGTTTTGTTTTTCAGTAGGAAAGTCAGTAGGAATCTGTAAAAATATTTTCAATCGGATATGGACAAACAATTGATATGTAGGAATTGCTCTCTGGCTTCTGAAAAGAAAGTTTGTTTATTTTTTATTCGAGAAATATTCAGCATTCATATTATGAAGTACGAAATAGAGCAATAAATATTAAGACCAATAATATATCTAAGTATTATTAATAATAAATTGGTCGGTATATATGCAAATTAAATTTTGGTTTTAAATTAGTGTATCATATTTTTATTTATTATTGTAATTTTATTTTCCTTTGTTCCGGGTATTAAAATATAGAGTTGTGTAAGTATGTGTGTGTTTGAGTATGTTATTTTTATTATTATTATTACTTTTACAAACAGGTAAATATAAATATAAAACTGCACACAATTACAATTTCTGTTTAAGATGAGCGTCTAGTCTATTTTTGCATATATTGACAATACACGCTTTAACCACTTCAGCAGGTAAACTGTTCCACTGGTCCACAATCCGGTTGGTTAAGAGATGTTTCCTGAGATTCATGTGGAATTATGTTTTCTCCAGCTTAATTTTGTGTCGTCGCAGATAATGTTTGTAGTTTCGCTTAAAGATTGAAGGCAATTCGGATCAATTGTAGCATCCGTTGAGGATCTGATTAGTCTCAATGAGGTCACTCCTGATCCGACGATCTTTGAGTGTGGGCAGTTGCAATGTGTTTGTGCGCCCCTGTGTGTGTTTGTGTGTGTATGTGTGTATGTGTGGCAGGGTATACGTGAGAGAGCATGCATAGCTTTGCGTGTGGGTGTTCCAGTGCGACACTCCTACACGCTCAAATCTTTTAATGCATTTATCTCAAAACTAAGTTTTGACTTTTTCAACGAGAGAAAAGTAGATTACATCTGCAAACAGCTCTTGGACGTTTATTTTATTTCATAAAAATGCTTCCGTTTCCTCTTTCCGCCGTAAAACTGCGGCAGCGACCACATTTGGAGTAATGTGCTCAATCCTGAATTTCACATGCAACCGAACAGAATATAAATAAGGGTATGCAGAGCTGTGCAGTGCAGGCGACCCGAAGCGCACACAACGCGCACTAAAAGAGTGCTGTGAGGGAGGGGCGCTAATGTCCCGGGACACTTGCTCCATTCATATTCCATTTCATTATGTGACCACATTTCCATTACTTTCCACTTCGGGAAATGCATCCTTACGAACACTACTTGGATGAAATGTATGAATTTCAACAAGGAGAGAGGCCCCTCTGTGGATCATAGTATCTACTAACTATACACTCTATATTAGGAGGAGCATTAATGAAAGTGATAATGAGCTACAAACTCTTTATAACCTATTTTTAAAGATACAGTTTACTGGAACGAGCCTTTGTTAAGCCCAGCGATCGGCCCAACTTGAAGGTCAGAGATCTGTAAGAACTGGTAAGCAGTATCGGACTACTAGCAGAGAACTGACCAAACCGCAAAGTGGGTAGTTACAAAAGATCCTATAGATCCAGGTGACATCAAGGGAGGGATACAAGCCCCCCACTACGTTTACTACTACTACTACTAAAAACTGTTTAGAACCACATAAAAAAGCACTGGCAGGCATAGTTGATACATCTGTTATTATGTTCTAAAAAACATAAACTGATTTTCTTTGAAACTGAGTTTTTTTTTTAATAAGAGTAATTTCTTTTGCATTTTGTCGAAGCTAACCCAACCGAAATCAGTAACTGCTTGCAGACTGTTTATACGGCCAATATAGCTCCCCTGATTTCTTCTGTGAAATTCTTGACACGACAATTCAAGTTTGCCAGAGAGTCTTTTGATGACGACCCTCGCAGTCGACATGTGATCGAGACGACTGGAGATGGCTTAAAAGAAAGTTGGAATTCTGATCAGGCTGCGCGACTTTTTATATTTAATAAATACATGTATTTATTACACGTGGGTAATATAACCTTAAAAGTAATCGGACATTTCTCCTATTTCAACACATTTCAGGAAATAAAAAAATAGTAAGTAAATCTTTTGATTTAAATTGTACCTACATATAGCAATGCTGGTAGCAAGCTCGCTGGCACACACTCTCTCTAGTGGTACACATTACAGCAACATATTGAGATGTCAACCACAATGGGCGAACCCGTCACCGCAGGACGTTTTAACGATTCATCGTTCTATCGACCGTGCAGTGAGCGTAGAAGACTTTGGACATAACAAATCCGACGTCTAGCTACGCCACAACCCGTTAGAGACCAACGCCTGACCGCGAGTAGCCAGGTATGTTACCTGGCGGGCGGCACTCGCGCCCTAACTACCAATTGTGACCAGATTTCTCCGGTCTCTCAATTGGTTCCGAGTTCGAGGTCGCTTGCGCGGTCCTCTCCCTTACGAAGCGGTGAAACGGAGTATACCGAATCTATCGCGGACCAAGGCGTCCTTTGCCCGACTCTGAACCGGGATCGGATGGCCAATGGTCATTTCAAGAGCAGTCGCCGTAAGGTAGACAACTACCCCCGTCCCCGCTCTATAGGAAACAATACAGTTCCCAGACTCCCCCGATTGTTAGTCGGAGAGCACAATCGATTGGCTTGCGCCGCTCGGTGCGCAGACCTTCCAGGAGCGCCAGAGGATTGATTCCCAGGGGAGACTGGTTGACCCAGTGTCCTACCCAGGCTCGCACCCCATGCGTGGAGGCCATCGAATGGGTGTTGACCCGTGAGTGTGACCGACCCTGAAACAGAATGGGTCTTCGTGGCCAACTCAGCAAGGGCCCATTAGCTCCAACAAGCAGGACTGTCATTTAACCGCCCTACCTATACGAACTCACGTGATACGTTTGCTATATTACCGCACGAATGCAACAAAACGTATCCCGTGCTTTTAAACTGAAAAAAAACCTCGAAACTCACAAAGCGTGCGTATTTATGCGTGGTTAAATTGTTCCTACGATTCTAAATACAAATAAGGGCCATAAATGGGTCTATTGTATAATGAAGTTTTCTGGTATATTAGTCCAGTAACCTAGTACATCTCAATAACTGTAATTAGGAAATATATAAAACAGTTTTGCCGAAAACGTGCGTTTTATGGTCAAAATGGAAAAAAACGGAAAAAAATGCCTGTTTTTGAAAATTTAAAGCGGTTGCGGCTGCCAAGGTCAAAAACTTGGATTTAACATCTCAAACACATCCCATACAAGAAAAAAAAGAAACTAATTACCCCCACTCGATGCAACTTAGGACATATATAAACATGGCAAGGCTACTGGACTATATTGTAAACAAGTATGGTTTTAAAGAAATCTAACGAAGAAAAAACAACGATATTTTATCTACTTTTTGAATAACAACCCAAAGGTTTAAATGTAATATTTAATCTTGTGTTTTATTGTGGTCTCTTGGCCTAATAATTTAAACACAAAGGTATAAATCCAATAAATGTATTATTGTTTTTTTCATATTTGCGCGGTATTTGTTGCTCGGTATTTGCTCGGTATATAGATATCATGAAATAAGCGAGCAATAGCTATTAATTAATGACTAATAATAGATATGTTGCATTTAACCAATTAAAAATTATAGTCTATTTGTGTGTTATGTAGTAAGTATTTATGTAGCATTCGCAAACGGAAATTTATACAGAATGCAGCGAAAGAAGCAGGCGCATTATGCCGCGGCACGTCGCTAGGCGGATAGCAAAACGGAATATTAAAGAGCTAATAAAAAATGTAATCTCGCCTGGAAAGGGACGCTCGTCGGTGCGGCGCAGCGGGCGCTTCAAATTCAAATGTTTACAAGCCGAATTTGGTCCACGAGATGCAGACTGCGCAGTGGCGATCGTCGCGACACACAGTTAGTTTTTATTTCCTGTTGCGATTTTTTTAAATATAATAAGTCTATAATATTAATACTCTATAACAAGGGTCAGCAACAGGCGGACCGCGGTCCGCGTCCGGACCGCGAGAGGACGAACTTAGGACCGCCAAGTTTTCTCTAATACCTATACCTACATAAAAAATATTTTCATAGAACTAGCACTATTTTCATACGTTTGAAACCTTGGAATCTTAACTAAGTAATTATTTTAGTGCATCCATACTCGCACTAAACAACATACCATATTTTACGTAATTAAATGCGCGAGAGCGTTAACGCCGCCTGCATCCCTATCTATCGGCGGCGCGCCTGCGACTGTTTTTTCCCTACAAATGTATAAAACTCCATCCACTGAAGAATTTTGGGGTAAACATGTTCCAGAAACATATGAAAATTGCAAGAAATTGGCTATCAATCTGGCCACTATGTTTGGCTCGACTTATGTATGCGAATCATCATTCTCAAAAATGATTTTTTTAAAGAACAAATATCGTTCAAGAATAACGGCCGCCCACCTTGAAGACTCACTTCGCATTTGCTGTTCCCCTCGTGAACCAAACTATAAAAAACTGGCTCAAGATCGTCGGTGCAATTTTTCTCATTAATTTTAAGATTTTAATTTTTTTTTACCTAATATTACCATAAATATACTATTATTTACCAGCACAATATTATTATTGTATTGTGTTCAATAATTGGTTAAATAAATAAATAATTTGAAAACAAAACAAACTTTTTTTTTGGACCTCGATAAAACTTTTCAACTGTATCCGGACTCCACTTAAAACTACTTGCCGACCCCTGCTCTATAACATTGTAGTCACTCTTGGTCGTGGCCGTAGATGATCGAGTAGCCTTTGGCTCACAAAACCAGAGTCCTATTTTTGAACACTCTTTTTGTACCTCGTTGATATGCAGAGAGTAGAGAAACACAATATGAATATTTGAACAGTTTTAATAAAGTTTAACAGTTAAAGAGTCTGACATGTCTTTATATTATTGAAAGAATTATTTAATGACCGAATGTTTTAAGGTTTTATAAAGGACATTAGTAACAGAGTTAGAGTTGTCAACTACAACGGGCGAACCAGTCACCTCAGGATAGTAATCGTTCTATCTCCAGTGAGGTGAGCGTAGAGGACTTAGAGACAATACAAATCTACTGTCTAGCCAAGCCAACATGCCCGACAGAGGCCAATGCCTTACTGCGAGGCACCGGGAAAGGTACCTAGAAGGCAGCCTCGTGCCCTGTCTACCAGTTTTGGAAGGAGATCTCCGTCTGGAATTAGTCATCAGGAAAAATCCAACCTCCTGACAGGCCACGAGTCCGAAGTCGCTTCCGCGACCTCTACCTGCCGTATGTTTAGCGGTGATTCAGTTTGAATTTATCGCAGGCCAATTGCATCTTTTGTCTGTCTCTGAGTTCAGGATCAGGTAGCCAGGGCATTAGTAACAAGTGGTTAAACGGTATCTGTCTATTTAAATACTCGATATTTCCGACTAATGGCGTCATATTCAAATATGAAATAATTTGAAATCTACAGTAGAAATTGCTTATTTCGATATTCTATTCCGATTTCCATAATGGTATAATTAACAGAATTTAAGGAGTAGTCTGTGTATTCTGAAACATTTTTTGTAGTCTAAAAATCTGGCTTACTACATTTATTTTGACATGCCTTCGAGAATGACATTTCGCAAAACAATGCTGTAAAGAAATAGGCAAAATATAGCGCGGTAAAATTTTTGAGTCTTTTCAAAAATCGGGCTGTATGTGCGCGTTTTATTGAATGGAATCAGAATATCCGCAAGATATGGATATTTGTAGATGCATAATATGGAGAAAATCTGTAAACGTGTAGGCTACATGTATATTCAGATTCTAGCAAGCCTATAGGGGAGAAAAAGGCACTAAGGCATACGATTTGGTTTTCCTTGCATAGCTTTAATATTTAAAAAAATATAAACGATGTTCAACTTTTAGAATCTATACCTATGAATTTACTTAGGTAAATAGAATATAGTAAGTGATTTACACCCATCGGACGAATTTAAAAATAACATAGTATATCATTTTGTCTTACTCTATTTACCAAACCATGGATATTTTTCACTGTTTCATATGTTTTTATTTTTTCTGGTCATTCTTCGAGGATGTCCTTAGACGCTGAAACGTCCGTTATAACAAACCAGTCGGTCTCAGTACAACTCTAAATTCAATGGTACAAGGCAGGTACACCTATCGCTAAGACAAAGTGCTTTCCATTATTCGCGACGTAATTAGCTTCTCGTTTAGCTGGTCGTAACAACATGGGTCCGACAGTAACCTCCAAACTCCCAATACAGCTTGTGCGGGATAGCACTAAATGCAAAACAACATTATACTTCAAAACCATTCCCAATAATCGAGTAAGCTTGAGACTGGATGCTGGGGGTTGATTCGGTTTTTAAGCAGTATCATTTCTCTAGATATCTCGGAACAACAGCCTTATGTCCAGATATAACTCTTTACTCTCTATCTCGTAAAATTGCCCTTATTGTACAATAAATGGTTCAATGAAAGTAAAATAACCCTGAATATACGAGTACAAACTACATACCATGAAAATGCCGTAATCCGGAAAGTCTTCACTGTTCATTTGCACCTTCATGCGGTGGAAGTTGGAGCTCGTGGCTTGCCAGCCAAACCTTCGTTTCATCTCTTAAAAGATCTTGGTCTCTCTAGGAAAATAATGAACTCCTTCCTAGAAAAATATCTAAAACCGCGAATTCCGCATCTCAAATTTCATGGCTTCGAAGAGGGACGGAATGAGTGGTAGTGAACGTTCACATGTGGCAAGACAGCTGTCCTAAACCTACCACAAGAAGTCGATATTTCGAAGTCCATCGCTCACCTCCAGAAGTATAATAATAATATTATGATGATCCAGACCCTGGTCGGTAAATTCTATGGCAGCTCCGTTTATATTTATTATTGACTGCGTTCCAAAAATTGCTCTTCGTCAAACTAAAGCTAAGCTACTTATGTAGGTAGATGCTAATTACCAATTTTGCCAGTGAGGTGACTGCACCTATGTTAGCACCTATGTGACTGCACCTATGTTACTGCACCTATGTGACTGCAACTATGTGACTGCAACTATGTGTCTGCAACTATGTGACTGCGCCTATGTTATGTAGCTCGATTCACATTGCCTTGCTTCATTGACTTACTTAAGAGATTTCTCCGGGCTGCCGCCAAGTGCAAAAGTCAATAAACCGACTCAGCCCTAGCTTAAACGCCATTTCCAATTTAGCTGTCGCATTGTTGACTTCATGACGTCATCGTCCGACCTCGGCCGAATATCGTTCTCTGTTCCTCTGCCTGGCCACCTAGACCGGGCGCTAAAGGTAGTTGATTATGCAAAATGTGAGGACCGGCAACTATGGTCGGATTCTTAAACCTAAGACCCCAAACAATAAAAAAACACATCTTGCCGCTAGTTGTGATGGTCCATTTTCTCTCCTCTCCCACCTCCTCTTCGCCCCTCTGGTAAGCATAGCGCGCTCGGCTGTTTAGTGTGCTTCTGCGTCTATCAACGTAAAAATGTTGCATTATAAAGCCGTGTTTGTTGTACCTATACGCGTAAAATAATTTGATGTTCGTTATTTTTGAGTGCCTGTTTTGTAACAGTACTTAAATAATTAATGTCAAATGGTAGAAATTCTTTTGAATTCAGTTACGGCTGACAGAAAAAAATAACTATGAATTACATTTATTGACTACTCGACAAATTTTATCTTATTTGTTTTCACATTCATATTACTTATATTCGTGAGGTGACACTTTATTTACAAGATATGTTAAAATTATCTCCAGACGTTGATATCGATACATGATATCAAGCGAGAAATGCATGCCGTCAAGCGAAATACAGGAACATTAAACGTCGAATCCTCCACATTTGTGGACAAATGTGGAGGATTCGACGATCCAACTAAATGCTTCAAGTTACAAGGGTCTTTATTTTGTGAGGTACTTGAATTACAATCAAACCACTTAGAAGCTGATTCAAGAATATTTTGCCTACTTATTCAACGCAGCAAGGATTCAATCTGCTCATATTATTATCATCAGCGCTGATACAGATGTATTCGTTTTGGCAATTTATTTCTGGAAAGACTTAGCAAATATTGTGTGTGTAGGTCTATGGTTCGACGGTTATCCTACAAAGAAATATCTTCTAGAATGCCATTTAGCTGCTGAATCCATGGGTGAGAGCATATGTGATATTTTGCCAGTTTTTCATGCTGTAAGTAATTGCGACACTACTAGCAGATTTGGCAGTAAAATACAATGTTTAAAAGCAGGTTTTGTACCAGCAGCCCTTATGTCTTTGGGAAACCTTGACCAACATAATGAACAATTGAAACAGAAATAGTTTGCACATATTTATTTAATAAAATAAAGTTATTTGCTGATGAACTCAGATATAAACTGATTTCTGAAAAGATAGGTTTCGGTTTTAATTTGATGAATGTGATATGCATATCAGATGTTTTGCATTTGAATTTATTAAGGGCTACAGTACAAACGTTTATTTGTAAAAATTCTAATCAAATGCAATTAGGTACAGCCATTGATTGTGGCTTATTTGGCTATGAAAAGCTGAATGGAGACTTACGTCCATGGCAAATGATTAAGCCGTCTTTACCAGAGTCATTAATTCAACCTTGTAAATGTACTGCGAATTGTTGAACAACGACTTGCAGTTTCAAAGAAACAGGATTATTTTGTATTTATTTATGTAAATGAATCAATAACGATTTTCTAAACAAAAATTAGTAATTTTTTGCCTAACTTACGTATATTTTTGCCTAACTTTTTCAATTCGCTGTTTTTTCGAATATTACTGTTTTTTTAAATAACAAAAAGGGTTTTACCACTTTTACTTCTGTTTTCTTTTCGTGCAACATCCCATCATCACTTTCACCATTAGAAAAATACTATAGATCATTACTGAAATAATCATTAAAATAATTTTATAGCATGTACTCCACCCATTCTCTTTACAGATAAGAGAAGAGGGGGTAAAAAAATGGACCAAAAATGGACCAGCAAGATCAGTATTATTAATCTTTAACCTATTATTAACTCAAATCCATTGGTGGAATTCGGTCCTTACATTTTGCACTCAACTACCTCCAGCGCCTGCACTACTCACTGATATCTTCGTACTACGTATGCCAAGCTATCTGCTATTATTTCGTCGGACTAAGCGACGGACGATGCGACCTCAAAATGCAAATTAATTTAATACATCACTTGATTGAAATGAATGTAAGTTAAATATCTCAACACCCAAAAAGATGATATGCATTTTTGTCTATGAATTGATAATGAAGATTCGTTTGATATTTCTATCAGTTTTTCGTGTTCATATATTCTTAAGTTATAAATAGAGTACTAGGAAGTAACACTCATTCTTTGACTCATTCTGGACTTTAAGTATTGTATGGACTTACATATTTAATTAGGTACCAATGTTCCTAGTGCGCAGACTACATCTAGCTCGTTTCTCATGCTATGCTCATTTCATAATTTGGTAAGAAACCCAATTTATGGTATAAGGGAGTTTGAAAATTCTGAGTCTATTTTCCATGTTGATGATTAATGAAATGCGTAAAGTTTTAAACATAACGGTATTATGATAGCTGACATTCTAATTTTCATATAATTTATTAAACATCTATTCATTTTTAAAAAAAATACGAAAGCATTATTGCTGGATTGACAATAAAATATATATTTTTTGATTATTCTACATAGAATTTGCATTTCTATTTTAATATATTATTCTCCTTGACTCTTAAATCACATTAGTATATTTTGATTATTTGTATATAGGTAATATTGAATATAATATTACAGCGATGACAACTATCACGATAGTTATGTTTTTAATAATTAAATTTTTAGCATTTAATTTTGTGACGCATCCAAGTGTAGGAATGCCTATCTACTGGAGTAGTTGATTGTATTGTATTGTATTGTATTGTATTTCCTCATTAGTGGATTCTCTAGGCGCCCAAAGTAATATAACAATGGAGGCGCCGACAGAGTGCAAAAGTCAACGAACCAAATCAACTTTTGTTTTTCGACTTTTTCGACTTTAAAAGCGATTTTTTCGATTTAAACGTCTTAATCTTCTTCTTCTCAAGGTTCGTCTTTGAGAATTTAGTTGTACCCGGGGCTTCGTTCAAGCGGGTCATTGACTTTTTCTAATAAAATTAATATTCAGAAAAAAACAGCCTTTGGCTACTTGCCGGGAAAGTCTTAGTGTGACCCAACCGATTATTTTGTATACTTTATTGAGGTGGTGGAAGTTTAAATAGCATTGTTATACATGGTGAGTTTTTATTTAGTGACATCCTTGAAGTAGGGAAATCAGTACAGGCATATATTATATTTACAATTTTTAATTATTACATTTTTGAAAAAAAAAACATTTCAATTATTTTTTTTTAATCATATAAAAATAGTTGAGCGCTTTGCGCCATCTAGCGGTAGGTAAAATATCGCGAATATTATTAATTCGCGATATTTTACCTATCGCTAGATGGCGCAGCGCGCTCAACGCCTGCCAAACTTTCATTTATCAGTCGTTTTTCAAATTTCTAAAAAATAAATAATGAAAAATATTTTGTTTGCATTTCCCAAAATCGTAATTAATCGTAAATATATCAAAAGTTGCTTATTTGCTCGTACTGGGTTTCACTAATTTAAGGATTTCACTAATTTAAAACTTGAAATTTCACTAATTTCACCCACTTCAAGGATTTCACTAATTTAAAACTTGCGATGTATAGTAACTTCAATGATTCTGCTGGCACCTGTTCTGACTCGACTGCCTTTCCACTTATTATTCTCTGGACGATCCTCTACACTCATTCAAACAGGATAACAGACCCATTACCATCCAGATATGCATCATTTTTACGTCAGGTACTGGCTTGCTATTATTATCTAGCAGGGTGTTTGCGTATTTCTTAGTTTCTCCTAGGGTTTATTGATTGCCTTAAGAGATTGACTCTTACGCTTGTCACAGGGAACCCTTATTTATCCTACAGAAAAGAGCATTACGGATTATCGCCAACGCTAAACATTTAGAAACATGTAGACCTATTTTTAAAAGATTGAAAATCATGACTCTCACATCACTTTACTTATATAGGCTATTATTAGATTTTCTACACCGAAAAGGAAAGTCACGTAAAATTTAAAGGTATACATAACAAAAACACCAGATACAAAAATAATTTCATTCTACCATGCGTGGTTTTAAACGCTGCTAGGCAAAGTACCCAATTCTCAGGGCCTTATTATTTTAACCGCCTACCATGTAACATAAAAAACAATAGCAACCTCAGACCGTTCCAAAAACTTTTAAAGGATTTTTTTACAACAAATACGTTTTACTCTATTGAGGAATTTATAAATTTTACAAAATGACTTTTTTAACAGCCCCTTTATTTTAATGTAATGCGTATACTGATTATTTCATTTGTTGATTGTTTTAACTTGAATTAATATTTTATTGATTGTTTTAGTTATATGATGTCTTATATTTAAATGTAGTTACAATGTATTTAGGTTCTTTCTGGACAAAACATTATAAAAATTAGTTTGATTGATTATCTGATTATAATTGATGATTATTGCTTTTGTTTGATCATTTCTGATATTGATTATTTTAATTGTTGATGGTTTTAGTTTCACTGCTTGTTGATTGCGCCTTATATAGCTTCTACTTTATGAAGTTTCTTCTAAAACGAAATGTTGTATGCTCTCTGGGCAGTTTGTTACTTAAACATTGTATGTTTTTTTAATAATTCACACAATAAAGAACTTAAACTTGTTAAACATATCTAGACTCCCAAGGTCTAATTCCTGTCATTTGTCCGACATTTACGGTTCCTGCACTGATGGAATTTTCTGGTATAAACAAGATGTAACTAACATACAGGATAACGGTTAAAAAATACAAAAGCGATTTTTCAGTATTTAGTATTCAGTATTCAAATTATTTATTCAGAATATACAATAAAAGCATGAATTATGAATTAAAGCTAATTATCGCATGTTAGAATTCGTCAGTTTATATGTAGATATAAAACTATTAAAGCATAAATATTAATTCGACAATAGCGTTGACTAAAGTCGGCTTTACACGGCAGACAAATAAAATAAAAAATAAAAAAATAGAGCTGAATCCATGTACATGAGTATACATATAAAATAGATAATTATTATAAGAAAATTAATAGTTATCAAGCACTTTATACAAAAAATAATCACACAATAGGAAGTATCAAAACAAAATTGGAAAAAAACAACGTATGTATATGATCAGGTATGTTACATTACACATTGTATTCTACATATTAAATATTAAATTCATAATATTATAATTAAATAATAAAAACTAAAATGAGGTACCTGAAAGTTACATATTAATGTTATTCCCATTTGAAAGAATTGGCATGCTCAAAAAAAATCACCCAGCTTGAAAGCATGTGTGGATTGCAGCTTTTGTTTCATAAATCTTTTAAACGCCTTTGTTTCCATCTTTCTTGTGGAGAGTGGTAGCTGGTTAAAGAGCTTATAGCTCAAATATCCAAAGGACTTTTGTGTCTGCGTAAGGCGTACTTTAGGCAGGATAACGTCATCACGTCTGCGTGTATTGTGGGAGTGCATATTCCCGTTTACCTCTTGTTCGTTAATATTTGATTTAACATATAGTAGACATTGTAAAATATATTCAGACGTAAAAGTCAGTATTTTGTACTTAAGAAAATATGGTTCGCAGTGCGTGTCCCGGGATACACCTGCAATTGCTCTCAATGCACTCAATGCACTCAATGAAGAAAGCGCACAGATTTACCAGGCACCTTGCCTGCCGTCATATCATCCAATTGGATAGCTACCAAAAACGATGTCACCACTGTGGCATGATATTTCATAAGGATCGACGTCATATACGAGTGCAATACTTGTATTTATCGCCATAAAACGTACCTTTATACTTAATCAACTCTTAAACTCATCCTGGGCTTCAAGTATTGTAGTTATGTACATACATATACAATTAGGTACCAACTTCCCCAGTGCATACATCTAGCTCTTTTCTCATTGCCTTGCTCATTTCTTAATTAGTGGATTTTCCGGGCGCCGGCCGGGTGCAAAAGTCAACGAACCAACTCCACCCTGGCTAAAACTCCACTCTTGTTTTAGCTGCCGCGTTGTTGACTTGATGAAGTCATCATCCGCCCTCGGCGGCGGGGGCGATGTGCGACGGCCGAATATCGTCCTCCATTATGCTGTCTGGCTGCCACGTATCTCTTCATACTTCGCTTCATTACGCTGCATTCTGTTTATGGTAATTATTTCAACCGGCGCCGAAATGAAAACTTAGGAGGCAATTTCTGTTGCCTAATGGGGTTTCTGTCAGTTTTACTAGGATCTTAGCTTCCATAAAAAGCATTCATTCTAAAATTAAAAAAAAAAAATAGGGTGTGGCTGTGTCATGGACACGGCCGTATGTTGTACATGAAAACGTGTACGTACCGGATAATATTTTCTATATAAAATATCAAATACGTTATTTTATGTATGTTTGGGCGCTTGCAACAGTGCCGAAATATCGGAGACTCATCGAGCACAATTCACATGGTAAATATTCCGTTGTACAAATCAAATTCTAATCTTACAAACAATGATAGTTTAAAAACCTTTATGTCATAATCATGTTTGAACTACCGTATTCTTTCGAGTGTCGTAAATATAAATAATTTTCGCCTGAAGAGCATATTAAAAGATTCGATAAATGATAACGATACCGACCACGGCAGACTCGGTAAAAGAAAAACGAAAATGAAATTACCCGAGTTAATGGCACGGCCATAAAGTTGCCGTCTTAAGGGCGATTTGATTAGGGTTTTAAAATCATAAAATAGGAGCAATGAATTGTTTGAATGCCCTATAAAGCAAATAGGTCTTTTTACGTCGGACGTTCCATGCTTTACTATTATCTTTGTTTTAGTTTACGTTATAACAATAAAGTAGAATTTCGAAAAAAAAATAAATAAATAAATAGAATTCACGAATGCACTAATATTTGCGAACATTTTAAAAGCCCTTAACTTCAGTTGGCAACGTTCGACGACGTTCTCAAAATATTAAGAAATTCCTCTGTTAGGACGTGCTCCGTTTCTATATTAATGAAGTACTGTCCGCACCAGATTTCTTGGTCCTTCGACTCAGAGCACACGTATTGCATTCAATACGTGTGCAACACGTATTGCACACGTATTGAATTCCTATGCACTGAAACCAAAAAGGATTTTTTTTATTTAAAGAAAGACGCATTTTTTAACTACAGTACATTATACCATTATCACTAGAGGCTCCGTTGTAAATAGTAGCAAAAAAGAAAGTACCGCAGCCCAGTATATCTTCAGATCAACACCACCTAACTAGGCCTAGGTCCGTACTAAGGCCAGCGTACCAAGTAAAATAAGGCTCGTTCATACTTCAAACTATGTACATAATAAAAAATATTAGTATTTAATAATATTAAAAATTACTTTATGATAGTAAACAATTGTACAAATAAATCATTAATCTAAAAACTAGGTCATATCTCATAAACATTAATATAAAAGATATGTCAATTCGTATATCAGTCTAAGTTAGTCTGCAAATAATATTTTTAAAATTACCCACCTTAAAATACATAATGAAATAAATATTAAATGAGTTTCGATAACACTAATCCAGCTGGAATGCTAATACCATCCACTGATCGATGTTTTTTTCCGTTGCGACAACTCCGGGGCTGCCGATCTCCGTATAGTTTTATATTTATTTATTTATTTATTTAAGAATTAATTACTATAAAACATTGTTTTTGCTTATAAAAATAACAGGAACCGAATGGCAAAACCTTAACCTTTTGCTTATTTGATTCTGTCACCCAACTGGGACTAGCCCGTTCTAGGATGGACAGGACTCTAATTTTACAATAAATTATGTAAAAGTTTTATTACAATGCTCATAAAATTAAATTGACATAAAATATGATCCTCAAAAAAAAATCAAATAGAGCGAGACCATCAGAGAATTTACATGAAACTAAAGAGTAACATAAATCTATAATAAAAAAATAATAATATAATAATAAAAATAAATAAAAAAGTCAATAAGTAATATTTAATATATGTTAAGAAATATAAACATTAATATAAAATAGAGTACAATTCATTATCAAAAAAATATATAACAACAAAAAGAATAAATGGTAATTAGTTGAATGTAATAGAGGGTTTATATCCCTGAAAGAATCAGACCTAACTCCGCAACGGAAAGGGATACATAATTGTTTAAAAAAAAATGATAATATTATATTAATTAATTAAATTCACAAGTATAATGTGCACAGTAAGAAACCTTTTTAGGCTACTTAATTTATTGGTCAATTTAGTTATATATTAATCTATATATTTATTTATTTTACTTATCTATAAACTTAAATATTTTCTTTTTCTTTATTTAATACGAGTTCTTTATTTATATATACACATTTATATATTTATAATAACCTTAAAATTTATAAGAATGAATAAGCAATCGGAATGAATGAGAAAAAAAAAAAAAAAAAGAAAGAAAGTGAAGTCACTATGATTAAAGTGAAGTCTTAAATACTATCACCCCAGAACAGATATACAATCTAGTGGGGGGATAAAATCCAAATTTCCACACAAATGCAATCTTATCTGCTTCGCAAAAATCAATGGTATTGTATTGGATAATTTTATAAAATAAAAAAATTAAAAAAAATCAAAAATTGTGATTCTGGCATCATGGTTTAGAACTTGAGGCATTTTAAAATGTTATCTTTGAATGAAGTTTTCCACGAAAGACTTTTTCACGAACAGAAGATGTAGCGATGCTACCCACTTAATTGTTTTTTTGCAACCTTTGAACAAAAAAACCAACACCTATATCTGCTTCTATTACTGCGCAGCTTCTCCAAATGAGGCTGAAATAAAGCTGTAGTTACAATCCTCCTTAAGCTACGGTACAAAATTAGGAGACAATACAAATTAGCGTGCGGAATCGTCTCGTAATTGCCTAATTAAATCTAATTAAATCCGCCTGGGGAAACTTGGACCTGAATGTTAAATCCGCCCAAAGTTGTAAATGTATAATATGCTGATTCCGCCCTAGGAAAGCAATCGAACAACTCCGCCCTAACTTTCCCAATGAATATTAAATCTTCCTCCGCCTAAGGCCTCGCCGCCCTTCAGCAGCGCGAGCGGCTGACAACACTATAAGTCCTTCATGTAAGCTCTCCTAAGATTGCGCTAGGCACATATTAATAGGGGTAAATAAAATTATCGCAATATTGCTTGTAATGCTGGAAATAATACTATCCTGGTTTAGGGGAATGCCACAAGCAATAATCGAGCATTTCACTCTCTAAAAATAAGCGATGCGGACGATAGCTGGAAAGTGGAGGGTTGCAGTGCACTGTGCACCTCCCTTGGTTCCTAATGGTTCCGCTTAGCTTGGGTGGTGTTGGCCAATTTTCATGTCACCTTGGCCTGCCTAACTCACAGTTCAACTCCCATCCGGTAGCCTCCTCGAAGAGGGACCTAACCTGTCAGGGTCGCTGTGAGCTTCTGGGACGGGTGTAATCTGCAACTGGAGTTGTCAACTAAATCGGGCGAACCAGTCACCTCAAGAAGTTTTAACAATAGTTCTATCTCCCGTAAGGTGAGCTTAGAACACTTGGAACGAAAACAGTCCACTGTCTAGTTAAGCCACTCGCCCGTAGGAACACAACGCCTTACCGCGAGGTAACTAGGTTAATATTACACCAGCGGGTCGACACTCGCGCCCTTACATCCATTTGCAACCAGATTACATCGTAGCGGTGATACGGTGTCTACCGAATCTATCGCGGACTACGGCTTCTATTGCCCGCCCCTTCATCCGGTATCGGGTAGCTGATTCGTCGTTTCAAGAGCAGTTGCCGTAAGATAAACCCCCACTTTAAGGCGTAAAATTAGCCCCACTCTATAAGAATCAATACTGTTTCCAGACTAGTCCGGCTGTCAGTCGGGATGCACAATCGATTGGCTGACGACGCTTTGTACGCAAACCGTCCAGGAGCGCCCAAAGGTTGACTCCTAAGAGAAACTATCCCCCCCCCCCCCTTACCCACGCCACAGATAGACAATTTCGGCATTATTTAGGATACACCTAACTTCACTATACATATTACCTGCTTTTACAAAATGTAATATAATATTACACATAGGATAAAACGAATTTACCGCGTGAAATGTGTAGCTTCCCTGGGGTGCTACAAACTTCAAGCGGTAAAAGTTCTTATCCTATTTATATGTCCAACAACCGCGATCGTCTTCGATTTCATGTAACATAATAATGTGAGAATGTACATTATTACGCTTGTGCCAGCCCGACTACGCAACACAAGGCTGGCGTAAAGTGTCTTGCAATCACCAAAAAAAAAGAGATTTCGCTCAAAATCAAATTTGTCAACGTATTAGAACATTAAGAACAAGAAAAACTAGGTTAAAGAACTAGGTTAGCTCTAAAATATTGCCTGCAGGCAATAAGCTTGCTTTTCTTACGAATAAAGCATTTTATTATTATTATTAAAAACAAAACAAAACTCTGCCTAACCGTCTGTTTGTCTAGCTCATCGATATCTCACAAACGTGTTGTTCGATTTCAAACATTACTTCGCCATCCTGATTTATTCTTCGATGGGAAGTGTATGATTAGTCGGGGTCATATATAAACCAAGTCAGGGAGCTGCCATACAAACGGACGACTGAAAATTGATATGCTTAGCCGTACGGTCTGCCGTACGGTAAACTTATGTAGTAGTACGGTAACCGTACGGAATTTTCCACACCCAGTACCTACTATTTTTATACGACTGCTTATTAAAAAAGAAGTGTAATGTGTTCAGGATTCATCTATGTATGTTTTCCGTTGCTTTATTCTACCATAACTTCTAAACGCTTAAACCGATTTACTAGAAGTGTGTGGTATTGTTAGAATCGTTATGTCATCCCGAGTGACATTAACTGTCCAAATATTAAGGCGGATGGGTGTTGACCTGTGAGTTTTACCGACCCTGAACAAATGGGTCTTAGTGGCTAACTTCAACGAGACAATTAGCTCCCTTAGGGAGGTGCACAAATAGAGTTATCAACTACAACGGGGGAACCCGTCACCTCAGGAAGTTTTAACGATTAGTCTTTCTATCCCCCGCGAGGTGAACGCAGAAGACTTGTACAAAAACAGTCCACCGCCAAGCTCCGCCACATGCCCGTAAGAGGCCAACGCCTTAACCGCGAGATAACTAGGTGGGTTACCCAGCGGGCTCACACTCACGCCCTTACTTCCAGTTATGGCCAGATTAATCCGGTCTCTCGATTGGTTACGAGTTCGAGGTCGCTTGCGCGGTCCTCTCCCTTACGAAGCGGTGAGACGGTGTGCACCGAATCTATCGCGAATCACGGCATCCTTTGCCCGGCTGTTCAGGATCGGGTAGCCGATGGTCGTTTCAAGAGCAGTCGCCGTAAGGTCCGCAACCACCCCCGCTCTATAGGACACAGTACAGCTTCCAGACTCCCCCGACTGTTAGTCGGAGCTAATGGGCCCTTGCTGAGTTGGCCACGAAGACCCATTCTGTTTCAGGGTCGGTCACACTCACGGGTCAACACCCATCCGATGGCCTCCACGCATGGGGTGCGAGCCTGGGTAGGACACTGGGTCAACCAGTCTCCCCTGGGAACAATCCTCTGGCGCTCCTGGATGGTCTGCGCACCGAGCGGCGCAAGCCAATCGATTGTGCTCTCCGACTAACAATCGGGGGAGTCTGGAAACTGTATTGTTTCCTATAGAGCGGGGGTGGTTGTCTACCTTACGGCGACTGCTCTTGAAATGACCATTGGCCATCCGATCCCGGTTCAGAGTCGGGCAAAGGACGCCTTGGTCCGCGACAGATTCGGTGCACTCCGTTTCACCGCTTCATAAGGGAGAGGACCGCGCAAGCGACCTCGAACTCGGAACCAATCGAGAGACCGGAGAAATCTGGTCACAATTGGAAGTGAGGGCGCGAGTATCTCGAGCCCGCCGGGTTTATTCCTGGCTTACTCGCGGTAAGGCGTTGGACTCTCACGGGTTGTGACGTAGCTGGACGTAGAATGTACTGTCCAAAGTCTTCTACGTTCACTGAAGGGCGATAGAACGACTAATCGTTAAAACGTCCTGTGGTGACGGGCTCGCCCGCTGTAGTTGACACCCCAAGATGTTAGTCGGAGTGCTCAGTCGATTGGCTTACGCCGCACGGTGTGCAGACCGTCTAGGAGCGCCAGAAGGTTGATTCCTAGGGGAAACTAGCCCTAAGGACAGAGTCCTGCCCGGGCTCGCACTTCATGCGTGAAGGCCGCCGTATGGGTGTTGACCCGTGAGTGTCACCAATTCTGAACAGAATGGGTCTTCGTGACCAACTCAGCAAGGGCCCTTAGAGTGCACAGTGCGTTGCAACCCTCCGCTCTACAGCTATCGTCTGCACCGCCTATTTTGGAGAGTGAATGCTCGATTGTTGTTTGTGGCATTCCCCTAAAGCAGGATAATATTATATCCAGCATTACAGGTAATATTGCAATAATTTTCCTCGAATGTTCAACTTCATATGGTTCTACACAAGAAAATATCCGAGCGATAACAATAACAGAAAAACAACTGATTTCGAAAATGGAGTAACACGGCCTTGAATTGAAATTTATTTCTATCTTATAAGTGTACCAAGAATTCAAAATTTACACAAACGAGCAAGCAAAAGAGATAACGAATAAGGCCAAATATGCATTCGCTTTTTAAGAAGGTTTAATTCTTCCTTCTAAGAAGGTTTAATTTTCAACTTCATCATGTATGCCAGGAATACGAAGATATGCCTTTCTCAACGAAATCGCTTCTTTCATTTCAATTACCTAAAGAATATGTATTGAGTACTTGGCGTTCAACAAACAACAAAATAAATTTCTAAAATGGTCTATTTCCGGAACGAGAACGTTCTTTTACGACCTGATAGTGAGCATTTAGATAAGGTAAATGTAGCGATGAGATGTCGATTTTCACGCTCTGGAGGAAGGCAAGTGGAGTGAGATAAAAGGCTGGCAGGACATTACTCAAGGAGGTAGTAAAACGACCCGAATGATCCTCGGCCAATTCAAGACAGTACATAGGTAATTGGCCACTGAGTTCACCTGAGACTCGACGCTTCCTTGTAAAAAAGGCCTCAATTTCTCTTCTTCAAAGTTAGTAAAGGGAAATATCCTAAGTAAGTATAAGTATACTGCGATGTGATAAGAAAACAAGATTGGAAAGAAGATCTCGCAGTGTGATTTTATGAGACATTTTATTTCTAGTAAAAATCGTCGCCTTACAATTATAACTTTGATAACTCGAAAATTGGCATTTTTAAGATAAGTATGCCAGAAGACGTAAAAATATCAACTCTGTATTCCCTTAAAACCAGATAACTGAAATTCCTTGATAAGTTGAAAATCAGCTGCAGCTATAATACTAAAAATCGATATGTAGACTTACCTAGCTGATAGTTCGCAGCACTGTCTGCTAGCGTAGCGCAAGAACTCGATATCTCCACTTATGTAGGTTTAGGTTAGTATTTAGGTCCACTTATTAGTTTCCATAAATCAAAAATGGTGGACGAGTTGAAACTTTAAAAAAATATTTAAACGCGTTTATCTCAGAACTAATAAATTCGAGTTATTGAGTTATAATTGAAAGGCGACGACATATTATGATATATTTGATAAATCGCAGTGGCGATTTGACGTGTAGGCAGCACCGGAAGTACGGCTTACGCTACACGTCAGCGTTGCCAGAAAATAGCGGCCCTTCCGGAAACCACGAAAATTTAGATAAACTAAATAAATAGATTCAATAGTAATTAAGTAAAAGACAACATAAAGATATGAATCCCGTTCAGACCACACTAAGTCGTGTGACCTTAAATATTTTTTTAAACTTTTGAGATACAGTGGTAAGGGCGTGATGGACCGAATAAGTGAGATGCCGAATAAATTCGATATAAAAATGGTCTTCAAGCCGACCCAAAGTATAGGTCGGTCTCTGAAACTGATGCAATACCTGATCTGCTTGATGTACTTATTGAGTTAATATCTAAATATCTTCTCTATATCTTACATCTCTATATCTTACTATCTACATATCTTAGGGTACTCTATGTTTTTTTATCTGGTAAACTAAATGGTAAGACTCGATTTAATTCTACACTACCTTCTTTGTTTTTACGAGTAACCTTTTATGTTTTGATTATTATAGAAGAATTTGATCATTAATGAAGAATTCAATCATATCACGGCCAAATGTAAATGTAATACAAGTATGTATTAGTTTTTAGTACAATAAATTATTTGATTTGATTTGAAGAAAAAACGAAGATAAAAAAAAGGTAGATGTTTAGATTTCTTTAGATGGGTTCTATAATAACCCATTAGGGTTTCCTTTTTTTTTAATTTCTTTGATTGTTGTTTTAAATGGTTATAATTCTATTATTCGTCGACAAGCATCATTTTGTGAGGCACAGTTCCTGTAACTTTTTTGTCTCGGATCCCACAAACATGGATCTGTTTGCAAAATTTCGAGAAACACAATGACTTTCTCGTTAGTCCACTCGATATATTACCGAAGACAAACACGTGCGATCCCGTCGCGCTCACGGATCACAAAAAAACGTAGTGTGGTGTGGCCGCTTCATGTACCGCCACCCCAGCAATCGCCTAACGTCAGACATGTAAAATTATCGCGATAAGTCGTGGCTACACCAATGTTAAACTTCCATCATCGCGATAATTAACGGCATTTCTCGTTAGTGTGACCCCAGGGTGAAAAATTGACATCATGCTCAAACCCTTACAGAAGTCATTGGCTATTTGCATAGAAACTTAAATGTGACTCAATCATTATTTTGAATGTGACTCAACTTAAATGTGACTCAATCAAAATAATGATTTTTTTCAAATCATTATTTTGAATTCCAGCTCCGTCTCCGTCCTCCGTCTGTCCAGAATGCCGGTAGTAGTTGCTGACTGTCAGAAGGTTGACAATTGACATCCATGACGTTCTGTCCATTGAACATATAAAACAGAAATTAAAGAGTTTTTAGTGATACCATTGATTTTACACTATAAAATCAATGGTGATACGCAAATTTGGTATATACATTATGACAGGTGCCATTTTCGATTTATCCTCATCCTGGTCAATCTAATATTAATCGAAAACACGAGAAACCGTCGGATAGTAGAAGACTAGTTGAACAAGCCGCTGAGAATAACTGCTGTGAGCATCCTGCCATAAGCGTCAGTGCAAAACCCCTTATGTGTATTTTTGCCATTTGAATTTGATTTTCTCATTATATTATATAAAGGTGGCTCGGCACCAGTCTCCGGTGGAAAAACAACTATATCTACCGAGCGGTGCATCGCCTGTCGGCGCCGGCACCCGTAAAAAGCACACGCAACAACAGCGATAATAATAGATAGTACCAACTGCCATCTACCAGCGTCGTCACCTAGACAGAATAATTAAATTGCAAATGACCGCCCGCCAACGTCACTCATAATTCATAGATGTCAAATAAGATACCCAGACGAAAAACAAGGAGTCTTCGACGTCTATTATTCATCAAGAAGAGTACACGAAATCTTAAATAATGCATAAATCAATATAGTCTAGAAATAAAAATAGTCCAGTCAAGGATTCCTTTACAAAAGGTGGAACAGTCAGAATTTTTGGAAAATATTCAAATTAGGTAACACCGCAATTTTGTTTCAAAATAACTGACCTAATCTACCGCCAAATAACTGTTTAGGAAGCTTATTAAAATAAAACTAATTTAACCCACCGCCATATAGGTGTTCATAATTGTTTAAAACACTAGTTTAACCTAAAGGGGGCGTTTTGGCCCGTATTAAACGTTTTTACCCGTACATGCCCCCTAGAATTAGGTGCTTTATTAGGATTTGGTTATTTATATATATATATATATATATATATATATATATATATATATATATATATATATATATATATATATATATATATATATATATATATATATATATATATATATATATATATATATATATATATATATATATATATATATATATATATATATATATATATATATATATATATATATATATATATATATATATATATATATATATATATATATATATATATATATATATATATATATATATATATATATATATATAGGTATATATATATAGATATATATATATATATATATATATATATATATATATATATATATATATATATATATATATATATATATATATATATATATATATATATATATATATATATATATATATATATATATATATATATATATATATATAGGTATATATATATAGATATATATATATATATATATATATATATATATATATATATATATATATATATATATATATATATATATATATATATATATATATATATATATATATATATATATATATATATATATATATATATATATATATATATATATATATATATATATATATATAAAGAATTCGTTTAAAGGATGACACTTTGATGAAAAAATAAAAATAATAAAAGCCACTTACATAGCTGGAAGGTTTTCCCGGACTGGACTGGGAAATGCTTATTGTTTAAATATATATATAGGTATATATATATATATATATATATATATATATATATATATATATATATATATATATATATATATATATATATATATATATATATATATATATATATATATATATATATATATATATATATATATATATATATATATATATATATATATATATATATATATATATATATATATATATATATATATATATATATATATATATATATATATATATATATATATATATATATATATATATATATATATAGGTGTGTAGATACCTACTAAAGTTCGTATACACACAGGCAAAATACGCGATTTTGAAATGAAGATTGGTACTTCGCCTTAGAACTCACGGAGCAGTTTTTAACCGCGCCTGCCGCGATTGCGGGCCCGCGGCCTCCGTAGAATGCAGATATGCGCCGATATGTGCAGATATGACGCGATTTACGCCCGTGGCGGGCGCGGTTGCGGGCTACTAGTAGAACCGTGCGGAACGCGATCAGCCTTAAAACTCATGCAGCAGTTTTCACAAGCGCCCGCCGCTGTCGCGGGCCCGCGGCCCCCGTAGAATGCAGATATGCACTATGTAAAATTGAATAGCGCATTTCACGACGCGATTTACGCCCGTGGCGGGCACGGTTGCTCAGGCGGCTAAGTGACCGCTCAAACCTGCGATATCGTGAGTTTTGAAACAAACCAGTTGTCCCGCAATCGCGACGGGCGCGGCTAAAAACCGCTCCGTGAGTTCTAAGCCTGAGCCTTCAGATGCTATACGGTACAGTTATTTTGTCACTACATAATCGGCTGCCCCCCCCCCCTCCCTCTTAGTTCGACACTGTACGGAAGAAAGCTGCGCATATCGTGGAAAGACCAGTTCGAGCGTCGATGGAGTGATCTATCGAAAAGGAAAATTTTGAAGTATTCAAGTAGGTACCATCGCAAAATGTAAACTCCACTACTTTGGACATGCAACTAGTAATCCAAGGGGGAATTGAGGGTTGCCGAAGATCGGGCAGAAGGAGGACATCCTGGGCACGGTATACCAGACATCAGCTTCTCTTAGAACAAAATTGAAATCGAAGCGAATACGTCACGAGTCGTAAGGGCTCGGATATGGCCGCCAGATGTTCGCTACTTGGCCCACGCGGATATTCAAACGTTCGAAAATGTCACCAGCCTTTACCTGCGCTTAACGCTAACCAAAGGCGTTCGTCGAGACGTACCCCTCTGCCCACATTCCTCACACCCTCTTCCCGCAATGCCCTGTCGCTCGAAAGAGAGTCTACTGTTGTCTCGGTATACTGTGTCCTGAGTCATAAACAGTGGTATAGACAAAGGTTTCTTTCTTTTCTCACATATAACTTTATTTATTTTATTTAATCGAATTTTATATGATATTTATTGCCGATTAAATAATGAAATTGCATTTTATTTATTATATTATTTTTAAATAATTTTTTTTGTTATTATTATTTTTTTATTTTATTCTGAAAACCACATTTTAGGGCAATTTAGTGTCATTAGCTTTTTACTCAAAACTTGTATATTTGTAAGCAACCAAGCAATCAAGCAAACTTGATTGTAATATTGGAGTCCTGTCCACCCTAGAACGGGCTAGTCCCAGTTGGGTTACAAACAAATAAGCAAAAGGTTAAGGTTTTGCCATTCGGTTCCTGTTATTTTTATAAGCTAATCAATGTTTCATAGTAATTAATTCTTAAATAAATAAATATGTTTCGTGCAGCAGCTTCGAGAGTGTAAACAGTTATAATGATTGCCAACCGTTAATAGAAAACTGTACTGCAAGAAGAAGATTAAAATCTACCAATCGGTAGCCAGCGAACGCTATCTGTTATACGAGTACCGGCAGCTGTGTCGAATTCATTTCGGAGGCACTGCCGTATTTTAAATATGCAAATAGATTGAAATGAAAGCAAATAACTGTTGCGGCAAACCATACCGAAACGTACCCAACTATCGAAATGCATACGAAAGCTTTTCAAAGCAAAACTGATGAAGCTTTTTTTGCTAATATTTTTATTTGATTTGAGTATTTTCATGCTACCTACGTTTTGTTTGTTTTCGTAAATTTTATTTATTTTTGTAGTTCATGCATATTGGCTTGTAATAAATATGTAGCGGGATGATAAGTATATGGCCTATACTACAAAAATCGGATGTTTAAAAACCAGATTCTAAAAATAGGTTTCAATCTATCACTTCTAAATATGAAATCGATGGAGAGAATACTTTTTTGCAAGCTGTCAGTTTAAAAAGTGTTGTCTCTTTACACGACTGCTTCAAAAAAGAGTGTGATGTGTTCAGGGTTCATCTATGTATGTTTTCTGTTTCTTTATTCCACCATAACTTTTAAACGCTCTAACCGATTTAGAAGTAAGTAGTATTGTTCGAATCTTTATGTCATACTGAGTGTCATATCATTGATTTTATACTATAAAATCAATGGTCATATGATACCTTAACTGTCCAAATATCGAGTAAATAATTGTCTAAATGTCCAAATCTCCAAATGTCAATAAATTAACATAAATACATCGTGTTTAGTGTCGAATGAAAGGTCTGATTAAGTAAATTCCGAGAGTAGGGGGAAGTCCCCTAATGCCGGACGGCACCTAGCGACATACACTAATAGTGGGCTCGATTGCGTTTCTTAGTGAGCTGAAATCGAAAATTAGTTCGTGTAAACGAGACAGGGCAATACGCTAGAGCGGAATGTGAGATGACCGGTTGTCACTTTTTCGCATTAAAACTGTCCACCAAAGTCAAATCTTACACCGCACTAAATATGCTCGAATTTATTCGGACGAGTTATAAGTTCTACAGGTATTATATCGACAATCGTTCGTTTCATATTCCGCTCTAACGTATTGCTCTGTCTCGTTCGCTTGGATTAATTTTAATTTTATGTCACAAAGAAACGCAACCGGGCCCAGTATCTCAACAAGTCGCGGCGCGGTCGAAAAAGACGTAGGAAAAGGAAAAGGGTACACTTCCCCACACCTTTTTTACCCGTATTTGAATCGATCGCGCCGCGACTTGTCGAGATACTATTAGTGTCCGATGCTAGGTGCCATCCGGCGTTAGGGGACTTCCCCCTATACATGTTTCTAGGCATATGGATAAACACATAACCAATATTTCGTTAAAAAGCCGTAATTAAAATAATTATAAATACAGTAGTTCACTTTTTGTAACGGCAGTCGTGTTTTTATTTCACATATTTACTTGTTTTCAAAATGGATAAAACTGAACAAAGAGCTGACTGTCTGTCTGTCTGAACATAAAACTAAATAAAGCTCCGTCATGTTTAAAGGGAGCAGATATTTTTGAAAGTTCAGAAATGTTTTGGGTGAAAGTACTGTCTTTTATGTAACTATCAAAAACTGGGCGGTAGAGTTTAAACTCGTCTAATATAAACCCCGACTCGAACGTCCAGAAAACGTAACAAGCAAGAACAATGATCCCAAAGCTTCCTATTTGTTATCAATAACCGGTTATTTGGAACCGGTTATATAGTATTGACAGAAAGAACGGATACATCACATCCTGAGCGAAAAAATGCATATCGAAAAGTTATGTGTTTGTTGGGTGCCGCATTTGCTTTCTCCCGATCAAAAACGAATTCGAAGTAAATTCTCAACACTTTGAACCGTTTTAAGTTCAACCGATTTGTGACAACAGCTGAAACGCACCACTAGGTATATTCCAGGACCAGAATCAAAATTCACGGACCAGAATAAACGTACCAGAATTCAAAATTCAATCAAAACAGTGGTCAGAATCTTGGGGGCACGGCTCCAAAGACAACTAAAGCTTTAAAATCAGCTAGGAAAGCGGTGGCATCCATCTTTTGGAATGCAACAAGAATTTTGAAGATAGACATCTTCCGAAAAGTCAAGCTATTACTGGTTAGTACTTACTACCCTAATCTATTACACAAGCATATACAGAGTTTTTAATTAGTGACATCCTTGAAGTGGGTGAACCAGTACGAGCAATAAAGCAACCTTAGATAAAAAATAAAAAAAAAATGCGAGAAACCTTTTTTTTTTAATTTGAAAAGCTTGACTGATAAATAAGAGTTGAACAACCCTTGAGCTCCCTGCGTCATCTAGCAATAGGTAAAATATCCCGAATAAACAATATTCGAGTTATTTTACCTACCGCTAGATGGCGCAACGCCCTCAACTCTTCTTATACTATTTTTTAAAACATAAATTTTTTCAAATAAAAACTAACATGAAAAAATCAGTTATGCTTTTTTGTGTTTTTCTCATATTTTGTTAAAAGTGACTTATTTTGTAACTTATTATTGTTTGGGCTCGATTGCGTTTCTCTTGAACTAAAATCGGAAATTAGTTCGGGTGAACGAGACTGAGCAATAGGTACATCAGAGCGGAATGTGAAATGTACGGCTGTCAGTTTTACGGATTGAAACTACCCACTGAAATTCTACATAGGTACTTGCTGTTGACATGGCTAATGATTGGAGAAAATGCGGGGAAACTTCTTTTGAAGTTTCGAAGATTCCTCTGTCGGAAAACCCCATAAAACGAAGAATCTAGGACATGGCTCAGGATCTTAACGGTCATTTCTTTATTCATTAGTTCATTAGTTCATCGTCAAACTAGCCATGATAAGTGCATGATATAATAAACTGTCCTGCTGCAAATCTGCAGGCGGCAATCTTGAAGCGCTTGGCATTTTGTTTCCCCCCTTGTAACTTTGACGTCTTCGGTTTTTTTACAATGGCAACATTTTCCTCGCGCTTTAGCGGTTTTGTTCTAGCGGTGGGCAGCTATTCAAAATAACCGGTTATTGATAAGAATTGTTTTATAACCACGAAGACTTTTCTTATGGTGTAAAGGTTATTCCTATAAAGCCCAAAATTACCCATTGTCCTTTAATAGATTAAAAATCCGAGCAAGAATCGGCCGTGAAAAAATAACGGCGCACCGAAAAGCTTACAACCATTGGGCCAGAATCTATAGAAATGGCACTGCGATAATAATAATTGAGCGACAAAATGGCCGACTATACTTCAGGCCGCATTACATCATTGCCGCACTTAAAGTAAGGTTATCCGACCGACTACCAGCTTATTATCTGCCTTTTTGTGGGAATCACTTTTGCTGAAACTGCGTTTTCTTCGCGAAATAGGTATGTGTTGTAGGTAGTTTTTAATAACCAAACATAAAATTAGTTATTGATGATACAATTTTTTCAATTTCACGACAAACACTAACAGTTTGTGTTTGTCGTGAAATTGGAAACATTAAAACTTTTAGAACTTTGTATTGGATTTTGGAATTTCACAATAATTTAATGTCATTGTTCACATAATAATTTCATTTTTGAGATAGCTCCATGTTGTACTACCTTTAGATGCCAATTGCGACGTTGCCAAATCTACACTTATGCCTGAAATATAGTCGATAAGGTAATAGAGATGAAGTTAGAAGGATGTGTGTACAAAACGTTTTGTAGATGACGGTAGCGGCAATCGCCTGGCCAACCGATCCAAGGAGGGGAGAAGTCTACAGGTGGGTATCCATTAGGTTCGCGCACCGCTCCGCGCACCTGCAACTACTCCAGTAGTGGATACGTTGGCGCTCCTGGAGTGTGCAACGTTGCACGCTCTGCGGCGAGCGCTCCAAGCGGTGGCGGTATATGCGCGAACACAAAGTGATGCGCAGTGCGTTCGTGGACGCGAGCAAAGTAAGACGTTGGTGGGTACGTTTCGCGCACCACGTTCGGTGTCCTGTAAACGCGAATCCATCACTATGGACTGGGCCGAGGAGAAATGTCTAGCTCTAATCGAGGAGTAGAGAAATTATACAGTGCAGTGGGATCCGAAGGATGAGAAATTTCAAAATACATTCTGGCGATGACATGTTCGCTCAACGTTCGAATGAAAACTGCGGAGCACTCGTTGTTCTTGGGTTGATGCGCGCACCGTCTCCATTTGAGCAGTTGCAGATGCGCGGAGCAGAGTTGAAGCGCGAACCTAATAGATACCCACCTTACGACGTACCGCGCGAGCGAATGATATGCCACGGGCGGTGCGCCACTAACTTCACACCTTCTTAGGCCTATGCGTCCTCTAACAGGAAAAAAAGTTGGAGTAAACACTCCCCATCAGCATGCGTACTGTAAGTAAGAGAGACGGAATGTTTTCGATGGTGCATGTCTCTCGTGAGAATGTTTTAGTCCGGAACTAATTGTCAAAAGCGTTTGTTTGCCTCCAAGCTGTCAAAAACGATACATTCTGCTATTTGTGTTCACATGTGTTAGTGCGAACTTTATGTATGTACTCAGTATGGCGTAATTTACGCTATTGCTGTCTAATTACGGTATTCCCTCTTTCCCACCGTCTAGGTTTCTTCGTTACGCTTTCTATATAAGGTTTACCATTAACCGGTTATTTTTGGCGTCATCCAACTCTACTAACCTGCGCCGACAGTCGGTGGGACGTGGGATTCGGTCGCGTGTAGTTTTTATATTTTTAAATTTTAATGTAAAGTACCGGCCCCGGTTTTCTGAATTTCGAGGATGTCGGATCCTATTGCGATGGCGGACGATCCGCCAAAATTCATTGTGCCGGTTATCCAGGATAATCCTTCCGGATGGGGTCCGTGCGAAATGCCCGAGCAGTTCCGCGACATGCCCTACCAGCCGTTTAGCAAGGGCGATCGTCTCGGGAAGATCAGCGACTGGACCGGTATTCAGGACAAGAAGTATGCGAGTGAGTATCTTTCATTTCATTATAGAAGTAATAACCGTGGTATTTCGAGGTTAGGTTTGTCAAGCTGTCAAATCAATATGGCGTGAATGTTGGAATGTTTATGAGGCATACTGTATATGAGACATACTTATCCAAATTGAGGGTTGCTTTTTGACGAGCGCATGTCTGGTCCTAATTTATTTAGGGTTGATAGGTAGATATATGGGTTTTAGGAATTATTGCAGAATAGGAATCTTTCAAAATAGAAAAAATAAAGAAATACTACTTACTAGGTTCGATCATTGTAATGGTAAATTTCAAAGAAAAAAGCGTAAAATTTCAAGACAAAAAAAAACGGAATAACTGCAGTATAGGAACCTCTCCAAAAAATTTTTTAAAAATATAGACTAATAGATTGTTTTATTTTAATACTAAATCTGGAAGAAAATTGTATCGGTCGCTATAAATAAGTGAGATAGGCATTCAAAGTTTAAATTTTATATGTAAACGAATAGGCCAAAATAAAATTCACCGCGCTTTATTCACCACGCTGATTCCGAATCATCCATAATCTTTATTCGACCTCAATAAATAAGCGAGATATAGGCGTTCAAATTTTTCATCCCAATGTCAAGAAAGTTGCGGCCATTTTGTTTGTACATACCGTGTTTGACACATTCGAGTATATCGTAATATCGATAACAATTAGCGATATTACAGAAATTATGACAATTTGCAGAGTTTTGATTAATTGAAATATTTTGGAGAAAAAAAACCATTGGAAAAATACATATTTTCGCAAAACTTAAAAAAAGGGCACTATTTTCGATGTTTTTTCAATGACTATGCATATTGATGACAGAAGATATCCGGAAATGTCGTTTGTTTCAGGTTACCTTTAGTCATCAATACACCAAGTCATTTCGTAAAAACTTGTCGAAAATTGTCCAATTGTTTTAGATGATCGCTAACACATGGCACTAATACATGGTGTTAACCCCTCCTCTCGCGAAGTAAAAATTCAGCTATCACTTTTGCGCGCGACATATTCGGGCGTAAAATCGACGCGAGTCGACGACCTTGATACAAACGGCCATAACTTGTAAACCACTACACCGATCATAAAAAGAATAACTGTAAAATGACCGCATTGAAATTTGAAATATAAAACATTATAACTTTATCTCGTAAAACAATTAAGATAATAATGAATAAATATTACAAAATTGGCGAACTGAAAAAACTCGCCTATAAAATCATTTCGATTTTTTTGTCACAAAATACGTAAAATATGCAAAAATTGTAAATACAGTTATGTTCTTTATTAAATGCTTTACCAAAACCATTTTTTTTTTGACTTATTTGCATACAAAAATATTTATTTATTCAGTCAAGAAAAATTTTATGTATTCTCGTAAAAAAAAAATTTTTTAATTTTTAATTTGTGATTACTTATGGCATTTTTTTATATTAAATTCTATAAAAATAACTTTATTACTACATCACACTTCTTAGAAATCACACCAGAACTTTGAGCTTTGTCTGATATTACAGAAAAATCTAAAGTTTTGAGAGTTTGCGTCCAAAACTTAATAATAAACTTTGAATGCTCATAATATAAAATTCGTTAGATTTTTTCAATTATATTGTCTCATTATATAATTATTATATGCCTAATAACTAATTACTATACTCCAAAGAGTCAGATTTCATCGAAAAACTATGGAAAATCGCACTTTTTTCTCTCACAGTAATTATCAAAACAAGTTTCTTTGCGCGAGTCATATTAGAAAACAACATATAATGTTCAAAATTCGCCTAATTATGTGACAACTTAGGATGTAAATGAAGCAATACCTATTTTGTTAGTAAATTAAAGCGACATTACCTCCAATTTTGCAATATATCGGGATAATTCCCAAACATTACAAAATAAAAACGCCATTTTTTCGGGAGGGATGTGTTGTCGCCGAAGTCTTTTGTTTAAAAATTCGTGAAAAACAGCAAATGGACTATCTCAAATGACTAATCCTTATTTAGAAACTACTTAAAATGCAAATTACTCACTGTTCTCCAGTAAATTGCACTCACACAACGCACACACACCATTTTTATCACCAATTTCGCGGAGCGGTACGCGGCCGTGGTGGTTGCCGGCGGACACTAGCCGTTTGACGTCTATGCTCACTTTTTAAATCGTCCTTCGATATTGCCAGACGGTAATCTTGAATTAAAGATATTTTGGCCATATCGTAGCGCCCTCAGAAAGTATATAGTACGGCGTGTCGAATAGTAAATTGCATTTTTCGCAGCGGCGAGCGTTTGGTCCCGTATACGACGTTACGGAGTGTTAGGCGGCCGACCTTTGGTCCGCCAGGGGATGTTACGGAGCGACCGGGTTAATTTGATATTGAAGAAATTTAGTTTGTTTCAGGTTACCTTTTGTCATCATCACTTTAAGTCATTTTGTAAAAACCTCGAAAAAAAAAACAAAATATCGCTACCTCATTGTCATGTTAACATCAATGGCGCCGCGGCAATTTTTTTTTTTCGAATTTCGCGCAAAATTCGAAAAAAAAAATACCTGCGGTGATATTCAAATATTTACGAATTTTCTATTGTTTCAGGAAACCTTTTGTTATCAAAACGCAGTCATTGAAAAAAACCTCGAAAATATTGCATATGTTTTTTCACGACCATGCCATCGTTTTTGTAATATTGCAAATTGTTATCGATATTAGAGAACTCGCGATATATCGACTATTTTCCGACACTACTTTTGAAACAATATGGCCATTTTGTTGACGTTTAGTATGCAAACTTTAAATGCCTATATCTCGCTTATTTATTGAGAGCGACAAAAGATTATTGAAGATTCGGAATCTGCGTGGCGAATATAGTCCGGTGACGTTTAAAAATCAAAAATCCAGGAGATGTTCCTATACTGCAGTTATACCAAAAAAACTAATTTATATACAAAAAAAGGGTTTTAGTCAGTTTTTATGATTGTTTAAAAAAACTGATCTAACCTACCGCCAAATAGGTGTTTATGTATTTTTTTTAAAAAAATTACTTAACCTACCGAAATTTTAAGGTTTGACGCTTCTTTGAATGCCTATGCTTATTAACTGAGACCGAATAAAGATTATTACAGATTCAGCTTGGTGAATATAGTCGGGTGACGTTAAAACATAAACAGTGTAGAAAACGTAACCGATACTAGAATAATACCACTTATTACCGCCATATAGGTGTTTGATGCTTCTTTAGGCGCCTATATTTCGTTTATTTATGTAGATACAGCAAAGATTTTTACAGAATCGGAATCAGTGTGATGAATATAGTGGTGTGGCATTAAAACATCTTGATTGTAGAAGAGTTTGTTTAACTTTATGAATACCAAAGGTTGCAAGGTAAAAATGTAGGTTTTTCGTAAGATTGATAAATTCAAAATTACAAATTTTGCCAAATTCTATGAGTAAATTAAATTCTGCATCAGTCTGACTTTATTTTTAGTGATAAGCCATTAGTATTTTTAAAATAGTTTGTGTGTGAAACTTGAGTGATTGACTGAGCAATGAAAAATGTTGTTAAAAATGGGTTAGGCTCAATTGTTTACAAGCCTTAAGCCGGGTCCGCTACGCCATGTTATAGTGTTATGCTAACACATAATAACCAAGGTCATGTTATTTTGGGGCGTGGCCTAAATGTTTTGTTCGCTGTTTTGTTTGCTGAGTCGAATGGATAACTCCTCGCATTCGCCTTCGGGGTGCCGAGGGGATAATATCATTCATTTTGTATTTGTGCTCGTCAGAGACACATGTCGTGAAATCTTTTTGATATTGTGTAATGTTGTTGTAGTTTATCGTTTTAATGGAGTGGAATAAAGAAAATACTTTTTATTTTATACAATTGATAAAGGAAATACCCCGTTATTTAGGACCTTACATCAAACGAAAATTAAAAAAATCTAAAAAGCTAGTTATAAAGCTTTTTGTATATCTGCCAATATTAATGTTAAAAGCTCTTCATAATCGCTCTCTGAACAACGAAAAACAAAACCCCTGTCTTCAATTTGCAATTCTTGATAGATGTTGAAAGAATGTGGCTGTAGGTAGGGTCTAACACAAATCTATTTGTGTTTCTTCTGCCAAGAACTAAATCCACTATCACCAAAACCTTGGACTCGTCTTCCTCCTCTGAACTCATTTTAAATACATAAGTTACTAATCAAAATATTATATGCTCGAAAATTGCAGTGGATGGCTTGTTTGCTAAACATGTTTTACTAACATGTTAGCAAAACAATGTTTTGTTCGAAACATGGTGCAGTGAACCCGGCTTTTACAGGAAAACGTTACGATCTCCATTCCTTGCGGGATTTTAATCGAAGCAATACAAGTCTTTTCTTCGGATATAATTTATTTTCTTTATTAATTAATGACTTGCACAAATGGAAATTGCCTAGGCGTGCACTGCGTGCTTTTGTGTGTGCCCTTGGTGCACGCCGGCAATCAAATTTGCCTTTGCCGCTAATCTTCTTTAATGCCCCGAAACACCATCACTCGGTGATGGGTTTTGGTGACTGTTTGGGTTTCTCTCAAGTCACCTTTTCTTTTAATCGCTGACTTTTATGACCGACTAGTACCTTATTTTGGTTTCATTTATGCCAAAAGTTTTGGACAATTCAGTTTTTTTTTAAATGTATAAAATTTCAGTTTTATGGTTCGGTTATTGCTCTAACCAATATCACTTCAGATTCAGGTAGAGCCTATCAATCGCATTCCAACAAACCTCGATCGGCACCCTAACCCCTCAACTGCGGGTGGCTCATAAATGCGCTAATAATGGGCCGTTTCGGGATTCAGCCACAGTCGATTACCACTTTAACAGCGGAGCACGTACTCAGAACCTGATACAAAATATTCTCTAACTCGCGAATCACGTACTGAGGGCGTGATCGAATTTTATACAATTTGTTCAAAAATCACGTACTCTGTTATTCGCGTCATACCAGTGTGTAGCTTAGTCTTTTATCTATACATACATATGCGATTCATTAGCATGAATTCATAGCGTGAACAAAAAATAGCGTGAATTCATGGCGTAAACCAAAAAAACGAAGGTGTTGAGAGTTTGCAAAGTTTGCGCAGACATTGGAAAGAAGCAAACGAGGACACAAGGAGACAGTGTCTTATCGCCCATATTGCAATTTACCACTATGCTACTAACCATGTTTCAAAAATTTCCACACAAAATAGAATTATTGTCAACGTACAATTTGTCAACGAATATGTATGATTATTTGTACAACTTTTTTTCTCACAAGAATGCCCTTCTTTAAATAATTAATTTCATAATATATTTCCATAATATCATAATATTTCTTTCATTTTTAATTTTTATCCTGAAGATGTAAAAGTCAGTCTAATAGATACAAAACAAATTGTTTCTATATCTAATCAGGTTATTTTTTATAGCAATTACAATAATGCCAAAAAACGGCCGCTGTTAAAGTGTTAACTGAACTGTTAACAGTAACCATGACTGTTACCACTCCTTGTAATTGCATGTTATCGGTTGCTAGTGGTACTCCCCTCATTAAGTTAGATTGCTTATTGACCTTTATGTTTTTCTCTTTCAGATAAATACACGTCGCAGTTTGGAGGTGGTACTCAGTATGCTTACTACCACGATGAAGACGAGTCGACTTTCCACCTGGTGGACACGACGAGGGTCCAGAAGCCGCCTTACCAGAGGGGCCGATTCCGCGGAAATCAGCGCGGGATGAGAGGAAGAGGGGGGCAGCGTAACGCCGGCGGTGCTACGCAGCTTGGAAAGGTCCGTTGAAATTATGAATACACTAAAATATTACTAGCGTAAAGATCCTTCAATTCGTACAAGCGGCGTTAACATATCCCCTCATTTAACGTTATCCTCTCTCATTTTTTGTTGTCATTGAGCATATTGCAATAAAATTATTACTTATTTTGTGGCTGCGTTGGATTTACATACAGGGAAGGTCCCAAAACACTCCAAAAATATTTTTCGGTGATTGTTTTTGAACATTTGAATGAACATGCAATTCCAGCGCCAGATATTATAAATACATACTATATTTATAATATCTGCCATTGGTCCGCGATAGATTCAAACTGTTAGGTTTGAATCACCGCTGAACATTCGGCAGGTAGAGGTCGCATATTATATTCTACTATAATTGCTCCGATCAAAGAGACGGTGTTGAGCGAAAATACTACAACACTGATCGGATTTGCACTGTTGCAGATCTGATTTCGGTCTGAGCATACCGAGACTTGAAGTATAATTGCCGGGCACGAAGGGATGCAAGGCAATGAAAACGAAATCCAAATAGGAATTAAATTCGAGGACAGAAACAAGCCGAAAAAATCAATAAAGACATTGAAACTACTTTCTCTCAGCAAACAGGACTTGTCACCAGTCCCTGTCCATTGATCTATCATTTAAAGAATGTAGGAATCGCTGAGGATGATATGTGCCATATCATACCAGAGATTGTCACCTAGGAAAGGTGACTAACACATGTATTAGTCACCTGTGCTACTCATGAGTAGGTCAGCAAAATCATACCCGGAAGAATTCTGAGATTTATAAGAAAGAAGTCTCGGGTGGGACTGGGAAAACTAAGAAGCATAGTATATCAGAATAGATCCCGAACAGTCGCAGAGTTCCTCAGGAAGTTTTAACGATAGTGATTGTTCTATCTCCCGTGAGGTGAGCGTAGAAGACGTAGATACAATGCAAATCTACTGTCTAGCCAAGCCAACATGCCCGACAGATGCCATTGTCTTACGGAGAGGCACCAGGAAAGGTACCCAGCGGGAACCTCGCACCCTGTCTACCAGTTTTGGAAGGATATCTCCATCTGGATACCTACAACTTACCGACTGGTCACGGGTCCAAAGTCGCTTGCGCCACCTCTACCTGCCGAATGTTCAGCGGTGATTCAGTTTGAATCTATCGCGGACCAATGGCACCTTTTGCCCGACACTGAATTCAGGATCAGGTAGCCATTTGGTCATTTCAAGAGTGGTTGACGACAGGTCAACATCCACTCCCGCTGCTTAGGAGACAGTATATTTCCATAGTCTCCAGACTCCTTCAGAAATTAGTCAGAGTGCACAACCGATTGGCGTCGCCAAACGGTGCGCGAACCGTCCAGTAGTGCCGGGAGGCAATCCCAAAGGAGAATCCGATCCACCAGCTGTGAGGCCTGAGATGCGAGAGTCTTACCCGGGGTAGCCTTCCACACGAGGAGGCTTCCGAATAGGAGTTAAATTGTGAGTTGGACCGATCCAAAAACACAGTAGATCTTATGGCTCAAGCTGCACGAAACCTTTCGCTACCGAACATTCGCAGTGATGATAGGCAACAAAGCCTGTAAAACTCTTTACTTCCATCCACCTTCTTCATGCCGGGGGCCAAGCTGGTTTCGTTTTGCTAGCCTCTTTGTAATAAGTCGATCTCTTTATTTTTCATAAAGGATGTACCCCTTTCCAACGTTGCAGGGTAAACAGCGCGACAAGAAACAGGGCAAGAAGTGGGGTCAGCGTGGCCCTCCCCTGAAGATTCGTGACGCTTCCGTCACTGTCAAACCCACCTGGGTCACTATCGAGGAGATGGATTTTCCGCGTCTTGGAAAATTGTCACTGCCCGGTGTCAAGGAAGGTTAGAAATAATTTTAATTCTTTCACCGATTCTTTATTTTTTTATTCTTTCATTCGACACACAACAGAGAGCATCTCAGTAGTACTACTCTCGCCAACAACCTATGCCATATACACTGAAACAAGTGAATATATTAAAAAGAATAAAAAACACGACTGCCATTACAGAAGCTGAACTATTGTATTTATAATTATTTTAATTACATTTTTATAAAATATTTGTGGTTTATGTGTTTATCTATATAGATAAATGTATATTCCGGAATGTACTCAATCTTTTCATTTGTCACTAAACACGGTTATTTATGTTAATTAATTGACATTTGCACATTTAGACAACTACTTACTTGATATAGTATAAGATCCCACCGTAAATTTGTGCACCTATCAGTTATTTCATCGAAATGTGATTTAAATGGAAGTTTACACATAGGACTATAATATGCCGCAGGGTTGCCTAGCAAAATGTTGTCACTAGTATGCAAAAAAAAAGAAATAAAATTGATAAATATAATACAAAATGCACCTATTTGCTTGGTCGGTAAATGAAGTGTTATCGTAAAGATACCGATCTAAAGAGTTTAAAAAAAATAGGTTGCCATCCCTCAACCTGTCACAACCCCTGGGTTACCAGGTGCAAACAGGTTATTTTTCATCGATTATTGCACCTATCATGTATTCACTTGATTTTTACACCAAATTGAAGCTACTGTCTTCCTTAACGCGAAGGAATAGGATTGCCTCCTTAGAACCTGTCACAAGTAGGGGTTGCCATCATTTTAATTAAGGTAGCGAGCAAGAAGGACTGTGCGCGCTACTCCGTGCAATAGAAAGGAACGCATGCATTTACGGCTCAAGAATGCTGTCGTGGCCGTGCCATGTATCTCGCTTGCAGTGAGTCTGAATAGGTTACTATTCTATTTTAGAAGTCGCTTATTTCAACAACAAAAAACCTTTTATTCGGAGTACAATTCTAGAATAGTCATTTTCGCAGCAGCTTGATACAAATCGCCTCAACAGCTTGATACAAATCATGTTTTATTTTAGGTGAGGACGTTCTCTGCTGCGGTACGCTCGAGTACTACGACAAGAGCTACGATCGTGTCAACGTGAAGAATGAGAAGCCTCTTCAGAGAATCGATAGGATCTTCCATACGGTAAGTTGATTACTCGTAATAGAAAATACATGGTAATATAATACTTTTACTAAGTGCAGTAGAACTCCAATTAACCGAATCAATTGGGACTGGACCTCATTCGGATGATTGGATTAAAAAAGGGTTTATTTTAATTAATTACTATGTATGTTGAAAATGTGAGAGAAAAAAAAAATAAGAAAAAGAGCTGATGTTCCTGTGTCTGCTTTAACTTCGACATTAAGGTAAATCTTTCAAAAAAATTGTTTTGTGGTTAGCGATCACACCTTCTTCGTATTCGCTCTCTGCCAAAAGTTTCCTTAAAAGTTGCCTTCTGTAATGGCATTTCATAATTTCGATAAAAGACTGGTCCATTAGTTGCAACTAGCCTGTGATGTTTGGCGATAAAGAGATTGTTTTAAACTGGCCTTTCCCTTTTTCCAACAATTCTTTAGTGAGATGAGTTGGTGCATTATCAACAATCAGTACGTTTCCTTATTAATTTTTTTCTGTTTAAATTTCGGATAATCAGCGATGCGGATAGTCGGAGTTTGGATAATTGGAGTTCTACTGTAAGTTGAAATATAATATATTATTATACAATCTGTCCACTTTTAAAAAACTAAAACTGCATAGGATGAATTTTAAATTAGTGATATCCTCGAAGTGGATGAATCAACCCGAAGAAATCAACAACTTTTGATTTAAAAAAAAACACGAACTTGCTAAGACGGGAGCAAAGAAAACGTTATACGGCCCTGAACCTTGCTGTGGCGTACCAAAAACCCTTGCAAACCTAATGCTCAAACAAATATGTTTAGAGCAATCCGTCAACCACTGGAACAACACACCAGTGTTGAATCATTCCAAAGCGCTAATTAAGGCTTACGACCGTAAGACGGCCCGTGAGGCCTTATCGCTAAATAGGAACAATCTACGCATACTGGTGAGGGCGCTCACGGGGCATTGTGGCCTGAACAAACACATGTTCAACTTCAAGCTATGAGACACAAAAATGTGCAGGTTCTGCCAAGGGGCAGAGGAAACTACCCAGCACCTCAGGTGCGAGTGTGGCCCGCTGATGCGTAAAAGATACACCCACTTACGTGCTCATTACCTCCAACCTGAGGAGGTAAAACAATCTGGCGCCAAAAGCCTGTTGCGATTCACGAGGCTTAGCGCAGAACTATAGTAGGTGGCGAACACAATAGATCAGCAATGGTCGCAGTGTTACAAGGCTCATAAAGACCTTAGAAAAGCCCCACTCAACAAATAAAAATAAAAAAATACATAGCAAGGTAAAAGCTTGTAAAAAATGGCACTTACGTACAAAATACTTTCTAAACTGCAATTTCGTCACTTTTGTCCAAAGTTTCCTAAGTGAGGTTTACAATTTTAATTTTCTTTAGGTTACCACGACAGACGACCCAATCATCCGTAAGTTGAGCAAGAGCGTGGGAACGGTTTATGCGACCGATACGATTCTCGCGACGATCATGTGCTGCACTCGTTCCAACTACTCGTGGGATGTGGTCATTGAAAAAATTGGTGAGTGGAATAAATAAACATATTAGGGTCTTCTTAACCTATGTCATTTTAGTTCTTTCATATTAGCCACCTCGGTTTGAGTTGGAATTCCAAATTCAAATACATTTTATTTCAAAGCCATGTCATACCTTTTTCAAAATCAATTATTTATTTGCTGTCTGACACTTTTCGTTGCAATCCATAGACAGTGCTAGAGGAAATGGATGGGGTACTACCGCTCCAAATTTATTTCTTAACCCCTTGAGCGGCAAACTGGACAATTGTCCCACAATTGAAATTACCGTAGAGCGACAAAGGGGACATCTGTTCCAGCGAGATCGGCACCGATGTTTTCCAATTATTTACTCTTGATACCTCACATAAATCATACAGCCTGTGGTATGTGCGAAAAGAGGAGAAGATTCTCTGTCGTTAACTCGTTGGATCATTATTTTTCTTACAGTCGCCATTTTTTAGTCTATGATTGAAGATCGCCATTCGACGCGGCTGGTTGCTGTCGGCTGCTTTTCAACACTGAATATTTTTTTATTTTTGTTAGGGTATAAGTAAAACGAAGTCATAGGTTGAATGAAGCATATTATAATTATTATAAAAGTATTCACAATTTCTTGCATAGGGTGATTTATTTCCAGAAAAAACAGAAATGTTAAACAAAGCAGTTTTTTTTCTGTACCACAACTTTGACAGATAATTCTGAATAATGCTTATTGCTTTACAAAACGACGTTACACTTATCTAATAGCAAATTTCAACAGGAACATAAAACAGGTCTTCTTTATATGGTCCATATAGTAGTTTCGGAGTAATCGCTGTTTTCCTGAAACGCTATATTTTTGTTGTGATGTAATCTTCTTCTTCGCGTTCTCCAAGAGAAACTACAATTCAAACGTCAGCGCTCGAGGTATTAACATGATTTCCTTTTGAATTTACTTAACAATGTTAACCAAGGTCAATGGCTGTTATTCATCGATGCGAAATGAAACCACTGTTAGTTAACATCAGAATAGCACTAATTGTCTTATGTTGTTTCTTATTCTTGTTCATAGAATTCATTTTTGTGTTTTACTACACTCTAGGTGACAAGTTGTTTTTGGACAAACGTGACAACACCGAGTTTGACTTGCTGACGGTGAACGAGACATCGGTTGAGCCGCCGCAGGATGACGGTGGCTCTCTCAACTCTCCCCGAAACCTCGCTCTCGAGGCCACTTTCATCAATCATAACTTCAGCCAACAGGTAGGTACCTAAAGAAGCACGATATATCACCACAAATTATACCAATATAAGACATTTATGTATTCAAAAGCAATATGCAGTATATACTCGATAATCCGCCTCCATGAAAACCAGGCTACTTGCAGATTACACAAAGTAACAGGTTGTAGTGTACACATAGTTAAAAAAAAAACAAAAATGCTATTATTCATCTAAAATCTCCATTGTGGCAGTTGATCTGATGGACGAGGAACTGTGATGCAATGTGTGATTGGTGGCGCAAAATTAAATGCCGAAGCACAAAAAAGTTAGTGCTGCACTTGTCATAATTTAAAACTGACCAATTAAAAACCAATACCTTTCTCATGAACTCTGATAGAGTCTCGTGGCTTTTATCGAATATTTAACCACTCGGTTGCCAATACCGTCAATCGGTGGTTTTTCTGTTGTGACAATTAGCGGGCGGCCGATCTCTGTATTCATGCAATTATGCAGTTATATGCGGTAAAAGTCGCCTTCATTGAATAAGCCACATATATTAGTATGCGTGCACTAACACCCCCTACAAACATTTTTTTTAGGGTTGAAAACATGACTTCGTGTGTTTCATTCCCTTGGCTGGCCTTCTAAAGGTTAAGTGCAAAAATAGTCATGCTAAGACATTTTTTTTTTAATTTCTTTTTACATATTCCCGAGGGGTATGGGGATGCTTAGGATCCCTATAACGCGCACTATGAGTTCATCGTAGAGAAATCTAAAGTATGCCACGTTATTAATAATGTTCGGTCACCGAGGGGTGGGCAGCGCTGCGCGGAAGGAAACACAGTGATGTTGTCGTTCGTTTATTCAAGACTGTCATCGCGCCAGTAAAGGACGGCGGGCTACACGATTATTATTACTGGCAATAGCAATGCCAGTCATGCTGCCGTTAACATTGTTTCATACATGAAATAGCGGGAAATTACAAAATCGATTACTATCTACTTCTAAACTTAGAAGTCGTGTACGCCACAATATCTTAGGGGCCATCCACATATTACGTAATCACCGAGGGGAAGGGGGGGTTGGAGCTGAGGCTTACGCTTAATTACGTGGGGGGCAAGGGGATGCCCGTCCTGATTACGTACGTAATCAACTTTGGTCACCGCATCGCAATTTTTTTGCTCTAAACCTGCACGGAAATACCGCTGTTCCACGCCGAAGATACCCCCCCCCCCCGCACGCGTGATGTGCGTTGATATTCCACGCGCTCGTCTGCGATTGAGTCGCCTGTGTCTGTTCCTGGAAGCGCTTCGGTCTGAAGATTGGGATTTGTGAAATAAACCGAAGAGTTTGAGATTTTGTAATTACTCTAAATTAATAAAGTACATTTTTAAAAGCACTTTACAAACGCTGGGTTCACAATTCTTCACATTTTCCGCAATATCGGTTGACCACGTAATCTTAGGAGGAGAGGGATCAGACCACTGATTATGGCTGTTGACATAGGGGAGGGGGGGTCCGAAAATCCCAAAAATGTGGTTACACAATATGTGGATGGCCCCTATCTATTACACAAGGAAAAATAGTCATTATTTTTTTATTAAAATAAAGCAACACATTGTATCATCCCAATCCCATGTAATCTGAGGCATGTTACACATCTAACTAGGCTTATGGCTGAACCTAGATGTGCAATATAGACATTGTAAATATTTTTATTTATAGTTTATTGGTTGTATTTTAAGGATGAATAGTGCAATAGTTTATTTGGAAAATAAGGCTTTTAATGGTAAACTCGATTTTAAAATTGGAGTAGGGTTGTTTTGGGATGGACTATGCAGATAATACAATTTAACAGTTTCTGAGATAAATCAAAGGTAAAAATTATGGTTTTTGAAGCTTTCCGATCCTAAAAATATAAGGAAATCCAGTCATACTGACAATTAGCTAAAAGTATTATTAAAATAAAGAAAACAAGCGTTAAAGCGAAATAACAGGTGCGAGCGAAACAAAGGTAGTCGAGAAGCAGACAGTAGATAATAGCGGTAATAATAGACAGTAATAAATGCCATACAAATTTGATTCGAGATCTCAGACTGACATTACACTGCGTTAGTTGTGGACGGTCGGTAAACTCCGACCATGATATCCCTGGCAAATCGCCTATCAAACGATGTGCGATTCAAAACAAGCACAATCCCCGCCTTAGGGGCGCCATCTTATAGCCCTAGCATCTTAACCGAGGGGGGTGGGGGGTTTGAACCATTGTTTTACGCTACACAGACATTTGTAAAGTAGCACATGTCGTTGCTTCAATTAAATAGATTTTCGCCGGAAAGTAAATTGTAATTATATTATTAACATTTTTTTTAGGTGCTGAGGTCCACTGCAAATGACCCCAAGTTTAAGTTCCCCGAGGCTAATCCTTTCATCGCTGAAGAAGAAGAAGGTGAGGTCGCCTCTGTGGGATACCGCTACAGAAAATGGTTTCTTAGCAACGGCGTTGTAAGTTAAATATAATTGATTTATTATACAGTAGAATCCGCTACGACACTCTCTGATGACATAAATAGCATATTGCATACCTGCCGTATGTTCAGCGGTGATTCATTGAATCTATCACGGACCAAAGGAATCTTTTGCCCTATTCTAAATTTAGGATCAGGTAGCCTAATGGTCATTTGAAGAGTGGTTGATGACAGGTTAACATCCACCCCTGCTGCTTAGGAGACAGTATATTTCCATAGTCTCCAGAATCCTAAGCAATTAGTCAGACTGCACAACTGATTGGCGTCGCCGAACAGTGCACAAACCGTCCAGTAGTGCTGGGAGGCAATCCCACCAGGAGAAACCGATCCACCAGCCGTGAGGCCTGAGACGCGAGAGTCTTACCCGAAGTAGCCTTCCACACTAGGTGGCTTCTGAATAGGAGGTGAATTGTGAGGTGGGCTCTGAGAACAAATGGATCTTATGGCCCAAGCTACACAAAACCATTTGCTGCTTCATCAATGCCACAGTACGTTTTGGCAGCCGGCATTGTCCGGCAAAACTAATAGCAAATTATTGGGCAGTCTATAATAGTAATATTATATTTTATTCTGAACAGGCAGCTTTGTGGATACGTCCGGAACAGATCTTGTAAAGTGTAAAAGTTAAACAAAAATTTTTTTTGATTGACAGAGCTTGCACTATTCCCTTCAAATGTCAGTTTATTCCACATGCCTATCACTCTATTTTTAGAACATTCTCAAGAGGATTAGATTTAAATTTTACACAGTTGAGTTTTTTTCTATGACCTCAAAGATTTGTGTTTACGATGAATTTGTAAATATTCTTTAGCTGAGGTACATTGTAATAATTTGTGAGAATTTTATATATCTCAATCAGGTCCCATCTTTGTCTTCTTTGTTTTGAGAGCAGTCAGTACAAGTAATTCCAAGTGATCCTCATAAATCCTGTTCTTCGGGCCCACTGGCATTTTGATTGCCCTTCGCTACACCTTTTCCAGGACATCTACATCTTTCCAGAAGTAGGGGTTCCAGAGCTGATAGCCATTTTTCAAGAATAGGTCTCACATATGCCTTGTAGATCTTTATAAACAGTTCTATTGACAGATGTTGGAATGCCAACCTTATCAGATAGAGTAGAGTTGGCTCTTTTAGCGATTGAAATTATGTGTTTTTCCTATTTGAGATCATCACCAATAGTTATTCCGAGATATCAATAATAGTTTAATTGCTTAACCCTTCAGGCCCCGCGACTCGCGGTTTACCCTCAGGTTGACTGCGATATCGAAGTCGCGGGGCCTGAAGGGTTAATATCTTATATAATATTATATAGTATAATAGTAAAGTTATGCAGAAATATTATTTTTTTAAGATATGACATGCAGAAGTTCGTTCTCTGTCCCCATTTCGGGCCGTCTGGGGTTCGACGGTAAATATCAATTCTGGACGTTTCGGGCCGTCTGGTACGCGAGGGGTTAAGAGCCGTATTACAAAATAGCGTAGGTATTCTTTTAAAATGAGTTGAAAAAATGAACGCATTTTTTTTTGGATGTAACTATAAAAGATAGGATAAATAAATAAATAAATAAATAACTATTCAACCCTGGGAGAAAAACCGCGGCACTGAGCGCTCTTCTCTTGCGCAAGCAAATATATACACAATTTCTAATTGTTTTTTGCAGTGTTTTCTCCTTTCTAATGACAATAATTTATATTATGTCGTATTGCTAAAAGAGTGAACTTTAATATAGTGTAAGTATTATATAAGAATCTTATTTTATTTCTGAGAAAATTAGAATGATGCAGGAAGATTTTTTTTTAATTTTGTGTAATTGTAAGTAATGTATACCTTGGATATGTGGTCAAAAAACGAAAAAATAAAGCCGTAGTGTACATCAAGAATACATGACGGACATAAAAAAAAATAGTATACGGTTTTCGTTGTAGTGATATTACTGTATTAAGGAGCTCAAAGTTTGCCTTCCGAGCGTTTTACGAATAACGACTTTCGGAAAATGGGCTGAATAAGTAAATAATATTCGTTACATCTAAAATTAAAGGCCGCTATGGTCAACATCAAGAAATGGTCCAGGTAATTCAGTAATTAAAGTTTGTAAAAATCTCTTTATTTCTTGGAATTAGAACGCCAAAAATCCACTTTTCTTTCCTTTCTGGAAAAAATATGTGAACGGGCTCTTAACTGTTTCTAATTAGACGTTTGTGAGAGAATATTGTATGTTGGGGTTACTTTTCCCGATATGAAGCACTACACATTTTAACACCATAAATAACCGATTGAAACTGCGATAATATAATTGAAAAAATTCACGAAAAAAGGTTTTTTTTCTTCAATTTCTAAGGTTTTAGTAGCACGTTGCGAACATGACGCTGTAGTTCAAGGTCCAACTGGAGAACTGCAGTATTTGACCATTAAAGCTCTCAATGAATGGGACTCCAAGTTGGCAAATGGTCTCGAATGGAGGCAGAAACTGGACACGCAGAGAGGTGCAGTACTAGCGAATGATCTTCGTAACAACTCCTGCAAGCTCGCTAAATGGACTGTACAAGTAAGTAATTAATTGTAAACTATTTAAAGATCCACACCATACAAACATGAAAAACCTCACTTTGTAAGATGATAATTGCTGAAATGTTACGAATTATATAACTTCAAATTATATACGAATAGGTGGATAAAGGTCTAAAGTACATTCTGCTTTGTAAAACTCCTCTCTTACATGGTAGAAATCAGTAAAAAAGTAAATTTAAAACAAAATGGGATCGCTTTAAAACCTTTGTCAACAAACGTAACTTAATTATACTCGAAGTCGATAAGTTGAAGAATGCTTCAACTGAATTGAAACCCTTGAAGGTTTACAAGTTTTTTTCATTAAAATTCAGCGCACTTTCATGACAATCCTTTTTACATCCTGAAATTTTCTGAAAATCTAATAAAATAAAAAGATTTTAGACTCTATTAAAGGATTCATCAAGTGTCTGACTTAGAAAGAGACATTGGGACATGTTATTTTAAAAATCGTAATCTCTAATCATACAATAATTATGGCTATTTCACCACCATAACATTTAGAAGATTATTAAGTAAAACTTTAGACTTTTTTCTAACTATTCGTATAACATTTATGTATGTCCAGATACAGGCTATATTTCGTATGCCCAGATACAACTAGAGCTGTCAACTACAACGGGCGAACCTGTCATCTCAGGAAGTTTTAACAATATTAGATTGTTCTGTCTCCCTAGGAGGTGAGCGTCGAAGACTTGGGACGAAAACAATCCACTGTCTAGTTACACCATTCGCCCATAAGAGACCAACGCCTTACCGCGTGATAACCAGGTTAATCACCCAGCGGGCCGACACTAGTGCCCTTATTTCCAGTTGCAACCAGATTACTCCGGTCTCCCAACTGGTTACAGGTTCGAGGTCGCTTGCACGGTCCTCTCCTCACGTAAAGGTGATACGGTGTCTACCAAATCTATCGCGGACCACGGCATCCTTTGTCCGGCTGTTCACCCTGTATCAAATAGCCGATTGGTCACTTCAAGAGCAGTTGCCGTAAGGTTACCAACTACCCCTGCTCTTATGGGTGCCCGTGGAGACAGTACTGTTTCCAGACTTTCCCGGCTGTCTGTCGGAATGCACAATCGATTGGCTGATGCCGCACGGTGCGTAAACCGTCCAGGAGCGCCCAAAAGGTGACTTCTAGGGGAAACTGGCCCTCAGGCCGGAGTCCTACCCGGGCTCGCACTTCTGCGTGGAGGCCGCCGGATGGGTGTTCACCTGTGAGTTTAACCGACCCTAAACGCATGGGTCTTTGTGGCATAACTGCAACAGGGCCCATTAGCTCCCGTATGCCCAGATACAGGCTTTATTCAGCCTAAGTGGGTATGCGCTGAGTATTGTCATATGAATGTGGGAGACTGTTTATTTTGCACCACTACCTAATATGACCATTTTATATTTTTCCGTTATTTGAAATAAATAAATAAATTATACCGTTTATTTTGATTATGCAATGTAGAATTAACTGTTCTAATTCTGTAGTTCTGTTCTGTTCTAATCTGAATTAACGGCTCTTATTGTAGAATTAACTGTTCCATGGGAATCAAATATCCCAAAAGACCACGAGTACAAATTAAATAAATACCATGATCTTGCAAATGCCGTAACCCGGAACGGCTTCACTGTTCACCTTCACGCGGTGGAAGTTGGCGCTCGTGGCCTGCCAGCTAAATCTCTATTTCACCTCTTTAAAGATCTTGGCCTTTCCAGAAAAATAATCAACTCTTTCTTAGAAAAATTATCTAAAACTGCGATTTGCGCATCTCAAATTCTATGGCTTCGAAGGGGGAGTGAATGGGTGGCAAGGTGAACGCTCACATGTGGCAAGACAGCTGTCCTAAACCTACCACAGCCGGTTCGTAAGTCCGGAATCCACTGCTCACCCCCCAGAAGTGTAAAAAAAAAATAGTATTATGATGGGCCCGACTCCGGTCGGTGAATTCCATGGCAGCTCCGTTTGTATTTATTTATTGTTTTGTATACTATATCGAAGGTTCAAACTATGTTTTTCGACAGGCTCTCCTCGCTGGTTCCGATCAAATCAAGTTCGGATATGTATCCAGAGTCCAAGTACGCGATTCATCCCGTCACGTCATTCTCGGTACGCAGCAGTTCAAACCTCACGAATTCGCCGCCCAGATCAATCTGTCCATGGACAATGCTTGGGGCATTTTGAGGTGCATCATCGATCTCTGCATGGCCCAGAAGGACGGTAAGACAACATATGTGTTCTTTTTCTTTGGCTTTTACGGAAACAACCATAAGATTACAGCCGCTATAAGAATCAGACATTTTTAACACCCCACTTGTCCACTTTTGGACATATTGAGTTATGAATGCTTCACTGGCAATGCCAAGGGATATGTTAAAGAAATAGAAATCCATTTATTGTCCGAATTTTGGTGTAATATTTATGGTGATAATGTATGCTCAAACGATCAATCGCGATTGACGATGTCGTTGTGCTTTTTGAGTCGATCTCGTGAAAGACATTTTTATGATTTCGGTAAAATTGCAAATATCGCAGCTTTTCCTTAAGTTATCCTTTTTATTTCAAAAACATTGAGGAATCTGCTACTGTAATAGCAAGTCAGTTTAACCCCTAGAGCCCCAATTGGCCAATATCAACCACAACACGATTCAGTGTGACGGCCCCGTTTTAATTTTATTTTAACTAAATTTGTTTTATTTTATTATGTTTTATTATGTCAATATGTTTTATTTTAATTATGGGTACAGTGATTTGGCAGTAATTAATGTTTTGGTGAGACAGTGTCATAATTCAATTTTTTTACTAATATTTACTAAAATTTTTTGGGACATCAACTTGTCAATCGGCCGAGGCCTGAAGGGTTAACATAGACTTATCTTTTGTTGAAAATGAGGTAGTGCAGATTGTACCACTTATATGTACATCTCAAAGCCTCAGCATCTGATACACAATTCTGGTCTTTTATATCTGAAGATAAATCTAAGGCAAATCGCCCTTTAGTTGACGGCAATGTTTTAGTCAACTTACTTGTGCGAGTCTGCTTTTCTGAAATGAAGATAATTAAGTCAAAATATCGCAATCGACTAACTGAGGAACATATGTCATCATGCTTGCGATTAGCACTCTGTAATTACGTACCATCTTATGAAAAGTATGGTGAGGACATGCAGTGCCGCGTTTCAACACCCAAAGTCATTCTTTAGTTTAGAAACTAGAACTCGTTTGTTTAGTAAGAACTAATAAGGATCTTTTTAAAGATCTTGGTCTCTCCAGGAAAATAATCAACTCCTTAGGAAAATTATCTAAAACCGCGATTTCCGCATCTCAAATTCTATGGCTTCGAAGGGGGAGTGATTGGGTGGTAAGGTGCTCACATGTGGCAAGACAGTCGTCCTAAACCTACCACAGCCAGTCGTTAGTCCGGAATCCACTGCTCACCCCTCAGAAGTGTAATAACACTATATGATGGGCCCGACTTCGGTCGGTGAATTCCATGGCAGCTCCGTTTGTATTTTATTTATTGTTATTTTGAATAAGTATGAGTTTTTTTATTGACTTTTTAGAGCAGATCTTCTCTACCTTGACTAAAAATCTGCATATTGTGGAAAACTAATTTCTGTCGTTCTTACAAATTCTTCGTGGATTCATGGCCATGAAATTCTGCAACGTAGCTATATATGTATACCTGCACCCCCGATACACCCTACCTACCTAGAGGACAATCCTGCATCACAAGTACTTGCAGCCTCTCAGAGTCGATCGATCGGAGTCTAACAATGTTGAGGTAGATCACCGGCAGTTCAAGTTTGAACACCCCTGATGTATGACATTCCATTTCTTATAATTTTCTGTTATGGTAACAGATCGACAAATTTTACTTATTTGCTAAATTTGTAATATCTAATTAATTGATTTATTGCACTGGCTCACCTACAATATCCAACAAATGAGATTAATTATAATAAAATGACATTAGAAAGAAAAAAACAATAATTATTAAAAATCACAGCACAAAATCATTCATTTTTACCCCTGGGATGCACGCCGATCGGCGTTTTTCGTATTATCCGTATTATATACTTATTTATTCAATTATCGGATCTATTACTCCCTCCACTGTGGTAAAAGCCTGTCATTGAAGCCTGCCATTGAATAAGCCACCGTTATATATTAGTATGCTTGCACACACTTTCTACAAACACATTTTCGAGGGCTTCGAAAATTTTGCAAGGAATGATTGGCTTCCGAAAGGTTAATATATGAAATGTACAGTGCTGACAAAAAAAATTACAAGGTCAATGAAACAATTCGGTTTATTAATATTCTGTCAAGACCCACTTACAATTGATTACCATTTAAAGACAGTTAGGCATCGATTCATCCAACATGGCAAACTAGAAGGCATCCATTTTCACCCAGATCATCTTTAGCACGTCCCTCAGATAACTGATAGAGCTTGGTCTCGCCTCTTAAACTTTCTTTTTCATATGGTATCACATATTTTATATTGGGTTTAGGTCCTAGGAATTACCATGTATTAGAATCAGTATCGGGCAAAATTTAGTCGACTAACGATTGACGATTGAATACGTTAATCGCGATTGGCGACTAACGATTGATTCGTTTAATCGTCAATCGGCGACTGACGATTGATTAGTTTCAATCGTTAGTCGCCGATTGACTATTAAACGTTTGCGATTAATATTCTCGGCGGCGGTCAACTTCAGTTTTTCGCTTTATAGTTGGTCGGTGCGACCGCAAACGCAACCACGACCGACCGACCGACCGACGAGAACGAATTGTCGGGTGGTATCTAAAGAGCAAGTTAGTCGCGAACGACTAATTGATTTAGTCGCGATTACTTCAATCTTGATTAACGTTAGTCGCAACTAAATCAATCATGACTAAATCAATCGTGATTGATTAGTCGATTGAAATATTCAATTGATTGACCCAACACTTCAGTAATTGAAGGATTATCCATCACTTCTCGCGTCAGAAGCTTATCGGTCCTGGATCAAGTCTTTTAGGTGTTCCAGAGCCTTGCTTTCTCTGTGGTGCTACGCCAGGTGGCAACAACACACTTGCCTGCTTGAATCGATAAATTGTCTCTCTTGACATCTCTCGCTACAGAAATCTCAGAATCCCTATTCACAAGCATTTTCTAGGCACAGAAATTAAAGAAATTAAATCTTTGGAATTAAAGAAATTAAACCTCAAACTTCTAAGATCTGAAACACACTAGTTAGCTGGAGCAACGAACTTACAACCTCCCTGAACAAGGCCATGGATCAAGCTGACGATTGGCTGCACGGGGGAGGGTGGCCAGTGGCAGAGGGCACAACCAGATTCTTACCACATTATTATGGTTGAAACGGCAAATAAAATTATTACAAGGAGTTTACATGTCAACTTTTTTATTGCCGAGCAAGTGTGAAGATTTTTTTGCCGTCACTACATGTTTGTTTCACCTATAATTTGGTTAGGAGATCTCTTCTCCCACAGCGTCTCGAAACAAAAGTGTTTAGCCATTGATGAGGTGTGATTTTAACCCATTTTCTTTAATTACAGGTAAATACTTGATCATGAAAGATCCAAACAAGCCAATCATCCGCCTGTACGACATCCCGGATAACACGTTTGAGTCGGACGGCTCTGAAGAGAGCGGCGATGACGGTGGCGATACCCCGTTTACTCCACTTTATTCATACGGAAGCTCAAAGCGCACATAAAGATACTGTCTGTGATAGGTCTGTTGCGAGAATTCATTGAAAACTTCAATAAAGTGTCTGAGAAATATTATTCAATTACTTTTTGTATTATTTGTCACTGAAAACCCTAGTTCTGTTTAGATTAATTGGTTTCGGAATAAAATATTGTAAGCCTATTTTAAACTATTTTTTGCATACTATTACACGATGTACATCTGGAATAGAGTATTATATAATGTATTTCAATTCACTATACGTTTGTGTTACTTTTTGCTGCCTTCATACTCCCCAATTCCTATATAAATTTCTAAGCCCTAAAGATGCAGATTTCCTTACTTCAACAAGGTGGATGGAGACAGAAGCAGATCCAACCTCCCTCCGATCAGTTATAATGACTATGGTCATCTTTCCTGCCCGTGGTTAATGAATTTCAAAACAATCAGTGACTTCTACCCTCATCAAGTCCCCTCCAAGAGTCGTTTGTTTATTTAATACTACAAATTCCCAGTATTTTTACATTTCTGCCTATATACAATTTTACTTATTTTATATAACTGATAACAGGTGATAGTGCATTCACTAAATAAAGCAATACTTGCAAATCGGCAGCAAGAAGGAAGTGTGGACAGATTGAGCCTGGTATGGTGGCACGGACACACCAACAAACAAATTTTAAGGGTCGCCTAGTGTTTAAATCGCTGGCACAGTACACCAGACAGGCTGCGCTTCACGGAGACGGCGAGGCACTCGATCCTGGTGGGAGAGTGCCTCGCCGGGCATCACAGTTCGACTAACTGTGATGCCCAGTGCACTAAAAAGACGTGAAATACCTTAGACATTTCTTGCTTGCTACTGACTGGGTCAAAGTACGAAACGAGATACCAACTTATGGTCGACAATAATGTGTACTCCAAGAAATGACTGCAAGTGCCAAGTTTTTATTTTTATTTAAATATACATTCAAATGCATGAGCACAACAGAAAATGAATTTACAATTAGGAAAATGCCGTTGTATGATTCTCAAGTTGGATACACATCTGTCTGAGCCCAGGTTAGTGCATACATTAAACGCAAATGTTTATATATAATAAACTCAGAAAAGGTCTCGCTAGCCCATGCACAAGCAGCATACGTAATCTGGCCGACGAAAAGCCGTGATAGATGGATTGTCCCGCTGGAAAATTAATGCCCTATTTAGTTGGGAGCACACCGCGCAGCAAATAAAATATCACAGGTCCTCTTGGAGCCAGCTTTGGAGCACGATTCAGAGGCTTCGGTAATAACCCCAAGGTATTCATATCACTGGAAAGAAAAAAAGGAAGATTTCGCATTACGCAACTATTTATTAAAAGTTCCTGCATCTTGCTCGGCGAAAGCGAAAGTTTATTTTGCTCACCCTGTTGATGAATAGGGTCACATATCCACAATTAGCCATGCCTAGATTTGACAAATGGGATATTGCTGATCCAGGCAATTAGCGATCTAGTAGCCTGATCCGCTCTCCAGTTGGCGACCAGCCCGTGCTCTTGACAGCTGCATAGGTGATTTTGATTTGACCACAATTTTGTGGCCTGGTTGTGAGAACACGAAAAAGAATTTTAATACAATTATGCCGGATTTTAAAACCCCGGTCCTTAAGCTATCATTATGCCAAAACGAAATTGGTAAATTAATTCCATATTAATTGTAAATTATCTTTATACTCTTAGTTTTCTAAAAAAAAAAACGAGCGAGATTTGTTCTCAGTTTTTGAAAAACTTAGAGATGATTCTCAATATTAAAAAAAATACTATTTACACCAGCGAATGGTGTATTTGCATAATACAAAGACAGTTTTTGGAACTTCCATACAAAAAATATATAAATAAATACAAACGGAGCTGCCATGGAATTCACCGACCGGAGTCGGGCCCATCATAATACTATTTTTTTTACACTTCTGGGGGGTGAGCAGTGGATTCCGGACTTACGAACCGGCTGTGGTAGAAAAAAATGTTTGAAATTACGTAATTTCCAGAAATGTTATGGCCAAACATTTTTTTTCTATTTATTAAAAGATACTTTTGAGTGATATAAAAAATAACACAGTGATCTTAAGTTATTTTATTATTGTAATCTAATTTGACTATAAAAAACTTCATTTGATAATTTATTATATTATAATTGAAAAGCCAAATATTAGACGATGCACGAAGCCAAAATCGTCATTCGTAATTGGCCACTGCCAACGGTGGGACGTATTCCCTTGTCGCCGCAGTATACATATATATTTTTATGTATATATCGAAAGCGCGCGGGCGCGTGGCATTGCGAAAATATCTAAATTTTTTGTCGCGTCAACTCGGAAGGGAGCCTTAAAGAATATACTGAATATTATGCTCATGTCTCTTATCGCCTTTATCAAAAGATTGCCAAAGCTTTGCATATCAAATAGCTATGGTTAGACCCAATTTAAATAAAACGCATTTATATATGTGGTTAACTGTGGCGCACATAGTTTGGACACAGTTAGCCATATTCCATTTTTTAAATAAAGTTAATTTCCTCGAGAACAATTAACAGTTTTTAAATTCAAATATGTAGTCAACTAATCTATGTGTCATTAAAAAAATGAATTTAGAATGCAAACCACTTAGGTGGTTAACCGTTGAACAGGTTATCCTATGGTGTCGATTCAGCCACTAGTCACCCGATTTCGTACCGACTGTTTCCTCCAAGGCAAACAGAGGTTTTAGATTTAACGTGATAAAGAATTTGCCTTACTGTGTTAAAATTAAGAAATGGACACGAAAAATAAGTAAAATTTGTTCTCGGCTCATTTCCAATATCATGTAGAGTTTTTCTTTTGGAATTTGAGTCCTAAGTGAAAGGAAGCTTAGGATAAACAAAATTAATTCATAGTTTTAAAACCAACGATTTGAATATCATATTAACTTAGTTTTGCTCATGCCAGAGAATGCCATGCCATGGTGTGGAGAAATTTTCAGATTTGTTTAGTTGTTAAATTATTCAAGTTCTTGTAAATAAAAGCACTTTTAGCAATGACCAGTTGGCAGCATTGTTCGCAGCAGATAATGAAAGTTTGACCACAAACATTACGTAATGGTCTTGCTTAAGAAAGATAATATCGATAATTTGTTTGGGTATAGGTACTATGGGAGTTTGATAAAAAGTACCTACTAATAATGGCTATGATGAAGTTATTTTTTTATTGACCCCTAAACTTGTGAAGTAAAAACTCGGCCGTACCTTTTGCATCCCGGAAGGGACGTTACACATTCTAGGGGTTGAATGTTCTTCTATTTTTCGACATAATCACCTTTTGGGTCTATACCTACACTTAATTATATCTTCTTTCTAAATATAAATATAAAATACCCTTCCTAGGAAATTCCAAAACTGCAAAATTCGGCTACTACTGCATCATCATCAAATTTTTGACTTATCCGGTGTTCCTTATCGGAAATAGATAGAAATAACTAGGGGAAAGGTCAGGTGAGTATTAAGAATGTTACAGTACTTCGAAGCCAGCTTCTCCAATGGCAGCCATCGAAAGCACTTGTGTGCTGGGCCAATTCCTTTATTCGTTTAGCATATAGGTACTTCATTCCATCGTCACGACCCCTTGACTATCCCATAAAAGAGAGCCTATAATCTTACCGGTTATGGAATGGCCTTGAATTTCTTAGGAGTTAGTTGGTGATGATCGTCGTTTCCAGGTTGTTTTGTTTCAGGATCGTAATGGTGAAGCTATGATTCGTCCATAAATAAGAATAAAATACAAACGGAGATGTCATGGAATTCACCAACCGGAGTCAGATCCATCATCGTTGGTTCAAGAAGCCAACGCTTTACTCCCGGTAAGGCGTTGGCTTTTTACGGGCATGTGGCGTAACTAGACTGTGAACTGTTTCGTCCTAAGTCTTCTGCCCTCACCTCACGGGAGACATAACGATGTTAAAATATCGTTAAAACTTCCTGAGGGTTCGCCCGTTGTAGTCGACAGCTCTATTTGTCCCTGACTACTACGTATCCTTTCACCCACGTAAGGTTTATTCTGTTATCCTTTGCGATCTTTTCGAGGGTCTCATGACATTCAACTACCTACTTATTAGTTTGGATGTCTGCATCTGGGAAAAGGCATAGGTTTTTTTTAGGTTTCTCTCTTTAATCTCACATACATCTATTATAATAAACAAGGCTTTCGCTTTAAGAAATTGTGGCTCGAGGACCCAATGACTTACTCAGTTTTAGTCGCAGATCTTGCGAGTCTACTTTAATTCTAGTCCCTTCTCGCTGTATTCATTCATCTGATGCAGATTTCTTTTTTGAGGAAAAATAGCATTATATTTATAAACAGGTAATTCTTTCAAATTCTTTTGTCTAGTTTTCTGCGCGTCCGTAAGCATTCTATTCTAGGTACCCAGGGTGCAGCATACTTTATTCATCCCTAAGCGGTCATGTAAACCCTTCCTATTTGAGCTAACCATCCTTGATTAGACGCTTACAAATGCCTAAAATGGTATCTAATCAATATTGGTTAGGGCGCTCCGCGCTGTGCTAACTTTGTAATATTTATTCATTATTATCTTGATTGTTTTACGACATAATGTTATAAATGTTTTATATTTCAAATTTCAATGCGATCATTTTACAGTTATTCTTTTTACGATCCGTATAGTAGTTTAAAAGTTATGGTCGTTTTTTCTCAAGGCCATCGACTTTACGCGCAAAACTGTCCCGGGCAGAAGTGACACTAAATTTTTACCCCGCGATATTAAGGGTTAAATTACTATGGAAATTTTCAGTTCTTCAGCAATAAAACGAATCAAGACATTCCCCCCTTTACCTTCAGTGACTGCCACAGTATGGCGACCAGAACGAGGGTCGTCCTTAGTTTAATTAAGTTCTTAAACACTGTTCATCAACCCCTAATGTATCCCGTAAGTCTTGAAATACTCGCCCAGTACCTACATTTTTTTTCAAGCGAATACTTAATAACCGCGAGAAATTCCGTTTATGCCATTTTCGCCAACACGTTTCAAGAAAATACAGACAAATGACTTATTTAAAAAAAAACAGGGTTTGTTTTTTTCGATCATAATAACAGTTGCATCAGCTGTGCCTGTCAGTAATTGTTTTTATATAGCTCCAAAGAGTGTGTAACTCATTAACACGTTTAAACCTCCTCATATGATGTCATTCTTTTCACAAAGTTGTCATTCTTTCAAAGGTAGGTATGTCATTCTTTATATGCTTATATTCATGTGAGAAATTGTCTCGTTTTGTCTAGATCTTAATCAGAGAGATAGCTACAGTTATTTTATACTTGACTTTAAAAGATGTGAGAAAATTGAATTTCAAAATGTATCAAATCTAAATACTTATTGTACACCCATCGCAACCCTGGTGGTTACTGTGAATGTCCATGCTTACAGAATATTAGATGAATATTCTGCTTCGACGTTGATTTTGACAGACGCCCTAAGCTGTAAAGATAGTAGTAACTGACAATATTTTGACAAAACTTAACTATTCTGTCACTAAATTATTTGTACAGTTCTTGGACGTCGTTTTACCATTTTCGAATCATTTCAATAAAGATATGCAGAGTATGAAAAAACTCGTATTCGCGTAGTGAGTCGTTTACAAGAGAGTAAAGTCGTTATTAATGTCTCTTATTGATAACTTTTTGAACCCTGATTATTTAAATTGATGCTCTCTCGAAAAATGGAATTTAAAAATCTAAATCATTTCGTATCTATTAATGTTATTTAATTTGGAGTTGTTGTTATTGTGTTATTGTTATGTTATTTAATTGGGACCACTCTTATAGAAAATTATAATACTAAAATGTTGTCAGACGCTCTGATTGAGTTTTTTTAATTAAGGTCATTGGATTTTTATTTGAAAACTTGTAAGCAGATCGACCGATTTCCTATCGTCAAGAATCCAGTAAGATTATTTGAAATTCTTGAGCCGAATGTTGTGAAATCTGGAGAAATTGTCTGATAAGCTGAAGTTTGTGTGAATTTCCAAATTCTAAGGGTAATTGCAAGATCTCGGTAATGATTGGTGTATTTTTAAAAATACGCCAATTGATTTTAACACGTTTATAGAGTTGATGTTCTGAAATCATGAAGTCTCTTAGGGATCTCCCGTCAGATTGATGTTGAATACAGGAAGAGCCCGTATGTATGAACCGAACTGACACCTAGGAGGCGGACTAACTCTCTAATTCGGGCTAGTGAGTGGGGTGATTTTTGAAAAAAATATTATGCCATTTTGTCTATGGTTCATTTGATTTACAAGCACCATAGAAAAAAATTGCATGCTAACATTTTGAATAATAAAGGGGCGAACACACTCTCGGACGCGTCCGCTGCCGCGGCTTATGGGCGCGATCTGTGTAATGAATTTCTATTGAGCCGTGCACATTATCGGACGTCAGTCGCGGACGCGACCTCTAGGCTTCGGACGTCCGATAGAGATATGGCAAGCCACGTCCCAAACGACTGTGCATACTGTTCATAAGTGTGTTCGCCCCTTAAGCCCCCAAAACCTTTGGCAAATAGAGTAGTACCTTTGGCAAATAGAGTTGTCAACTACAACGGGCGAACCTGTCACCTCAGGAAGTTTTAACGATTGGTCGTTCTATCTCCCGTGAAGTGAGAGCAGAAGACTTGGACAAAACATTCCACCGTCAAGCTCCGCCACATGCCCGTTAGAGGCCAACGCCTTATCCGCGAGATAGCCAGGTGTGTTACCCAGCGGGCTTACACTCACGCCCTTACTTCCAATTGCGACCAGATTACTCCGGTCTCTCGACGGGTTACGAGTTCGAGGTCGCTTGCGCGGTCCTCTCCCTTACGAAGCGGTGAAACGGTGTAAACCGAATCTATCGCGGACCACGGCATCCTTTTCCCGGCTGTTCACCCAGGATCGGGTAGCTGATGGTCGTTTCAAGAGCAGTCGGCGTAAGGTCCGCAACCACCCCCGCTCTATAGGAAACAGTACTGCTTCCAGACTCCCCCGACTGTTAGTCAGAGTGCACAATCGATTGGCTCACGCCGCACGGTGCGCAGACCGTCCAGGAGCGCCAGAAGGTTGACTCCTAGGGGAAACTAGCCATAAGGGCAGAGTCCTGCCCGGGCTCGCACTTCATGCGTGGAGGCCGCCGGATGGGTGTTGACCCGTGAGTGTGACCAACCCTGAACAAAATGGGTCTTCGTGGCCAACTCAGCAAGGGCCAAGGGCTGATATTTTACTTCAGATATTGGCTTTTCCGCGAGCTGGCTGGTTCATATGATAAAGAAAAGTAAACATTCACACTTGTATAATACACACACATACACACACACACTGAATTATCCCGTTATACACTCATACATTAGTATAAAATAAATTGTGTTTATACCTAACACCAATACATAAATACCTAATAATAATATATAAATACAGTGAATACATATTACACATATACACAATATGCTCCTTTTATTATTACTATTATTTTTAATTTACCTAATCAAAGATTGTGATGAGTTCGGTTTTCGCATAGAGTGGTCCTTTATCAAACAAGCACGCTTTTATTGTTCTCTTAAATGCAACTTAGGTGTCGCTATCGTGGAGGATACACACATGCAGTAAGACAGACAAACACACGGAATTGTCTCAGGGAGGCTCAAAATAAATACATATTTACGTCTTCATATCGATTTTTTTTAGATCGTTTACAATGTTTTCCATTCTCGTTTGGTTGGTGTGCCGGGGTAGTAAAACCTCACAATATTAGTTTAGGCATCGACAAAAACGAGTCAAGCGGCTAAATCGTTAAAAATATTTTGGATGAATTAAGTAGGTACCTATTATAAATAGTTCAAGCATTATCCACAATTTAATGTTGCCCTTTGCATTTAATTTATGTTTCCGATGTAGTTATATTTGCCCAATTAAATTATGGCACTTACTTTTTAAAGATACATTTCAAACTGCTTACATCACTTGTAACCCGTTTTTAATTGTTACTGCTCTGCGCGTAGGGCGCCTACGCTGACTGGCGCAGTCAGCCGTTGTATTTCCGACATCTCGAGGAAGGAGATGGATGGATTAAACCATGAATCCGCTGAACTATTTTGTGATTTTTTATTTGTGGAAATCTACTACCGGGCGAAACGAAGAGTAATTATTTTTTGTAACCTACCCCGGATATTAAAATTTTTGTAAGTACTTATAGTTTTTTTGTAGCTTCTTATTTTCTAATTTCTTTCTTTATTTATTTTGAGTAGTAAGTTGAATTTTAATTCCATTGTTTTTTTTTCAATTTTTTAACCCCTTGCAGTTATAAACGCCTTGCAGACAAACATCTGACGCGTTAAGGAACGTTTAAGCAAATATAAATTAAGTGAATTTAAATCAAAATTACTGAATTTCAATGATAGATGATTAAAAAATGACAAATGATATCACAGCCTCTCATACTGTGTCATCTCGTAGAGCTAGTAATAACTAGTTCTGTCATCTCTCATGCTCTGATATGCTCATGCTCTGATAAACAGTGAGCCACTCAAATTTAAATGAAATGAATTTAAATCAAAATTATTGAATTTCAATGATAGATAATTAAAAAATGACAAATGATATCATAGCCTCTCATACTGCGTCATCTCCTAGAGCTAGTAATAACTAGTTCTATCATATCTCATGCTCTGATATACTCATGCTCTGAGGAACAGTGAGCCACTCAAATTTATATGAAATGAATTTAAATCAAAATTATTGAATTTCGATGATAGAATGATTAAAAAATGTCAAATGATATCACAGCCTCTCATACTGCGTCATCTCCTAGAGCTAGTAATAACTAGTTCTATCATATCTCATGCTCTGATATGCTCATGCTCTGAGGAACAGTGAGCAACTCAAATTTATATGAAATGAATTTAAATCAAAATTATTGAATTTCGATGATAGAATGATTAAAAAATGGCAAATGATATCACAGCCTCTCATAATGTGTCATCTCGTAGAGCTGGTAATAACTAGTTCTGTCATCTCTCATGCTCTGATATACTCATGCTCTGAGGAATAGTGAGTCTCATTAGGGAAAGTTTAATACGCAAATATAAATTAAGTAAGGTTAAATCAAAATGACTGAATTTTAATGACAGAGTGATTAAAAATTGGTAAATCATAGCCTCTCATAGTGTATCTCATTCTGTTATGCTCATGCTCTAAGGAAAATTTAAATTAGGTGAATTTAAATCAAAATTATGAAATTTCAATTATAGAATGATTTAAAAATGAATAATAATTTCACAGCCTTTCGTAGTGTGACGTCTGGTGGAGCTAATAATAACTAGTTCAGTCATATCTCATGCTCTGATAAGCCTGTATATCCAAGATACGCGCACAGTGATGCTAACATGAAGTAGTGGGATCATTTTGTAAGCAGTAGACCATCCGTATTTTATTTATTCACTAGCTGTTTCCCGCGGCTTCGCTTCGCGTAGTTTCGAATCGATTTGTTAACTTAAGTAAGGTGACGTTTATTTGCCGTTTTAGAAGCTACCTTCAGATATATAGTGCAAGACGTCCTCCTCAGATTCACGCTACCTATCTCGTAGACGTACGAGTCTTGTTCCTCGCCACCCACGCCACCTTCCGCTGTACGCTGACCTAGGTATTTTGAGGTGCTTGCACGCGTCATTAATTTCAATATATCTCTATAACTATACCACCTAAAAACTTAAAACAGGAAATGGCTTATATTATTTTTATTTAACATCCCTGATAATGGATTAATCTATTTTGATAAGTGTTCTTATTTTATTGCTAATGTCTTCAACAAACACTGTCTGATTATTTTTCTTATTATTTGAGACATAAAAGCAGTTATTGTAGCTTACATATAAAAGTTGTATATATGCTGTCGCAATTTTTTTATAGATCTCTTTAAGGCCGATAATATTCTAGTGGGCCCTTCAACCGAACGAGACAGAGCAATACGCTAGAACGGAATATGAAATGAACTATCGTCGATTTTCCCGCACCTAAACTATCTGTCGCACTTATAGATGCCCGAATAAGTTAGAACACATTTCAGTGTTGAATTTAGCTGCTTTAATTTTGGTGGGTTGTTTTAATGCGGAAAAGTGCCAGCCGTTCATTTCACATTCCGCTCTGACGTACTGTTCTGTCTCGTTCATATGAAGTAATTTCCGATTTTAGTTCAAGAGAAACGCAATCGAGCCCATTGTTCTAACATATATCAAATAGTTTTGTCAGCGCACGCCGACAAAATAACTCACCAATATAGTTATCTCCGATTTGATTGACAAATATCGTGATTTCGTGTTGAAAACCAATATTTATCGCAATAAAATATATAGCCTATATATCCTCCACTTGTTGATAATGGAGCTTTCCATTAGTAAAAGAATTTTTGAAATCGGATGAGTAGATTCGGAGATTGGCCCCTACATACAAACTTACAAACATACAAACTTACAAACTTACAAACATTACTTCTTTATTATAGTACTTCAATATTAGTATAGATGTAGTACTGGCCAATCACATGCAATAGTGATTGGGACCAAACTGTCTGTGTACTGACAAACATTGCTTGACTCGATTTCAATGGCCCATAAATTTAATCTACACATTATTCAATCACTCTTATCAAGGATAACTAGTGAGTAATGTACGCCCGAGAAGCGGTTGTCATACCGATAGCATTGATTTTATAGTAAGCAGCGGGGAGCAACGTTCTGAACACGACGACAGCCGTAAATTCAATATCACGATGTGTGACTTAAAATACTATGTCGTGGATCTGCGATCGGATACTGTAACTAAGCCCACGAAATCCATGCTTGAGGCGATAACTTCGGCTGAATTGGGAGATGACGTTTATGGAGAAGACGTAACGGTGAATAAACTGGAGGCTAAACTGGCGAGTATGCTCGGAAAGGAGGCAGCTCTTTTTGTGCCGTCAGGGACGATGGCCAATTTGATCGCAAGTAATTATTTCCTATTTTATTTATTTTTTTTCTCTTTATGGTCTATCTCAGGGGCTCTTCAACTTTATGCCAATATGGACCATTTTAAGAAGTTAGAAATATGATAAAAACGAATTTATCGTGTGAAGTTTGTAGCGCCAGACGTTTCGCCGATATTGCAACCGCCGTTTTCAAGGTAAAGTCTACCCTGGACAACGGCGCACGTAGGGAATTCGTGCAATCTAAGTGGGCAACTATTTTTTTCACTTTATTCGTTATTAAAAAATATTCTTGTTCTACTCGATAGTATTATTTGGCTTATGAGCTGTAAAAAAGAAATTGCGGAAAAGTGACTTTCCCTCCGCGAGATCTTCGAAGAAATCATTCAAGTTTAGTAGATATTTGTGTAAAAAGTCAATTCTTTCGTGAACGCTATTAAAAGTATTGTCGCTGCACGATGGTTAATAAATATATTTGAGCCCTAGCTATGACAGTTGGTGGCCCTAAAATAAAAGAAAAGTGCATCTGAAAACAAATCAATACCACGTGTTTTTTTTTCAATAACATACGAATTGCAAAAAGTATGTTAAATATTTAAATAAAAACTAAGCTTACGGCGGTTAATTTATAATGTGCCTTGAAGAATAAGCCCTAATCTTTTTAATAAACCAAATAGGTGCTAGGAAATACTTGGAAGTACAACTAATAAGTCAAGTTTAGATTGTTTTTTTTGATTGCTCTATGCGAATCGCTCTTTTTTAACAATATTTGATTTATTTTATTTTATTTTATTTCATATTACATATTTTATATTTCAACTAAGATTTCACGACAAAATATTAATAACTTAAATTAAAATAAAGCGTCAAATTGACTCATTCCAATCCCGTGCAACCTGAGGCACATCACACATCTAACTAGGCTTAGGTAGGCCTGTACCTAAATGTGCTATTTTAGACATATTTTAGATTTCCAGCTGACAAATTTAAAAAAAAGGAATTTTAGTAGAGTTTAGTAACAAAGTAACATTATCTAGAGATTTTATAAAAAGTAAATATATTAAAAGAATAAAAATCACGCTGCCATTACAGAAAATGAACTATATATGTACGTACTGTAAATATAATATTTTTTATTACGGTTTTTTCATGAATTGTTTGTGGTTTATGTATTTGTCCATATAGATACATGTATATTTCTAGAATGTACTCAACCAGACCTTTCATTTGATACTTAACACGATATGTTTATATTAATTCATTAGACATTTGGACAATTAGAAACTACTTACCTACTTGATATTTGACAGATATTACTTGATATTTAAGGCAAAACAGGGTTCAACCTCGGAAAGAGAGATAACAACTGGAAACTCATATACACCTTCATTTTGATGTTCTAAAAGTTGTCTCAATAATCTTATAAAATCTCGTGTCTGCGTCGTATGTTATTCATGGTCAAAGGTCGCAAAAATCGGATTTTCGCGATTATCTAGGTTTCTATAGCTCCAATGATGTAACCGTTTTTGAGATAGTGGGCGGAGTGCACGGAGCGCTCGTTGATTTATGATTTTGGCAAAATATCTTACGGATTCCTGACACGCAAGCCGAGGATTACAAAGGACATTTGAGAGCTTCTGGTCCAGCTTCTAATCTCTCTGCATTCGGATCTTCATGAGTGAAGATCGTGGTCATCGCTCTAACGGGCTAACTGCAGCCAGTGTGGATTTCGATACGGCTGATTCTTTCTATCGACCACAAAATGGCTTTAAAGATACTTATTTGACCATCGAACGAGGCGATCTGCCCGATAACTCTTAATCATTAAAATGTCAACATCTTGAGAATTAACTTTGTTTATCCAGCAAATAAGGATTAATAATAACGATTAGTGTATAGGTACATTCTTTCAAATTTAGCATGTTCTTTTCTTTATATATACTTAGATTTTATAAAGATTATACACATATTTACAACAGTAGTCAAATACCATGGAGTCTATCTAGACCCAACGCTTAATTGGAAGCACTACCTCGAGCGCAAGAGAACAAGCTTCTATGCCTCTTTATGGACGTGCAAAAGAGCCATGGGAAAACCTGGGGGTTCAAACCTAGGGTTGCCTTATGGCTCTACAGGGCAGTACTGCTGTCTAGACTAACCTATGCTGCAATAGTCTGGTGGTCCAGTGTGAAAAAGCTCGAGACAAAAAACATGCTGAAAAGCCTTCAAACCTGAGGGCTACAACTGGCGTCATAAAGACCATCCTAACATAGGGATTAGAGGTGGCACTCTGATGCCCGCCGCTAGACAAGCTCAAAATTCACTCCGCCACGCTTAAAGCATACAGACTGAAGTGCTTGGGCGAGTGGAAACGAGGAGGGCCCAATCATCATGAGCTAAACCTCCTCCTCAAAAGCACATTCACCCTGACCCAAGATCGACTACTAAATATTTTTGGTAAAGAAGGCCTATAAAATCCTAATCCCCACCAGGGACGACGGGAAAAATCCGCATTGGCTCAAAAGCCACAATGCGGGCGCCTGGTTCACCGACGGATCAGGAACAAATGGACGTTTTGGGGCAGGCGTGTGCGGACCCAAAACCAACAACAGAATCAGCATCCCCCTTTGACAATATGCCACGGTTTTCCAAGCCGAGGCGTTTGCCATATTAAATACATAAAACTCCAAAGTCGACTTGAGGTAAAAAATAGAAAAACCCTCATCTGCTCTGACAGCAGAGCAGCATTGGTCGCTCTGGCTAAAGCCACCACAGAATCTTCTGTGGTCTGGGACTGCATGCAAGAGCTCAATAAATTGGAAAAAGCCAACAAAATCACCTTAATATGGATACTGGGACATCAAGGCAACGAAGAGGCCGTCAGACTGGCAAAACTGTCCCCTTCGCTATAGGAAAAAAATCGTGAGAGACTGTTTGGAGCAGGAACATCAGGCATCCTGAAAACAGAGCCAAGGATGTCGCCAGGCAAAAGCCATGATGGAGCAACCACTTCCAAAGAAAACCAAGGCCCTACTTGACATGAGCAAGAAGAACCTTAGAAGTACTGTCGGTCTCCTCACCGGACACACGACCCTTAGAGCACATCTATTCAACCTTGGCTTGACCGAGAGCAAGGACTGTTGAATATGTGGCGAAGAACCTGAAGACAGCATTCACATCGTTGGTCGCTGCCCAGTCCTCGCCGCAAAAAGACACAGTTTACTGGGACGAGCCTTTCTCGAACCCAGCGATCTGCCCAACTTGCAGGTCAGTATTTTGCATGGACTGGTAAGCAGTACCGGGCTACTAGCAGGCCACTGACCCAACCACAAAGTGGGTAGATACAAAAGATCTTATAGATACAGGTGACATCAAGGGCTGGAAACAAGCCCCCAGCTCCGTTTACTACTTTTACTACACACATATTTATACAAATTTGAATGACCGCCTTAGAACAGGCTATAGGTTAGCCTAGTTAGGTTACAATAAAATTATATCACTTGCAACAACGCTACTAGATTTTCGTATATGACATTTTAATTGTACATGTTGTCCATTTAATAGTGTAATATTATGAATTACAAATTAACTGAAGTAAATTAAATTTCCAAAAGCAATAAATAAAAACTAATAACGTATATTTTCAGTTATGGTACATTGCAATAAGCGCAGCTCTGAAGTCCTCGTCGGAGACCAATCACATATTTTCAAATATGAGCAAGGTATGTATTATATTCTATGTTTCTTTCATCTACAGTAACTCCAAAACATTATAGAAAATAATTCTTTTTTTAAAATACAAAAGTAATTGATTTAATTAACTTTAACTGTGCACATCGAGATGGTCGCTGAAAAAGCCAGACAGATGCGTCTGCCGTAGCGTTGCCATAATAGTTTAGGTACTGACCAAGACACAAATAAAAACTTAAGAAAAGTAATGTTCAGAGTGCTCCACGCTGGGTGAGAATGCTATCCGTAGTAGTTGGTAGGTAGGTAGGCAAACGAAACAAAAAAATAATAATTCAAATCGGTGGAGTCATTTTCGAGATCTTGCGAGACTAACGCACGGCGATTCATTTCTATATATAAGAAGATTATATTGATTAGGTAGGTAATTGTCATTAAAGTACTGAGGCAAACATATAATATTATACAAATAACAAATAATACTGAGGCAACAAAATGCATAGTTCTAAAAATTGTTATCGCAGGTGGAGCAGCTCATCTTGCTGGTGTTATGGTGTCAACCATTAAGAACAATCCTGATGGAACCTTCGATTTGGATGCTATGGAGAAACACATGAGGGGCGACGATATTCACGAACCAAGGACAATGATGGCCTGCGTGGAAAACACTCATAACGTTTGCGGTGGAAAGGTAGCACTTAACTACAAACTATAAATTGACTTAGCTATTGCACACCTTGTCCAGATTTAAAAGCAAAAAACATGCCTTTCCAATGTTGTTGTTTTCATGTATGGAGTTACCCCTTGAATTTGACACTCACTAAAACATAAACATGATGTTTCTCTTATGTTTTGCCTCCCATATCTATGCCACTGGTATACTATAGTTACCTCATCAGTGCTGGTTTACCTAGGCACTGACAGCTTTCCTCTGGCAGGAACGATTCGACCATATATACCAAAATTTACTGGGATTGACCGTTTATAAATCGAAGTGCAGATCTACTGCTTGCAGGGCTTCATGTCCCCCTCGCACGCATGTCTCCCATGGAGTGAACGTAAAAGACACACACGTTTTTTTCGCCGTAAATCCGCGGTTAATTCGCGTTGTCTAGGCGCGGTCGTCAGTGGGGTATGTATCACCATGGAAACTTGTCCACGGACACTGCGGAAAAACGGCATGGCGCCGCCGCCGTGTGAGCCGTGTATGCCCCTCGGCGTGCCGTGTTTATTTATGGCGAAATTTGTATCATGGCAGTGTATGAGAGTATCCCAACGACACCGGACGATTACACGGCGGGAAGTTATTTCGACCTTGAATGTTATTTACGAAATGTATGCCTACCTAACGCTTCGTACGGCGAAGAAACCGTGCAATGGACAAGAGCTAACGTTTTTCTACGACGTAGCTAACGCGCCGTACGGTTAAAACATCGTGTCGTGGACAAGATGCCTAGGTTAATTCGCCGTGTGGAACTATGGAAGCTTGTCCACAGACACGGCGGCGGCGCCGTCCGTTTTTCCGCCGTGTCCGTAGTCAAACTTCCATATTGATCCATACGACACTGACGACCGTGTCTAGACACGGTAGTCACGAATTAACCGTAGATTTTCACGAAAAAAAATGTGGGTGGACTCTTGTCCTGGGGCTAAGGCACGTTTTTACTCAACGTACGGCGTGTAGCCGTGCCGTAGAAGAAGACGTGACCTCTTGTCCACTGCGCGGTTTTCTCGCTGTATGACGCGTATGACGCATTGTGTAAACAGCTTCAAGGTGACGCAATAATTGACCGCCGTGAAAATGTCCGGTTCCATTGACAAGCTCTCATACATTGCCATACAACACTGATATAAATTTCGCCGTAAATAAACTCATATAGCCGAGGGGGAAATACGTTGCACGGCGGCGACGCCGTGCCGTGTTTCCGCAGTATCCGTAGACAAGCTCCTATAGTGAGCTATACCTCACTGACGACACGGCGAAATAACCGTGGATTTCCACGGCGAAAAAACGTGTGTGGACAAAAGGGCTAAGAGTCCAACGCCTTACTGCGAGGCACTGGGAAGAGCACCCAGTGGGTGACTGCTCCCTTACTACCAGGTTTGCAGGTATTTCTCCATCCTACATGCAGTCCGGTCACACATTCGAGGTCGCTTACGCGGTATCTACCTCATGTTAGCTGAAATTTAGGTCGAATTTATCGCGGACCGAGGTGTCCTTTGGCCGCATGTATGTTTTACAGACCGAATTTCCTTAGGATGGCCGAGTTACGTACCACTCCTCTTAGCCGTTTGAGTACCTACGTGACAAAGTATCTCTCTGCTAATATCTCTCTTCAATATCTCTCTGCTAATATCCAAAAACATGTTTTTTCAATTTTATTGTTTTCGTGTATGGAGTTACCCGTTGAAATTAAGGCACTCCTTAATGATTCATTATTTATATAGAACAGTTGAGTTGTTTCTCAAAGCGAAAATACTTGATATAAATTAGTCAACTGTACCTATTGTTTAAAAACGGCTTAGAATTAAAATCGCGCGCAAGCAGAGATATTGTTCCTCGCTAAGAACACAAGATCGCCGCAGGTACCACAATATATAGTAGGTACCCAGGAGATTTACATTTTTTGTACATCACCATTAGCATTTACTTTGCATGAATGAATATTTTAGGAAAACACTTCGATATTTCATGACTGACATAGGTGGTTCTTAAAAAAAGTCTCATTCAGTGGTTAATTAGTAAAAGAACAACGGAAATTGAAAGTATCCTCCTTTTGACATTTCAAAAATAGCAACACATTTACACACCCTTACATCTCTAACAATATAAATTACCTATAATATGTAAACAAGAGTAAAATCAGTTTTTTTTTGTAAATATTATTTAGTACTTAGATTTATTTTCTACTAATTTTATTATATAATGATTATTCTGATTTTTAAAATGATTATTTTGCTTATTTTATTTTTTATTTTTTTTTATTATCATTTTTTCATAAATCTAAACTTTAAAAGTTTACATTTAAAATAATATCATAAAAAACTGGCGTTTTCCTTGAAAAACGCACTGCCTAGTTATGAGTGACGCAATATCATTGCGTAAAAATAATTCCTAAATAATTATTTTCTGGTAAATAAATATATGAATAAAAATATAAACATCATGTTTTTATGTTTTGCCTCCCATATCTATGCCACTGGTATACTACACTACCGTCGTAAATGAAAACACAGTAACTTGAAAAAAGAAGTTTTGAGAAAAACGCGGTCAAAGTTCAGTTGTTAAATATTTGTTTTCATGAACACAGTAATCAACACAGATTATTTCTTTTAATCTTTAATGTTAGAAATAGTTAGAACTTCAATTCTGCATAAAAATATATAATAAATTATTATTGTTTAATTAATTAAATTAGATAAGTATTGTGTTTTAAATTAGGAAAATAATTTGATAAATTTTATATTTTTAAGCTATAACACCGTAACTGGGTGGTTACTGTGTTATAGGTAAATTTTACCCATTACTGTGTTCTACCCATGTAAAATAAATATATATTTTTTAAATAAATAAAAAACTGCAGGCACATTAAACACAGTAATTGAGATACTGTGATTAATTTTACCTAAAACCACAGTATCTGAAGAAGCCGTGTTGTAACCAAACAAAAATATTTCTTAAATACTTATAAGTATTAAAAAAGATCACAGTAAATAATAGATTACTGTATTTTAACTTTAAAAAATATGCATACTGTGTTTTTTATTTAAAATATTCTGTTTTCTTTTAAATACTGTGTTTTTATCTAAGGTATCTCGGTAACTATACATCGACAGACAAACCGAACAATTTGCCTTATAGTACTACAACTCGTGATTTTAAAGAGCCAACTTGTATAAACACAGTAAATAAAGTTACTGTGTTTTCATTTACGACGGCAGTATACGTTACCTTATCAGTGCTTGTATACCTAGGCACTGACAGCTTTCTTCTGGCAGGTACTTCCTCTCGAATGGCTTGTGGAATTCGCCTCAAGAGCAAAGCGTTACAATGTCGCTCTTCACATGGATGGCGCCCGGATTTTCAACGCTTCTGAATATTTGAAAGTCGACCCGGCATTGATAGTCAAAGATATGGATTCGGTGGCTGTTTGCTTCAGCAAATCACTCGGAGCACCTGCAGGTTCTGCTTTGGTCGGAACGAAGAGTTGTATTTCAGAGTGAGTACGTTTGCCTTGGCTTAGGTAGAGTTTTTTTGTGTCATACTTGTACCCAGGTGTAGGGAGCTAATGGTACCTGTTGCAGTTAGGCCACTATGACCCATGCGTTAAGGGTCGGTCAAACTCACGGGTCAACATCCATCCGGAGGCCTCCACGCAAAAGTGCGATCCGTAGGACTCTGGCCAGTTTCCCCTAGGAGTCAACCTTCGGGCGCTCCTGGACATACAATCGATTGTGTATTCCGTCTGACAGCCGGGGAGTCTGGTAACAGTATTGTTTCCTATAGAGCGGGGGTAGTGGTTAACCTTACCGCAAGTGCTCTTGAAACGACCATCGACTTTCCGATACCGATTGAACAGCCGGGCAAAGGATGCCGTGGTCCGACATAGTTTCTTACCCGGGGTCTTACCCGGGGAGTCTTATCCGGGGTAGCCTTCCGCAAGAGGGGGCTTCTGAATCGTGAGTTAAGCCGATCCGAGTACAAAATGGATCTTATGGCTCAAGCTGCACGAAACCATTCCCTTCTTGCGTCCTATGACAATGCATTTGTAGGACGGTAGATTCTACCTAATACTGTTACATTATATTAATATGTTTTAGAGCAAGGCGTTTTCGCAAAGCACTTGGTGGTGGTATGCGTCAAGTCGGAGTTCTGGCTGCACCTTGCATAGTTGCCTTGGATGAAGTGGTTCCTTTGCTGTCTGAGGATAATAAGAGAGCCAAAAGGATCGCGGAAGGTAGAATATTTTCCTATGACACTTAAAATAATTGGGCACACCTAAATGGTTAGGCCTAATGGGCATACCTAAATGGAACAGGTTATTCATAGTGAGCAGGTAAACCATTAGGGTAGAGACAGACTAAGCTCACGTACGCAACGTATACGATGCAATGCTTCCACATTTATTTATGTATTTATTTATAACGTACAAGAAAAAAAATACAAGGACATGCATACTGTTGTACATGAGGAATAATTAAAAACAAACATTATTATAGCGAAAAACATAGCTCTATGCATATAAATATGCTAGCATATCCGAATGAGGCGAAATCGCACAACCAACTAGACCTAAAAGGTCTGTCTCTGGCTGTGCTAAATTGGTAAGCACACTTGTCCCAGCTATGCAACATATATACTTGTACCGTGTACGGCATCAGAAGCTGCTGCCACATCTCAGAAGGTGCACTTGTGTTGTGTACAACGGCAGCCGCTGTGCAATATTTTCTGATTCTGAGAGCGAGTTTGAGAACGATTCACTCAGTTTGTTATGTTAAAACGAATATGTCCGACCATAAAAACAAAAAAAAATAGGAAAAGAAGATACTAGATTCATAAGATAAATAGACAATGACAAAATTTTGGAGAATACCATACATTAATGCCGAAATTGGAATATGACGAAGATTCTGTATGTACATCCGCATGTCTTTTCTTTGTGCATGCCCCGACGTTCTATGTATGTGTGTCAGATGCGTTGCAAACGTAAGTTCTAGAAACACACTGGTCTTACGCGTTTTCATCCCCTTCACCTTCCCAAGCCGATCTGGAGATCGCATGTCGACGTTGCGTGGGCGTGTGCGTTGCGCGTGTGCATTGCGTTTGCCAAACTATGCTTCTAAGTCATCTGTTTTAATGCAAATATGTTGCATACGTACGTTGCGTAAGTGGGCCCAGTCTGTCTCTACTATTGTTATGACAAAAAGAGATAAATCTTCTTTCTGAGCTAGGTTCAGGGCCGGCTCGTCCATATAGGCAACCTAGGCGGTCGCCTAGGGCGCAAAAGTTTTGGGGGGCGCAAAATTGAGGTTTTTATTTTTTAATTTGGGAATTTAATAATATAAACTAAATAAAAGTTTAGTACTTCTGCGCCCTTAGGTAGACGAATTATTAGGTAATGAAAGGTGAAGGGTATTTTATTTTATTTAAGTTGTCTTAGGAAACAGGAAAGTATGTACCGTAACACCAGTTTGGCAACCGAAGTGTAGGGTTGTAGTGCGGCGACAACCCCGCACTTCAAAGTGACTTGGACCGTAGTTAAGAAAACAATAATCCAAAATCTAAAAATATCAAGTACTATTTGTGTATTTTTTACGTGTTTTACTCGTAAAATCAGAAAACTAACTATAATCTAACTGTGAGTTTCTGATTGTTATTGATAGGACTGTACATCCATAATGCTATTATAAAACCTATAAACCTATATACCTAATTTAAAACCGTGTGTTGTGAAGCTTTTCTAATACTAATTTAGATTTCTAATTATTAATCTATAAGTTGTCTAACCCCTCAAATGAATGGCGATTAGCTCGGGTTGCCTACGGCAAAATGTTTATAAATTTATATTTACATTTACATTTACATTTACATAGAGCGGGGTTTACTATAGAGCTATAGCATTACTATAGAGCGGATTACTATAAAGCGGCGCACATTTACATTTATATTTACATTTATATAAATTTATATACATTTTGCCAAGGCATCCCTTAAGGGACGCCTCACATTTGAGAGGACAAAAGACAAAATGCAAAGCCGAAAAAGATTTGTGGATATTAAATTATAAATATTCTTCTTCTCCGTCGTTCCCTCATTACTGAGGCTCGTGGCCACTAGACAACAGTTTGCCTACGAGGCTCCTCCACTTCGACCTGTCTTCTGCATGGCGGGTCGCAGATTGTATTGACCCTTTTGTAACTTCTTTGATGAGGTCGTTCCATCTGGCCGGTGATCTGCCTCTGCTTCTTCTTCCCTCCACTTGACCCCCGGAAAGCATTTTCTCTAGATTCTCTGGGATTCTCCTGGCAACATGACCGAAGAACTGCAGGACCCTTCTCGTGCATACGGTGGAGAGCCTCACTTGGATGCCGAGTTCTTCCAGGACAGATTTGTTGGTGCGGTGTGCTGTCCATGGGATTCCTAGCATTTTACGCCAACACCACATCTCCAGTGCATCGATTTTGGTGCGTATACGAGCCTTCAGGGTCCATGTCTCCGATGCATAGAGAATGATCGAGAAAACCAGAGCTCGAACCAGCCTGACCTTAGTCCGCTGACTTATACCCCGATTCTTCCACAGCCTTTCTAGCTTGCTCATGGCCGATCTTGCCATCTGGCTTCTGCGTAAGACCTCCTTTTCGCAGTTTCCGTCGTTGCATTATAAATTATAAATATATTTTATGTAAAATTGGCATTCACTTTATTTACATAATATGCCAGTCATTAATCAAAGGTTTTAAAATCAAATTCTTTATAATAATTATTAACAAAAACGTTTTTCCGATGTTCCATTCCATACCATAGTTCCATCCATACTTGGCAGACCCCGCCGAAGGCACTTTAGTGAGGGCGCAGAATTTGTTTTCGCCTAGGGCGCCAAAAACCATAGAGCCGGCCCTGGTTAAGTTTATAAGTAAGACTTGTAGACTGGTAAGACTCTTTTGGTATTAGGATAACGATATTTTTACCTTATATATTTAAATTATGAAATTACTTAACTTTAACCTATATTAATTAATTAATGAAATATTCATTTGTCATGCAGCTATCAAAAAACTGAATTCTCCAGCTTACAAAATTGACGTATCCAACCAGCATACCAATATAATAAAGGTGGACGTTGATACCAAAAGTGGAACCACTGCTTTTATGGTTGGAGATCGTCTACTTACTGTTACTCCTAAAGAACTAGTGGATGGTTGCAAGACTGAAAAGGGAGAAGGTAAAAAAATAATTTTATATTTCATTGGTAGGTATTTGTAAAATGTTTTAAGGGCTCTCTAGATGAGCAAGTATGCTTGTGAAGCATCGAGTCGCGGGCTGGGAGGGTTCGTGAACCGCAGGAAACATGCAAATATATTTTTTAAATATTTACGAAAAATGTCTAATTTTGTAGTTTTATACTAGGGAGTCACGTCATTCATCAATCAATTAAGCCTAATTAAAGTGACTTCCTGGTATAAACTATAGAATTAGGCATTTTTGGTAAATATTACAAAAAAATATTTGCATATTTCCTGCGGTTTACGATCCCCACCCTGCCCGCGACGCGAAGCTTGTCAAGCATGCTTGATCGTCTAAAGAGCCCCTTATAAACACGTGTTCTCTGTTTGTTTTAGGTATTGTTTTAAAGACGTGCCCACTATCACCTACGTTGCTGAGACTAGTGACTCATTTTCAAATTTCTGACATTGATATTGATAATACCATTAAAAAGCTTATGTATGTTCTCAAGGAGTTAGGCAATCGGAATAATGAAACTTAAATATGCTATATGCACATTCTCTTATTGAATTAAAAATAAATGATTAAAGTGTTTTTTATTGTTATTATTTCTAGTTATACCTTTGCCCTTTGTTGACCTGTACTCCGTTTTTCGTAAGCCTAATCTTAGTTGAAAAATCTTAGTTATAAAATATAAGAAATTTATATTCCTATGGTATTCCGTTTCTATTCCTTTGATCCATTCATAGTCCTTTGGCATTCGGTTTCTTCGAAATTATGAAGGTTTTGTTTTTAGACATTTCTAATAGGTAGGTTACTGATCGTTGGTACCTACTGATCGTTGGTAAAATCAACAGCTCCGCGGGTGCCTCGTACCAATTGCAGTCTTGTTAATTCGAAATTTCCTTGTGCGTTCCATCAGTTTAGTGTAAATTACAGCAAAGTGCATCTAAAATGCAAAGGGAAAAGTTTGCGGAAACCAATTACTAAATAATGTTGACTGTTTGCCTCGCCATCTGCGCCATCGTCATTTCCATGCCAGTGCGGTTCTAGACTCCGACAAGCCCGATTTAGGTGCTGAGAAGAACCGGAATAATATGAAAACCAATAATGCAAATACAAAAAACATATTTAGTGTGAGGACAATCCTCCGCCCATTAGAAGTGGCTGAAAAATGCATCTTGAAATTTATGGCGCGTACGCCGTATTGATGTCCCACCAATGACCTTTTTAATAATTGCAATCATCTGGACATCAGACAGCTGTATATTAAATTGGCCTTCCTGCATGAACGGTAAGTCAACCAACTTTTAATCAAGACGTGATAATAGAGACGAGTACGAGAGCAGCGCACCTAGGAGATATGCTGATACCACCTAACAATGCTACGTATGGATACCGCCACTACTTATTCATCGCTCCCAGGATTTATAATCACCAACACAATTACAACATTTAAAAATCTGTCACGTCTTGGTTGATGAAGAAAGGTAGGATTAATATAGATAGAGCACTGCGTATATATGTCGGAATGGCATATATATTTATTTCGTAATTAAATAAAAAAATATAAAAACATCGATTTTATCATATTTAAATTTTTATGACATTATAGATTTTTAATATAGTATTTAGGAATGACAATCTCTTTTATATTTTATGATTATTGTAATACTTCTCTATGTACTTATTTTTAAGCTCTTTTTTTAAACCATATTTTAATTGGTATTATTAAGTATGATTATCTCGCGCTATTTATATCTATTTGTACATGAATTTTATTTGTTATGATTATGGTTAACTAATGTATCCCTTCATATTTTCTTTGATTGTCCAGCTAATAAGGATTTAAAATACATTCTTTCAAATTTTCTTTACTTTGTTTTTATACACCTACATACGTCGTACACATTTTTTTAATGTCTAGCAGACGAGCATTCTAGACAGATTGCTCGATTTTTGACCACTCATAAATTAGCCCCGAACACGCTCCGTTTTAGCCCCGTCCGCCATGAGAGTGCAGAAACGATATACGAAAACGAGCCTAGACAATGCTTAACGCCTTTTTGGGGACCTAATAATCTTTTCATAAGGAAGTTCCATTTGAAAAGGACTACAGAAACGACAGTTGAATATTATAGGCCCCGATTTAATTTTTAGTTCGATTTATTATCCTGCATTAAATACATACATATAATTTCGAAAATTCTCAGGTAGCTTTTTGTCTCCTCTATATAAACCGTTAATTTGATCGCCTGGTGAATTCTAATTTTCCAGGAATTGAAGTACCGAAATTAGACATATATTAGGCATTGTTAAGGAAAGGGTCTTGTTAATATTTTTTAAAGCAAGACCAATTGTACTTATTTAGGTATTTTTCTACGTAAGTAGATACTGCGTAACTACAGTACCTGGCCTTATTAATAGGTCCACGAGCATGTCGATACTGATTTCCACCTTTTATACTTACTCTGTAACTTTTGGACAGTGCATAGTACTTTTCAGGTGCCTGTGCTATTTATTTTAAGGAAAGTGCCCGAAACATAATTTTCGGTATTTAGTATACAACAGTAGTACTAGAATTAGCGTAAGTGGCGTCAGTTTTGGAATTATTGCAGTTTAGCTATCCCCGCCATATTAAAAATAAACAATCTACCGTCATATAGGTATTTATGAATGTTTAAACTACCGCTATACGGGGTGTTATTACTGCACGGGCATTTTTTTCTGTGGGTGAATCAGTACAACGCGGTAAGCAACTTTTTTTTAATTTGAAATTTTTGAAGAAGTTGGCTGTTAAATAAAGGTTTGAGAAGCGTTTAAACGCGCTGCGCCATCTAGCGGTAGGTAATAAGTTGTAAAAAAACAATTGTAGCGACATTTTACCAGCCGCTAGATAGCGCATCATGATCACAGCTTTTTATACTATTTAATCATAGAATTTAAAAAAATAAATAAAAAAAAAAATTTTTTTTCTTTTTTTTATTTTTTCTTATTAAAAGTTACTTACTTTGTTGTACTGATTCGCACACAAAGAAAATTCCCGTGCAGTACCTAATAACACCTTGGTTATATATTATACTTACCGCTAGATATGTGTTTGACTCTTTCGTTTATTTATAGTCAGCGCCAAGCACGTATCCGTTGGGAAGGGGGGGGGGGGGGGGGGATAGTTGATATCTACCCCTGAAATCCGGCATATTTGTATGTCATGTTAGGTTAAATTCAAGTTTGGTGGATGGCGCTCGCGTTATTTCAATGAATAACCCCCCAGCCTAGTCTGGATACGTGCCTGGTCAGCGCAAAGATTTTTTACAGATTCGAAATCAGTGTGATGAATATTGTGGGGTGGCAAGAGGCGTAGCTAGGGGGGGGGGGCAGGGGGGGTACATATGTCCCTGGGCGCCACAGCTTAGGGGGCGCCAAAATGAGGATCGATTTAAACTAACTTTTGTATTTTAATTTTATAAAAATGAATGTATTTTAAAACGTGAGATGTCAAACGAAAAATTAAAAATCTTGAATATCCGAAATATTAGTGACATAGCAACCCTATATTAAAAAGCCTATATTAAAGCACGTATATCAAAAATCGTAATTGATAGAATTCAAAAAGAAATATCAGTACGGTTTTTACGTTTAAAAAACCTTAATACCAAATTTGGATTTCTGCTAGACGTAAAAAGTCTTCTGGCTGAGACAAACATCGATTCACTTCATCAAAATTGTTTAGATTTTGGAAATTTCTGCGACACCGACGTCAATGGTCACGAATTGTTCACAGAAATCGGAGACTGCAAAATGCTGCTCAATACCCGGACTGAAATTCTACCAGAAACTCCTTTAGACCTTCTTGGTTTTATTGTATCATATGGAGATGACGTGTTTCCCAATATGCGTATTTCACTGCAAATTCTTTTAACAATTGCTGTTTCAATTGCAAGTTGTGAGCGGTCTTTCAGCAAACTAAAGCTTATTTTATCATATTTACGTGCTTCAATGGGACAAGATCGTCTGAGTGATCTTGCACTCCTTAGCATCGAAAGACAAACCCTTGATTCTATCAATTTTGACAACGTAATTGATGAGTTTGCGACAGTCAAATCGAGGAAGATCAATTTATAGCAGAATTTCAATTCATATATACTACACATACTCACATACACACTCACGCCGTCACGGACCAGTACAATAAATGAATGAATTTAGTTTGGTATGTATAGAATTTAGTTTTTATTAGTATTTAGTAATTTTAATAATTAATTAGTATTTATTCTGGTAATTTAGTGTTTATTAAATAAATTGTTTCAATCCATAAAAAGAATTTTTAGTTTTTATTCTATTTATGAACCATATTTTAAATAATTTTTTTTTAATACAATTAAATTATAATGGTGATAATAAGACTTTAGTTTTTACCAAATCGGCGTTCCATAATATAAACTGAAAATAAATTTTTTTTTGGGGACTCCGGCCCCAGTGCGTCTTCAGACTCTCGATACGAGAAGGGGATCAGAGTTTGTGTCTTGTCCCCGGGCGCAAATTACCCTAGCTACGCCACTGGGGGCTTAAGGCATCTTCAATGTAGACGAATTTGCTAAACTGCAAAAAATCCTCAGTTTTAAATGATTTTTACTTGAAATGGCATCCTATTTCTTAATTTAATTTTTAACAGGAAATTAGTATTTTTTTATCGCCTGCCGCCTATCTCACGAAGACTCGATTTCGAAGACGAAGGAATGAAGGCGAGAATTACATTATGTAAAACGACACCAATATTAAAAATAAGATAATAATAATTTCTTTAGGTATATAAAAAAACAGATTTGGTGATTTAATAGACAGAAAAAAATATAGGTATCAAGGATTACCTACCTACACATTCTTAACGGTGGGTGGTTCAATACAATAATAGCTCACCAAATAATAAGTTAATAATTTCATAACCAGATAAATCCCTCCGGTGAGTTCTAGACATACATAATCTCAGTTACAGAAGCAAGTATGTTTTATTTACAGTAGTCGCTCAGCAAATTTTTCGGTGGTAGTGATCGGACAGCTCCCGCTCCTTCGGGTCCCATCAAACTTGCAGAAGGCAAATTTGCAGACGGCAATCTTGCAGACGGCATTCTTACAGGCGGCAGTTTTGCAGAAGGCAATCTTGCAGAAGGCAGTTTTGCAAATATCAAAATGACCTAACCTAACCTAACAGAAAAACTTAAAACATTTTTTTTAATGTTTAGTTTGATGTATAAAATTCATCCACTACAAGGATGCCGGTAATCAATGTCACTTCGATTTTAGGGAAAGAAAAACTTAACCTAACCTAACCTAACAGAAAAACTTAAAAACTGTACTGAAGGTTGCCGCCTGCAAGGTTGCTTCCTGCAAGGTTGCCTCCTGCAAATCTACCCTCAACAAATTTGGACCTGTCAAAAGTGACATTTGTGCAAAATTGCCGCATGCAAAACTGGCGCCCCCCGCTCCTTCAATCAAACGAGTTGATGTTGAACGCAACCATTAACGTCAAAACGAAAACGTCAGACTGTCATCGTATTTGTCAGATTTTGTCATCACAGGCTTGTTAGGTTTGTCGTGTTTGTCTAGTGTACGTTTAATTTTTGTAAATGTTCTTCTGAAATCGCTGCGTCTCTCAGAAAACTTCATCCATCCTCACCTGGACCTAGTTTTTGTTATTCCGGAAAGCGAACAGAATAAAAATGGCGTTTCAGACCAAAGATATACAATTACCAAACGACCGGCCTAAGACATTGCTGAAAGAGAAACATTCCGACTATATTGCCAGTTATGGTACGAATAAATGCGATTATGAGTACTGTATGACTGAATATTTAAGGATTTCCGGCATGTACTGGGGATTGACGGCGCTGGAACTCATGGGACAATCGTCAAGGCAAGTACAGTACTCAGTACTCAAGGTGTTTACATAGGTTATTGAATCGCCGTTTTTGGGATTGTTCTTATAACTTTTTTCCGCGGTATTACTGCATTTTAGGAACCTGTCCTACATTTTAGATTTTTTAACGTCACCCGGCTATATTCACCACGCTGATTCCGAATCTGCAATAATCTATATTCGGCCTCAATAAATAAACAAGATAAAGGAATACAAAGAAGCATCAAACCCATACATTTCGGTAGGTTAAGTCAGTTTTTTTGGAATTATTGCAGAGGTACCTTTCTCAGAAATTTAAAAAATTTAAAAAAAAATCTACTAGATTCCTTCGTATGTATATTTTGTCTTAAAATTGTACACGTGCAAAGCTTTTTTTCTTTCCCATTTAGCATTACAACGATCGGATCTAGTAGTATTTCTTTATTTTTTAATTTTTTTAGATAGGTTCCTATACTGCATATATTCCGTTTTTGGCACTGTTCTTAGAAATATTTTTTTTCGCTGCTTGTGCAGAGCCTCAAATTTGACCGCAGCGAAAATTAAAATACTAGAAAGTAATTAATTATCATTACCAAGATATTCTAAAGAACTTGTAACGACCGGTGTGGCATTACCTAGAATTGGATAGATAGACTTTCAGATTCAATATAGGTTGAAAGTTGCTTGAGAGGGGGATAAGAATTCATTTTGCTTTGGCCGAGTTAAGATTACTGCATAGGAATACTTTGCATCCCTTAGATGCACCTCGACCAAGGACCTCGACTTACAATGTTTTTAAGAAATGTGATATTTGTAAAAGTATTTTATTTTTAAATAGTACAATATTGTCTATAACACTGGTTCTAAAACTTATATCACCAACCGTTAGGAATAAAAAAAATCTAGAGACCCCAAATTAACTTCCCGCCTTTTGCTTGTGTCATAAAAATGCAGATTTCAGATGGATCACACAGAATGTCAGATATCACACAGAATGTCAGATATCACACAGAATGTCAGATATCTGACATTCTGTGCCCAGTGCGCCGGCCACGGTATATTGCTCCTCAAGGAGATGAGACGCCTGGGGAAGTTTTCCTGCAAACATGCATTACAATTCCCACTGTGTGGCGTAGTAGCTCCATATTGCTGAAACCACACCTTTCCAAGTTTAATATTGCAATCAATAAAGTTCTCAATCATGTTGATATATCTGTCAGAATTCACATTTGCACTTGCATGTTTCTGGTATCGGTTACAATATTGGTTATAGTCAGTGGCGTCGCTAGGGGGGGCGGGGGGGGGGGGCGGTCCGCCCCGGGCCTCGCAAGGGCAGGGGCCTCCAAATGGTATTTTTTTTTAGGAGGCCCACATGAAAAATATAAATGTAATGCTTATTTTCCATATGAAATAGTTTCCATATTAATTATTAAGGAGTTCGCTGAAGCTAAAGTGCACAGGCAGAAAGTGTTTTGATTTTGTTGTTTAACACTAAAATTTTAGTTATTGCCTTTTGTTTTTCACCTTGACCTTAATAAATAAGACTTGAGTTTTCATGGATTGAGATGGTTTTTATTTTCCGCCCTAATTTTATTCTTGACACAGTTTCTCTTGATTTATCACTTCCTGGGCCTCTCAGATTATTTCCGCCCCGGGCCTACAGAGGTCTAGCGACGCCACTGGTTATAGTTGGACTAATGATATTCATTTTTATTTTCAGAATGCCCCGCGATGAAATCGTCCAATTCATTGTATCGTGTCAGGACAAAGACTGCGGCGGTATTGGAGCGAGTATAGGACATGATCCTCACATATTGTATACATTGAGCGCTGTGCAAATATTAGCAATGTATGATAGTTTGAGCGCAATCAATGTTGACGGTGTCGTGGAGTACATTATATCTTTGCAGCGAGATGACGGTAGTTTTGTTGGTAAGCAACTTAAATATTTTAGTGTTGTTTTCGGACATATTTTTTTGTCTTATTGAAAAAAGTCTGATAACAGGTATCTACCTCTCGGTCGTGCACATCCAGAAGTTAGGACCTTACACATTATATCACCAAAAAAAAAACACAAAAATGATATTACAGTACGTATTCATTACATAAACTAACGTGTAAATTAAAAACTATTACAAAACTCATTCATATTAATCGTAAATTTGCTTATTTTCTAAGGTACCTAATGTTCTGCATTCAGCTCTTTCCATTCGATTCTGCAGGGTGCACTATTATTGCATTTCATATAATCTGTGAGCTATTACTGAGCCAGGAGGCGCTATTTTCCCGTCGAATCTTTTTTTATTGCTCTGCAACATCGATAGCCACATTTTTCACGTTTACAAGTCGCACGGCCGACGGGAACGGACAAGTTACGACCTGTATCGTAGAGTACATCAGGTGCCTCACAATTTATATTCAGTTGTGCAGCAGCTGTCGTTCAGAACGAAATATCTTAATGATATATATCCAGACTATTCGTTTTTAATACAGTGAAAGATTATCAATAAGTTTTCCTCTCTGTTTCTTCCCTTGAATGCAATATTCGCATTTTCCGCATAATGTATGAAAATGTCAATAAAATTTCAATTGAAATGTAAGTTTTTGGTTTTCTTGTTTTATTCCTTCAATTAATTACTTACAACTATTTTAAATGTCAAATAAAATTGGCCTGCAAGTTTATATATAAAAAAAAAGATTGTCACCCCAAGACACAAGTACACAAGCCCTTCCTGCGCGCCAAACCCCTAACCCCCCACCACCCCCTTCGACCACTACGCCACCTTCATCCCCCCCCCCTCGCCAACCCCCTCAAGGAGGAAAAACAGTATTTTAACTAGCAGTGAAGCTATTCCGCATCGCATCATTTGCGAGATCATTTTATTTATTTATCTTGTTCTCATGGTCTTTAGGGTTATTTGACTCGCATGGAACTGTGAATTTTACAATAATAGAATCTTCCGAGATAGAAAGCAATTAGTTTTATCTGGGCGGCGAGATAATTACCCCTCGAATGACAGCAAGGACTTTGTCATGGCAGTAGGTGGTTCGACCCTGATCTAAAGCTTCGGTCACACGGAGCAAATTTGCTCACTATAAGTACTTGCTGCGAGTTGAACTCGTTTTAACAATTCGCTGCCTGTCTGTCCAGAAATTAAAAAAACAACGAACAGTTATGATAAATGCCATTGATTGTAAAACGAAATTGGAAATAACGCGGAACTGCATAAGAAGTGGAAGTAGCCTGAATTAATTATCGTATTTATTTAGAGTGCCTCACCATACTATATATTTTTTGGTTGAGTCATGATGTATCAACGTTAAATCTTCGCGTTGGCGCGGGCGGGCTGAAGCGTGACGCGCATTGGGAGCGGCGCGGGCACGCGAACTGAATTTGCAGCAAGTGCCCTGTCACCAGTGGCGCTTTTTTCATGCAAGCCAGAAATCCCGGCTTGTTTTATCTCTTAAAAAGATCGCTAAACTAATAAATGAATTTGCGAGCGCCTATTGCTATCTAGCGGGCACAGATCGCTCCACGCGACAAAACAGCTTATCGACAGGGTGACAATTCGCTGCAATCTTACTGAGTTGCGTTCAGCTAGTCATCTCGCTCGCACACATGGGCTTGCAACGGGGCTTTCAAAATCAGTGGTCCTTTCATTCTAACCCGTAACAAATTAGGCAAAACAATATATGTATCTATACGACTTTTGTATTGACGAATAAGCCAGGCTTGCGATATGGAAGTAGAATGCGAGTGTGTTCCGTATTTAATTCAGTTTGTTTTGTACAAGTGACAGAGCAGATTTTTTATTGTATAAGTACAATTGATTTGTGGTTTTTATTGCCTGATAAACAATGGAGGAAATTGTCCCTTTTGGTGAGTTCTGTCTTAACTTGATTTCCTCGCTCAAGCAAATAAAACGGCATTTCTTAAAGCTACCTCAGGTATGCGGTTGCTGATAAGTATGTTAAATTCTGTCTAGCAGTAGCATGCCTTCAGTGTGCTTTATTGAATCTACAACACAAGCAGTACATTTCAAACTGAAGATTGAAGAGTAAAGAGGTACCACTTTTTTTTACTATAAAAAGCGTAAAAAACAAAAAGGTATGTCGGGCTAGCCCCTTTCATCAACCCTGGGCACACCACTGCCTGTCACTCGACTCGCGCGAGTGCTGCCATCGCAGCGAGTAGCGCGCTCGTGGCAATAATATTTGAACATGTTCAATTTTACTCGCGGTAATTTTGATCGCGGCGAATGAATCTAATCACAACGAGTAGCATGTCACACCTAGCGAGTTTTCGCTCCATGTGACCGGAGTTTAGGACCGACTTTCAGCTAACTAAAATTTGTCTAGCTGTTCAAGGAGTATTACTACCAAGACAACACGAGAGTGACACAATTATACGTATATTATGTTAATTTTCAGGTGATAAGTGGGGCGAAGTAGACACAAGGTTCTCATTCTGCGCTGTGTTATGCCTTTCGCTGTTGAACAAGTTGGATAAAATCAATAAGGACAAGGCTGTGGAGTTTGTTTTGTCCTGCATGAATTTCGATGGAGGATTTGGTTCCAGACCTGGTTCTGAGAGTCACGCTGGTAAGATATTATTAATAAAATTAAGCAGCACCTCTGATGCCGGTGCCGGCAGCAGAAAAATATTCTTACGGGAACCGGCAGTACTTACAAAATACATAGCTCCATTGATTATAAAGGGTAATTATTACATTGCTCGATGCGAAATTACATTTTTGGGAGCTAAAGGACCCTGTTGCAGTTTAGCCACTAAGACCCATGTGTTTAGGGTCGGCCAAACGCACGTGTCAACACCCATCTGGCGGCCTCTATGCAGAAGTGCGAGCCCGGGTAGGACTCTGGCCTGCGGGCCAGTTTCCCCTAGGAGTCAACCTTCGGGCGCTTTTGGATGGTTTGCACACTGTGCGGCGTCAGCCAATCGATTGTGCATTCTGACTTACAGCCGGGGGAGTCTGGATACAGTATTGTTTCCTATAGAGCGGGGGTAATTGTTAACCTTAAGACAACTGCTCTTGAAATGACCAATCGGCTTCCCGACACCGGGTGAACAGCCGGGCAAAGGATGCCCTGCTCCGCGATAGATTCCTTAGATACCGTATCACCTCTACGTAAGAAGAGGGCCGCGCAAGCGACCTCGAACCTATTGGGAGACCGGAGTAATCTGGTTGCAATTGAAAGTAAGGGCACGAGTGTCGGCCTGTTATGTGATTAACCTGATTATCTCCCGGTAAGGCGTTGGCTTCTTACGGGCGAGTGGCGTAACTAGACAGTGGTCAGTTTTTATCCCAAGTTTTCTACGCTCACCTCACGGGAGACAGAGCGATCTAATATCGTTAAAACTTTCTGAGGTGACAGGTTCGCCCGTTGTAGTTGACAGCTCTAGTTGTGACTTGTGATGAGATATGTATACACCACTACGACCACGAGGACAAACAGCGGAGCAAGCAGGGGCAACGACGTGAAAATCGATTACCAATTAAATTTAAGACTGTACCCGTTGAAGTAGGGAAAGCTGAAGAAAAATACGGACACAGTGAGTTATGTGTGTTAAAAAGACTTACAAAATTCGCAAACAAATACTAATTGCTATAAACTGCAAGAACGGTTATCGTGGTGGTAGAAGTCGTACTACAACACCCGATGACGCAGGGTGTTGATATACAGCATATGTGGTGCATGTTGCATTCCTTGTCTCTGTAATGCAAATAGCAAATGCAACTTTGTTAAAAGCCAGGAAACTGTTTATTTTTTCCATAATTTATTTTGAAGTTTTTTCTTTCAGTACTTATTTACATATTCTTTTGATAATTATTTATTAATTTTGGAATATTGGAACATATATATAGATACCCAGTAATACAGTCCATAGTCCCACAGTTAACAGTCACATAGTCCCATTAGTAGTAATACATACTCAGTAATACAATTAATGACTGTTAAACTTTTCACAGGTCTTATTTACTGCTGCGTCGGGTTATTGTCAGTTTGCAACCGCTTGGAAGAGGTGAACGCGGACACACTCGCTTGGTGGTTGTGCGAAAGACAGTTGCCCAGCGGAGGTCTTAACGGAAGACCAGAGAAACTGCCTGATCTCTGTTACTCATGGTTTGTAGGTTTTTTGTGGTTTATCATTTTTTAATTTAGTTAAATCATTTTTATGCGATACAAGATGAGGTCAATGCTGTCCTTGGAAATGATTTGTGACCTTCTTTATTCCATGATAATCATATCTGCTGCAATACCCATAACTAAAAGGCGTTGTTCGCCAAGATTCATGATGTCTCGTGCGTTGTCTCATCAGTCTATTTAAAAATCCCCTTAGTGCCAGTCATTTAATGATACCTGCTGTCATTTTATACTTATATATCATGATAAATATCATCCAATAGATGTTTTTGATTTAAAAAATGAAGGCCTGCCTTTGTTGGTAGAGAGGTTATAGAAAATTCCACTAAGTAGCAGTCAAAAAAATGTTTCAGCCATTTCTGTACATTTTTGTGGGAGGATAGAATGATTTTTTATGCCTTGTAGAAATCACTGGGACAAGTCTTGAGCCAGAAACGCATGAACTGCTTCACTTAGTAACCCTACCCCCCCCCCCCCCCCTCGATCTCCGTCCTAACACTAAAACTATTAGATCGCTGATACTTATTTGCTAGGTAGAGATATTAATAATTAAATTATATTGCTCAATGTCATCATACTACATTTTGGCATGCAGGTGGCATTGATAACATTGTCTGGCGAAAGTAATTAATTTAGTCATCTATAACAACATTGAAAATTAATGGTTTTTTGACATGTTTAAGAGACGCCTTAAGAGATACCTTACAGATAAGGCGTTTGACTCACTGGAGGAATATTACTCGAGTGAAGTCTAAAATGCTTTGGTGGCTTAAGTATTTAATGATCTCTGCATTTTGTCTTGTATTTCTATTTACATTATCCTTGTGTTTTTTTCTTCGTAGACGCCTTAAGAGATACCTTACAGATAAGGCGTTTTACTCACTGGAGGAATATTACTCGAGTGAAGTCTAAACTGCTTTGGTGGCTAAAGTATTTAATGATCTCTTTGCATTTTGTCTTGTATTTCTTCTTTTTACATTATTCTTGTGTTTTTTTCTTCGTTTTTTTTTTGTTTATTTTATCTTTTCTTTACGATAAAAAAAATGTTTGTTTGCTAATATGTATGAATGTTTGCTAATCTGTATCTGACTTGTATACCAGTATACTAATAAAATGAATATGCATATGAATATATAATAAGGACTGATTGATTACAAAAACCCAATTATTTAACCAATGATAACAATAATAACATTTAATTATTAGTGCCATCTATTGCATTTTTGAGAATGGGGAGATTAGAATGCCATCTATTACTTTATTTGTTATTTTTAATAAATAAATAATATGTTTTGAAACCTGTATACCAAATTAAAAATTGATATCTTGATTTAAATAATATTAAAATAATAAAAGGTATGATTTAAGAATTTCTTTGTTATTATGTTATTATTTTAATTTGATGTATGATACTGTAACGGCATGTTTAGAACACAATCTATTGGACTACCGAACATAAGAGAAGATAAATCAATGTTTGGAACTATGAGTGCCATCTACACATTGCGTTTCATAGTAAAATCCTAGCTGCCAAAACGTAGTACGGTATCAAGCAATCTAATACCCTATACACCGTCGTATTTAATTTGCGCACAAAATTTAAAGGGGTGATTTTACTGATTAAATAGATCACAAATATATATTTTTTTTTTATTCATTAAAAAAGTCCAATAAAAAATCTAAATAAATAGTATAGTATGGCACACAAATAGTTTTAGTTTATTTTGGGACTTTATTTTATCGAATTAAAATTTCCATGGTATGCAATCAAGGGTAGAGATTAAAAAGGTCAGTTTATATTTGATTGCCCCTCGTTGATTAGGAATTTAGAAATTCTGAAATTCCAAAAGAATCATCAAGTAAATTGTCGATAAATCGTAAAAAAATAATGATTGTTGATCAAATAGTATGCCCACCTCATTTCCAAACCTTTTTCACGCCTCTAAACTTATATTGTTTAACCCTCTTTTTTTACTTATTTCCCAGGTGGGTGCTGGCATCTCTGTCAATGCTGAACCGGATACACTGGATCGGAAAGGACTCATTACACGAGTTCATCTTAGCCTGCCAAGACGCTGAGACTGGGGGTTTCAGTGACCGACCCGGCAACGTTACGGATCCGTTCCATACTTTGTTCGGCCTCGCCGGCCTCTCGCTTCTCGGAAACGATCAAGTCAAGCTGGTTAACCCTACGTACTGTATGCCTCAGGAGACAATTGATCGGTTGAACTTGAAACCACAAGTTTTGGCTTTATAGTTATTAAGTTACAATTATTACTCTGCGTTTATGTTATATAGAATATAGATAATCCAAATTTGGAGTAATCTAGAAGGAGCAAGCATACCAGCCTATGGATGGAGCCACTTCTACTACTCCTGGAAAGAGTAGTTTGTATGGCCGAGGGTCAATTTATGGGCTGGGAAAAATGTTTGACTTGACACCTCTCGGCGGCTACAACCATATTGTTTCGAAAATGCTTTCTGGATTACTTTATATTGCAAGATTATGGCTACATTGTTTTTTAGTTTTTTTTACGTATGAGCATTGATTATACAGCGTGAGTTTTTAATTAGTAACACCTTGAAATGGGTGAATCAGTACGAGCAAATAAGCAAGTTTTGATAAAAAATTTAGTAAAATCATTAAAAAAATGTATTTTTGTATTTTTTTTCGTAAATTTGGAAAATTTTGAAAAACGCGCTGCGCCATTTAGCAATAGGTAAAGTATCGCGAATGAACAAGGTTAGCGATATTTTACCTACCGCTAGATGGCGCAACGCCGTCATCTCTTTTTATACTATTTTTCAAAACATAACAATTTTAAAACTATTTTTTTTTGTTTTTGGGTTTTTTCTAAAAAAAATCACCGTAAGTTGCTTATTTGCCCGTACTGATTCACCCACTTTAAGGTGTCACTAATTAAAAACTCACCTGTATAGAGTATTAAATTGCTCAATGCCGTACTACGTTTTGGGAGCTAGGATTTTACTACGAAATGCATAGATGGCGCTTATACTTACAAACGTTGATTAATCTTCTCTTTTGTTAAGTAGCCCAATAGATGACGTTCTAAACACTCCTATTCGGTATCTACTGGCAAAATAAAATAATAATTTAATAAACGAAATTTTAAATCATAGCTCTTATTATGTTACTATATTTAAAAAAAGGTGTAAATTTTAATTTGGTACACCGGTTTCAATACAATAATTCTGCGCTTTAATATTCAAATAAACTAATAGATGGCATTCTTATATTTCTGTATTATTTCTGTGATGAATTTCAGCCTATATAAGAATGCGATAGATGGCACTAATAGTGTAGGCGAATCATCAGTTTTTAATCAGATGAAATTTATCGCACTCACATAAATTTCACTAATATATAAGAACTTACAATTAACACAATTATTCACTGTCTCCTCCAACGCTATCACCGGTAAGCCATCTCTCTTCTTAACTTCTCTTTGATAATTAAATAGTAAAATATTAAAACACTGTTTATCTCACCAAATGTAATCGTCGATGAAACATCAAGCCGACACGAAGCGGGAACTCCGATCTTCGATAACTCTCGATAGTAGAGAACCTCGATAATAGTTTAATGTTATTATTGTTGTCATTAGTTAAATAATAGATTTCTGTAATCCATCAGGCCTTTTAAAAAAACCATTCATTATTGATGTTTTATAGATGGCCGAATAAATTGCTATTAGTTTCACCTTACAATTCTATCAGCACGACCTGCTTGTCGCCGGAGCAGGAGGGTTTCCAAAACGTACTATAACATTGAGAAATCTACTACCCTATATAATCAATTGTATGGTTTTGAAGCTGGGAATGCTGGGATTTTGAAGAAACATGAAACAAACAGACTGCATGGATTTATTTAGGTGAGTTTTGAACCTTATAAACAAATAAACTGTACCGCTAATGGTGCAATGTTCGGTGCTGTGTTGCGGCGTGATATCATGCATATTTCGTTATATCGTAAGGCCTTGTTACAGCGCAGAGGGGGATAGAATAGTTTACACTGCTCGCCGCTTTATCGTCGTCGTAGCTCGTCAAGGTTGCGAAAATCACTTTTATTACTTGTGAATATGGTGATATATTAAATTATAAATAGGATAGAAAACGAATTTACCGCGTGAAATTTGTAGGACCCGACGTTTCGGTGACGTTGCAGCCGCCGTTGTCTAGGGTAGACTGACGGCGGCTGCAACGTCACCGAAACGTCGGGTCCTACAAATTTCACGCGGTAAATTCGTTTTCTATCCTATTTATAATGTCAAACAACCGCGATAGTCTTCGATGATATATTAAATGTTGTATGGCTTGCTGAAATTGGCTTGCCGCAGAGCATTTATATCAAAGCACGTAATAAGTGGCCGTAGTGAGTCAAATGATCTACAAGCCCGCGTAGACTTTCACAAAAAGTTCCTTGCTGGAATCAGACAGCAATGGTCTGGGTTATGGCAGTACAACCATGAGCGATTTGGACTTGAAGAAGTCTCTCTTGCGGGGATATTACGACAGCAATAGTATGGCTCAAGTTATTGAGCTTCAATGCCAGATTGATTGAATAACAATTGGAGACTTTTGCATTCCTCCTCTAATGCACTGGAAATTAATGTTGTATGACTGGACGCCAGAGATGGTGAAATTTAATTTAAATGTCTTTCAGTATACACTTCCAGACGCCAGTAACCTTGCTCGTTGGTGCATGCAGCTTCCTTTTGTTGTAGATTCTGCGACTAGTCTTCCAAGTGAGATGCTGCAGGTCCTACAGAGATGACAAGTGGCCAGTAAATCTAGATGGGGGTAAGCCACAATGGTTCCAGAGCAGTGTTTTTTAACCGGGGTGTGCCGCGACAGCAGTATGTCGCAGGTGCCCTTGAAGTATGCCGCGCAAAGTCTGGTGTCTTCAGGTAAAATGAGAGGTTTCACGATGGAAACAACATATTCATCAGAGCACCTTGTCCATGTTTCCGAACACTGCTTTGAGAAACGTCGACCCTGCACACATTTATATTATTCATTGGTGTTATTGGAAGAAAAGGTTGTCAGATACTTTCCTAATACTGACGTCAAAGATTTCGACTGGGTAGAAACCCCTTCAATATTTCTCTCAGCAGTTTGGATGAAAGATGAGAGAAGTTTTACGCTTTGCAAAAAATTATGCAATTTGCAATTAAAATACAAAGAGCTGCTAGATATACATGATGAGTTTTTATATAATTACATCCTTGTATTGTGTGAAGCAGTGCGACAAACTAGGCCGCTTTAAATATTTTGTTTTTTTTTTTGGATTTTGTTTTTGAAAAATAGTGTGAAAAGCGATGGGCACGATGCGCTATCTAGTGGTAGGTAAAATATCGCCAATGTTGTTTATTAGCGATATTTTACCTATTACTAGATGGCGCAGCGCGCGCAATGGTTTTCAAACTTTCCTGCAATAGATAAAATTTTACAAATTTGTCAAAAAAAAAAAAGTTTTTTTCCATTTTTTTATCAGATGTTGCTTCTTTCGTCGTACTGATTCACCAACTACGTGGATGCCATTATTTAAAAACTCATCGTGTACATGTCATTGGAATACCCTTGTCATTGGAATACCCAACAAAACTGATAGCGGTTTTACCACTTTCAACTTTCAGCACTGAAAAATATAAAAGGTGACAAATGCGAATGACTTCTATCTATCTAAGAAGAGATGAGAGTATGTCTGTCGACAATTTGCTCAAGAATAAAATATCTATACACTGCATCAGTCCCAAATCTCACACTTAGTAATCAAATTCAAATTAGAAAATCTTTATTAAATCTATAAAGTTACACATATTTTAGTTGAAAAGTCATCCTAACTAGGCCTCGCCTGTACTAAGGTAGGCTTAATGTAATGTAGAGTGGCTTACGTAACTTGCAGTATTTTTTCTTTTCATACATAGCATGAAATAAATAAATATAATAAAAATAAATTTAAGAAGATATATATATATATATATATATATATATATAAATAAATACAAACGGAGCTGCCATGGAATTCACCGACCGGAGTCGGGCCCATCATAATACTATTTTTTTTTTACACTTCTGGGGGGTGAGCAGTGGATTCCGGACTTACGAACCGGCTGTGGTAGGTTTAGGACAGCTGTCTTGCCACATGTGAGCGTGCACCTTACCACCCATTCACTCCCCCTTCGAAACCATAGAATTTGAGATGCGCAAATCGCAGTTTTAGATAATTTTTCTAAGAAAGAGTTGATTATTTTTCTGGAAAGGCCAAGATCTTTAAAGAGGTGAAATAGAGATTTAGCTGGCAGGCCACGAGCGCCAACTTCCACCGCGTGAAGGTGAATAGTGAAGCCGTTCCGGGTTACGGCATTTGCAAGATCATGGTATTTATTTAATTTGTACTCGTGGTCTTTTGGGATATTTGATTCCCATGGAACAGTTAATTCTACAATAAGAGCCACCTTCCGAGATAGAGATTAAAGAGTTATATCTGGACGGAGGGCTGTGCATCCGACACTTTCAGGGAATTTATACTGCTTAGAGACCGAATCAACCTCCAGAATCCAATCAGTAGATTTCTCGATTATTGAGAAAGGTTTTGTAGTTAAATGTTTTTTGCCTTTAGAGCCATCCCGCACAAACTGTATTGGGGGTTTGGAGGATACTGTCAAACCCTTGTTGGCACGAGCCACTGAGAGACTAATTACCTCGCAAATAACAGCGAGAACTTTGTCATGGCGGTAAGTGTACCGTCCTTGATCTAAGGCCACCTTGCAGCCAGCTAGAATGTGTCTAGCTGTGCAAGGGGTATTGCTACAGAGGGGACAAGAACTATCGTCGGCCAAGCTCCAACGAGCGAGGTTACTGGGGCCTGGAAGTGTATGCTGAAAGGCATTCAAATAAAATTTCAGCATCTCTGGCGTCCAGTCATAGAGCATTACCTTCCAGTGCATTGGAGGCGGAATTATATTATTACGTACTATTATATGTATACATATAATAGTACGTAATAATAAGAAATTTAAGTATATACATAGATATACACATAATTACATAAATACATATGTACTTTATAGATAAATATTTAATAATACTATGTAGATTTCAAAAATCGTTATTAGTGTCTCCTTTTTTTCTCGACCCAAAGTCAAAAGTGACATAGTTAGGGTTTTCTTTACTCCATGGCTAGTCCTAGATTTCAGTTCTGCAGAAAAACATTATTCATTTTGTTGAACAGTCCAGGAGCAAAGTACGAAAATTATTTTTGTGCAAAACTTGTTTACTAAGTGCTGATAGCCAAGCCATGCGCTGTCACACTTCACCATCATCATTTTTAGCGCCACCTCAGTTTGTAAGACCTAATTTATCAGACTTATAAGAGATCACCTCAATTTATAAGACATATATTTACTAAAATAGCAATGCTTTCCGCAAGTTTTATTACATCCTTATTCACTTCCACATACCTACGAAGTTTCCTTGTAAGACTGTATTATCTTGTTTGTAGTCCTCCGTCGATAAGCAAAATGCAGCAATGTCTCTCATTTTATGACCATGTTGTAAATTCTGTAAAGGTCTATGTTTATTCATAATTATGTCGAAAAAAGATTTTTATGTTGGCTGATCACGTGCGTGGAACGTGTTTATTCTAAGAACAAACAAAGTACTAGGTAGTAACTTTCTAACATGTTTTATGAAAGAGAAGCTAATTTTTTAATTCCTGAATATTTCCCCGGATAAATAAACTTGAATCCCTTGCGATTTAAAATAAAGTAAGGAATTTTCAAATAATGGGATTTATGGTAATCAATACATAAACGCAAATACACAAATTGGCATGCACATGGAAGTTGCCACCCAAGTAGCACAAATCGGCTATATAACGGTCACGGCAACGTTATGGCTACAGCTTTTAGTCACAAGAACTGGTCATATAGCAGTCATATAAATGTTTATATGACTGCTATATGACCGGATTAGGCGCATTTTATACAGCTTTTAGCTGGATAGTGGCTGAATAGCGGTCATAACCTAACCTACCTTTGGTGGTTACTTATACTTTATTACAAGTTCTATTCGGGTAATGCCTTAAAATATGATATATTATGGTAACGAAAAGAAGTTGCATGATCATTTGCCGTCGCAAATATATAATTCCTAATGGCTACTAATATATTGCATTTTATTGACATTAAAATGATTGTATTGTAGTTTAATAAATCAAGTTCTCTTGCGGACATCATTTCATCGACAATATTAAGTAGCATATCTAACAAAATTTTACCGGGCCTTCAAAATATTAATATTTTAATTCAATTTTAATTCATAATTATGGTTTCAAGTTTTTTTATAAATTAAGTTTATTTTTCGCATTAAAAAAGAAGATTTGCTGGGTAATGTTCACACACTTTGAAATAGGATTTACCTATAATACGTGTATTTTATGACAAAGTGTCTTGAAAAATATCATACAAAAATTTTATTTTATAAAGATTCGAGAAAAAATGCCCGTTTTGCTTAGGTATATGGCATCTGCAACTTTAATATAAACTTTATAAAACTATAAGCTATGTAAGTGTGGTCCTATACTCTTTAATATGACTATAATCTGTATAAGGGCGGGTCTTGTAACTATTATAGGTACCTACAGCATTTGGTGGAGTAAGGATAATTTTAGTAGTTTTTGTTTTGTTTGTTCTATCAAGGTTATTTATTCGACCACTATACAGCTGTAAAATCGTTATAAATTAGTATTCTTTATAGTGATTTCACCACCCTTATTCGACTAAAAGGCTTTATACAACAAATTTATGACTAAAAAGTAATATAAGCCAAATTGCTTTAAATGACATCTTTACATAGCTGAGAGCTAATCTGAAAGCCTTTACATGACTTTTAATCAGCTTAAAGCTATATTCGGCACTAATTATATGGATTTTGTGCTAGTTGCGCAGTATCTCAAAAAACACCATATTGACATCTTCAGTTGTCAACTGTCACTCCTGGCTATCTCGCGGTTAATTAAGGCGTTGGTTTCTTACCGGCTTGTGGCGTAGCTAGACGAAAAGCTGTTCCGTACTGGTGATCCCGGTCCACTCTCTAACATTGCACAACCTAGACTTTTTTCTCCTTCCACAGCGTCGTTTACCCTCAATTTTGCCCATCAATATCAGTGGAAGCAGCTAATATCTGTCATGCCGCAGCACGTGCCCCAGATATTCAATTCAGTCCAGCTTATACGGAGCATTCGACGGTAGCACCACATCTCAAAAGATTCCAGCCGCCGCGGCGCCGTCTGGTGTCTTCTTTTATGGTTCTTGCTTTGCTGCCGTACACAACCACTGGCCAGATGTAACAATGGAGGATCCGAGTTCTAAGTCTTAGATTTATTTTCATAACCATGTTCATTTTCAAAACCGAGTTGAAAGGAGCGGAAGTGGCGGGAAAGTGAGGGGGGGGGGGGGGCTTCAGGGCATTTTTCTGTCCTGAGAGATGTGGATTCTAGCTCTGCAACTGTAGATAAATTAATGATGCAGTGAATCCGACTTCGCTTATTATTCTTGTTGATGAGATACATTTATTTGAATATTTATTTATGTAATTAATTAGCGCATTTACATATATAGCGTATATTAAATTCATTCATTCATTTATTTCGGAAAACATACACCGCATACTAATATACCTACTCGTACATACTTATGCAGACAAAAATATTCGGTCGATAATCGTTTCCTGCTAATGATAACAGATGCTACTGATAATGACAACAGTTTTGAGAAATATTAGCATATTTAAATTCAAAATTATATGTTGACATTATAAATTTCAGTGGGACGGGTAAGTAATGTTTTAAAGGACGGGTAATATTTTTTTGAATTCACATAATATTAAAAAATATATATTTCATTATCAACAACCATTTGAATTGATAAAAATAAATTGGATTTTGAGCAAAATACCTGGAGATGGCATTTTGGGTATCTTCCATTTGTTTGTCTTATAGGAAGTGTTGTAACGATCGGAATAAATAGAAATCCGATGGTGCAATATCGGGCGAGTATGGTGGGTGAGGCCCCTGTGTTCAGGGTCAACACATATCCGGTGGCCTCCACGTAGAAGTGCGAGGCTGCTGGCCTGCTAACCAGTTTCCCCTAGGAGTCAACCGCCTGGCGCTTCTGGACGGTTTGCGCACCGTGCGGCGTAAGCCAATCGGTGACGAGGGGGTTTTTATTTGTCGGGAAAGTCTTGCTTTTCATTTTTGCGTAATTTTAAAATATTTGTGATTGATATGAATTTCACTTGTGGATGTATGCTTTTCTAAGATTTTAAGTGACAGCTCAACAGAGCCTCACTCGGCTTCAAACTGCTATTGTCGATGACGCACCAACTAAGCGGCAATTTATTGCTGGGCTGTGCATCCCGAACAACTTGACTGAGACTCAAAATGAGACGCATCACCTGACGCAATGCCATGCTTCACAGATTCTACGATGTAGGTAGGGTCAAATTTGCTTTGGAACATAGTAACCGCTACGATTTACAGCTACGACCTCGAAACAAAACAGCAATCGACCGTCTCTCAAGATGTCTTTCAGCAGTCTTTCAAGATGAGTAATAATATAATACAATTTATATGTACATATGTGTATTCCCATTTCCTTATTTTGAATGTATGTTGTATAAGTATGATTTATATGTTTGAGGTTAACTCTACAACTTTTGCGGTCATTTGACATTTTTTTGTTGGTGGGGACGAGTCCTTGCCGTATGGACTTGGACGATGAGTTCTCCCGGCAAAGTAACATTTTCGGCAAAGTTACATCGGCCGTCTACAAATGCGTCGGGTGGACTGTCGTTTATTTCAGCGCGGTATAGATCCGTTTTCTCTCAACTAATAAATATTTACGCATGTATTTTTTTGTTTCATAATTTAGTTTGTAAAATATTTTTCAAATAATTTCGAACGGCGTAAGTTATAATCGGCATAAGAACATGTTGTTTTTAAGAATTATGTATCTTATTAAGTTCATGCTGTTACTTACCTAAATAAATAAATAAATGAGCCGAACCCAGCCAAAGTGGCGCGCGCGAAAAGTGACCGCTTCTTTTTTATCGACACGTGGCTACTGTTGCTTTGGAGACCATTTGCTTGCCGAAAGGTATCGAAAACTCCGTAAAAGGTACCGTAAACGCTGCATCATCTTGCATCATGGCAGTGCTATCTTTCAACTGGCCAGACAAACGAATTTTTGAAGTCGAAAAACGTAGAACCCTTGAGCCATCCTCCATGTCGCGACATGGCACCTTGCGACTCCCCTTGTTCCCAAAAATTAGACAAGTTACGCGGTTTACAATTTCAATCACCAGAAGAGACCGTCGAAGAATAAAAAAACGTGTTTTCAAAGTCACTAGAGAAGAGTGAAATAAATGTTATGAAAAATTGTTTATACGTATGAACAAATAAATATATTAAAAATAATAAAAAAACACGACTGAATTATTGTCTACAGAAAGTGAATTATTGTTTCAATAATTATTTTTATTACGTGTTTTTATGAAATATTTGTGGTTTATGTAGTTATACGTACATGTGTATTTCCAGAATTTACTCAATCAGACCTTTCATTTGACACTAAACACAATATATGTATGGTAATTTATTGAGATTTGGACATTTAGACAACTACTTACATGATAAACAGTTAACGTACCCATAACGATTCTAACAATACCACACAGTTCTAAATCGGTTCAAGCATTTAGAAGTTATGGTTGAATAAAGAAACGGAAATCATACATAGATGAACCCTGAACAAATTACACTCCTTTTTTGTTGGGCAGTAGTGTAAAAACAAAATCGCACAAAAAAGTCCCACATAATGTTAATACGAATGTACCGATTTTTGCATATTACATATTTAAATTAACCATACAATGTATTATAAAAAATATTAGGAAATACATTTTAGAATGGAACCAATACATTACTTGATTTGCACTCAACATCGTCGATCAGTTTGGATATAATGTCCTAGCAGATTTGTATGGAACGTCGATCGTAGACAGAAGTTCCATTTTGGGCGCCTAAACCACCGGCTGCATCGGATTAGTTACGATTATATACCGTTATATAACGGTTATATATCGTTACACCAGCCTGGGGTGATGGGTTCGCCCGTTGTTGTTGATACCTGTACAATGTCTCACCTTGGCGATTCGCCATGCGCATGGAAGCATTTCGGTACCGTGCATACCAGGCGCAGCATGCTCATGCTTCAATACTATTCGAAAATGGCGACCCTTACGAAAACATCGGAAAACTTAGAAAGCTAGCCATGGGAATGAAACTCACGACAGCATGTTTTCAACCCTCGAAAATTTCTTTATAGATTAAATAAAACTTAATAATAATCGGGGAACGCGTTTCAGGCCATGCCGAGTCGTTTGCCGTTAACCATTTTTCTCTATAGGTAGGCTTATACATAGTTTCTGAGACCAAGGTGTGAACGGACGGAGGGACGAAAGTCTATAAGGACAGACTCGCCCCATAAATAAAAAGTCTAAAAATAGAAAATAAATGCTGTAACGAATCTCGCCAGCAAATTTATTTTATTTGAAATCTATCGGAAAGTCAACTACTCTCGGATCGATTTCTAAGCAGCGTTTCTCTTTTTGAGAATAATTGAGTTTGGGGTACTATTTTCGATAGCACATGCCACAACATTCTCGTATTAAATGTGAAAATATATATTATTATCGCCCTATGAGGAAATTGCTAATATTTGCTGCTGACATCGTGTAACACAGGAGGCATAAAGATAAGCGAATAGCGTTATAAAAATGTCATCGAAAAAAACAATGAAAGTATGATCAATAAGCAAAAGTGAAATAAAGCTTCACTGTTACCAGGGAAAACCAGGGAATCGCTGAGGATGGCACTAGATTCATACGAGCAGTGGCGTAGCTACTAAGGTGCGAGGTGGTGTAGTGCACCAGGGCCCACAGTTCTAGGGCCTAGGGGCCCACGGGGCCTTTGGTTGTTTAAAATAATGACAATATTTTATGATATCTTCATTATTCAAATAAATCTTTAGACGGAACTAGTAAAACTATGTATAAAAACCATTTAACATTTTGTAATACTACTACCAATGCGAGCAATGGCTTTATACAAACTGCTTCGAGATAGCGCTATGCGCGCATCTTTTGTCTCTTTCTGGCGCAAAACAGCGATCGGCCAAGATTTCGGATACAAGAGGTTGATTCTTGCATGCTAAATATGTCTATGTCCATTTGATTTACATGGGCCATAGAGAAATATATCCGCAACTGATATGACCCAACTTATTTGTACCTGAGGGCATATCTAGGCCTTATCTATCGACGCAACAAGGACTCATTGTGAAATTATTTCAATAATTGAACCTTGCAATGAAGCTTTTCGCTTGTATTAATAGTGACGCTGTTTGACATGAGTTAGAGTGAGACAGATAGTGGCGCAATTTGGCCTGAGTTAGACTGAGTTTTTTTAATTTCATTTCAACCAAATACTATGATAAAATTTTCATTTTAACCAAATACGACAAAATCGATTCGATAAATCATTAAGAACGTATACGCAACATCATTAATCGGCATCTATCCGGTAAAAGTGACAGGTCGGGTCGCGAACAAAAAAGCCGGCTATCGTGCAACTATTGCGTTGCCATTGTCCAAGCAGCCTCTAATATGTTGTGTTACTAGCAATATAGAATCTTGCAACTGCGAAAATAGCTTAGGGCATCTCCAAATGATGTGTTATGCGGTCTGACGACCGGAGCCACACGGGCACCAGGGATCGTCACTGAGTCCAAAGCCAAATAACTTGGCCCTGAACTCACCGTGACCCCCGATGAGCTGCGTGACTCGGTGGTCAAGCCGTAGAAAATCATTTTTCATCCGCACGGACACCGACGGGAAGAAACTATAGGTGGGGCGGCCCGTACAGCCGGTATCCCACCATTACTGCCAGACTCGCAGGCTCTCAGCCTGAATCAGGCGGGTACTCTCCACCAACCTGGTTACAGCCGGGTTCACCGTCAGACTGAAATAGTCCACCGGCTCCCCGCGGCGTAGCCATGACTTAGCCGCACGCTCCAAAATCTTCAGATCAATCGGCAGTATCCCAACGATGACGGGAAGAGCGAGAGTGGAGGTCGTCCCATACGCGCCAGTCATCGCCACAAGTGGGAGACGCTGGCCACGCAGTAGAACCATATCCCGGTCTCCGAGATGGAGGGCCATCACGCCCAAGCACGCGCTGCATAGCATGCACGCACAAGACACTTGCGGAACGAATACAGACTTGTTCAGCAGTTTTATGGCCGTAGAGAGAATGCCCCACTCAGACCCTAACGCGTCAGAGGGAAAGAAACATGTTACGCGATTTCGTTGCCACGGATCTCGCATGACCCAGATACGACAGGGACGCCGCCAACAAACCCCCAGGTAGCGAACGCACTGCGGAAAGCTACAGAACGCCCTCCGACACGGATCAGTGGAGTGGATTTTTTGTTGTATTAAAAAATTACTATTATATATTTTATTTTTTAAATTTACTATAACATCTTTTCAAAAAACTAAACTTTAAAATTTAAAATAAAATGATATAACATTGGCGTTTTCCTTGGAACAGACGCTGCCTAGTTAGGAGTGACGCAAAATAAATGTGTAAAAATATTTCCTGAATATTCTTTTACATAAAAAATAAATAAAATAAAATAAAAGTGTAGGTATTATAAATAGGTATAAAATACATAATAATATATTTATAATGAAATAAATAGTGTTCATCAATATTTATCTGCCTAGTTAGGAGTGACGCAAAATAAATGTGTAAAAATATTTCCTGAATATTCTTTTACATAAAAAATAAATAAAATAAAATAAAAGTGCAGGTATTATAAATAGGTATAAAATACATAATAATATATTTATAATGAAATAAATAGTATTCATCAATATTTATCAGCATTTGACAGAAAATACAAATCAAATTAAAGGCTGTGAATCGTGTTTTTAATCTCTTTGAAGCAAGTTTTTGAAAATATAAGAAATATATCCAAACTTTACGATCTAAGCGCTCTATAAAAGTACATATTTTGACCATAATTAGTATTGATCCTTGGTGGATGAAGTAAGTCTCGAACTCTGTTCTTATTATTTGGGGGGTGCTGCACGAAATTTCTTAAATTAGAGTGTAGCGTTTTAGTTATTCCCCTAAAACTACGCTATAAAAAGCAGCGAAAAAAACACTCGTTTTTATCAATAAGTCGTTTATAAGGTGAGATAATAAATTTGGCAATAGTTTGCATAGTTTTTTTATAAAAACACCCGAGAAAATATACAAAAGTGGGCGCGGGGTTTTATTCCCACTGGGAAAATAATAAATAATTTGAATTACAAATTATTATAACAGAAAGTTAAATGACATATCTTCACTATAAAATATTAAAATTTCATTTATTATAATAGGATTTTATACAATAAATCGTAGAAAATCAGATCTCAGATTCTCCATACATTTTTTGTATGGGCTAGCCGCGGAAATAAATACGCAGGCGCGCTATGAAATAGATTTACTTCCCTGCTGCGATTGGAAGTGAGAGCACGTCGCTTTGGGTTAGGTCTTATCACGCGCTCACGTAATATTTTATTCTTCTACACCGCAGTACCGCGTCGTCACGAAAAAGCAAGCAGCAGTAAGTATATTTTTTTATATTTGGGTTTTTTAATGGATGTTTAGGGCAGATGCCCTAAACATCCATTAGACAAAGATTTGTTATAAGTTATTATAATACACTACATGTATTTTAGTTAATGGGGAAGCGCATGAAAACATATTTCGTGAAAACACGAAAAGGAAAATCAAAGAAAAAGAAACTATTGACAAAAAGGTTAGTTTCATATTCTAAACTATTATGGTTTTGGTAGATTCAGTACATTCAGTACATATTTTTCTCATTTAGTGTGTACAAAACATCCTATAGTTCATATTTAGTGTTTAATATATAGGTACTGTCAATTTTGAGTACACTATTTGTAATTTTCGCAAATCTTTATAGTATAGGTTTTAGTGTAGGTATTATTTGTGATTGTTGCTGTGTTTTTTGTATAATAAAATAAAAACATGAAATATAAAATGTATGAAAACACATGTACGCATTTCGGGCGTAAAAATTACGGCGTCCATTGTAATTTGAGCGCTCTCTCGCTGAGATATGATAAAAAAAATATTGGTAAGTATAACGATTTTTTGGTATTTTGATATTTTTTTTGCTATATTTATTTATTACCTGACTGGATTCAAATTCAATGCCTTAGAATGAGAACCATGACCAAATATTTTTTCAAAATTAAAATAAAAGCAAGTTTGAAATTTTGTTCTTCTCATTCTTCTCATATTTTGAAAGAATACTGTAGGTAAATTGTGATAAAAGCGAATCCTTTTGCACACGTGTGTTCATTAGACCAAAATAGTCGATTTGACCTGCCGCTCCGACATTTTGGCCCAGCGGACTCGAAATGGCGGCCGTTTTTCAAGATGGCCGCTAATAAACCAAAATGATTATTCTCGTGCTGATTTTAAAGACCCATGGGTTTTTTCGGCTATTTTGGCGTCGTACATTTCAAATATGATGCTGGAAATATAAATATAAATAAATAATTCCTTACAAACAAGGTAAAATGTGTACCTACAATCATTTATATATAGTGTAGTATAGTGTAGTATAAAACGTCCACGGTACATTTATTTTGACTAGTTCTGATGATGATACCAAGTCTTAGTACAAAAATATGCACGCGTAAGTTTTCTGGCCAAATGTACAAATATGTTCAAATCGGTTCAAAATACGTTCAAAGGTTGTTCATAACACATGTAGGTAGTCGTCATATTTGAGGTCAGCGACTACAAATTTGAAGTCAAAGACCCATTCACAAATTCTATATATAGTTCAAATTTTCCATGTTTTCTGGGTAGCAAATTTCAGAAATTACTTACAGCATACACAAAATTAGAAACAGCATACACAAACTCTCGTTTCACTTTTTTGACAGTTTTGACTTTAGATTCGTCTTTTCCAGTGTGCAAATACTCGAAAAAGACGAGTATAACGTAACGGTAACGTAAAAGTAAATACTCGTTAAACATGTTCAAAAATGTACAGTTTTTGTTTTTTGCAATTTGCTATGAGCAATAAAATCAGGCGGGTGACCGTCGTTCAGTGTTGTCAATGTATGCGATTTACTCACACGTACGTGGCCGCTGCCGGCCAGCGTAAATTACCTACATTTGTGTAACGGCATAGGCTCGGCATCCTCTTAATAGATTCTTCCAACAGAAGAAGGGACTAGGTGCCTATTTTTTTATTTATAATACTGTTAAGTAAGCGTACATCATATTGGAGACGACTATCCTCGAATGAGTCCATGTTATGACGATTGAGTCAGGAGGGGATGCCTCAGGAAGTATCTCCGGAGTGTCTCAACTCTATTTTTGTAGACTGTATACTGAGGCCACCAAATTTATTTATTTATTTATTTATAGTATTACACAAGTTCGTTTGTGATTTATAAATGATAGACCCATATACGAGAATGCTGCGCACAGAGGAATAGTATAAAATCCTTAGGGCTCTAACGTCACTAAACGATTTATACACGCGTTGGGTGAATCCTAAGATGTTGTGAGCTTTTCCGGTAGCATAGTCGATATGTTAATCAAACACCAGCTTATTGTCTAATATTAAACCCAGATCACGCACCTCAGTCTGCTCGCTTAAAGGAATAGGGTTAAGCTTATTAGTAAAATTTATTTTACTTTTGTTCCTTGTAAATGTTTTTATGGCTATTTGAAATATTTATTGTTAATTTATTCCTGACACAATAGTCGTAAAACTGGTCAAGATTTGTTTAAATTGATATGCTATCTTTGATGCTATTTACTTTCTGATATATTTTTAGGTCGTAAGCATGGGAGATATGGAAACTACTGGATAAACAATCGCCTACGTCGTTGATAAAGATATTAAAAAGCAAAAGCAGCAAGTGAGGCCTTTGTGGTACCGATATAAAATTCGACTTGTGGCCTCCAATGACAACAGTTTGATGACGACTGCTGACATACGAAGCAAACTAACGCAGTAAATCACCATGTATACCGATGTTGCTGATCTTGCAAATTAAAATCACATGATCAATCGAATTCGATCGAACGTCTTGCTAACATCGGTATACAGGATGAATTTTTAATTAGTGACATACTTGTAGTAGTTGAATCGGTACGACGGACTAAGAAACAGTTGATATTTATTTTAAACAATTTTTTATTTTTATTTTGAATATGTGTTTTAAAAACTATATAGTATAAAGAGCTATGAGCACGATGGGCTATCTAAGCGTTCGGTAAAATATCGCTATTATTATTTATTAGCAATATTTTACCTACCGCTAGATGGCGCAGCGAGCTCTACGCTTCTCAGTCTTTTATTCAATAAATAATATCTACAAATTTAACAAAAAGATAATAAAAAAAACTCTAATTTTCCCTAATGTTTTCTTTATTTTTTTAAATTAAAAGTTTTTTACTTAGTCGTACTGATTCAGCCACTACAAGGATGCCACTAATTAAAATCTCACTCTGTATAAACGACCTGAGAGCAATTATAATCAATATGACGATAGATATAGTCAGTAAATTCACACAGATTCATCAAAACAGAACGTCGTTGTTTAAACCCGTGATTTTGTTGAAAAAGAGACGAGGAATTAGAAGGGATAAACTTGGTCAAAGACGACTTTTTCAAAACTTTGCTTAGAACGAATAAGATGGAAATTGGTCGGTAATAATTAACTTTCGATCTGCAGCCTATGAATCTGTATGATATGGGCCTCTTTCCACATATTGGGAAAGTATCCTTCGAAGACCTTTAAACTTGAGAAACTCGGTATACACGGTGATTTGTTAAGATGGTTCACGTCTTACATTCATAATCGTCAACAGGCTGTCGTCGTAGGTGGCTTTAAATCAGACTTTATTTCGATTCCTTCGGGTGTTCCACAGGGATCACACCTGGGGCCGCTCTTATTCAATATATATATTAACGATATCGGTTCCTGTTTTAAATCATGCCAGTTTATCCTATACGCAGATGACCTTAAAGTCTATTCTGTTATCTCAGGAGAGGCCGACTGTTTACGCCTGCAGGATGATCTGTGCCGTCTTAGCGAATACTGTGTTTTGAACAAGCTCGAGCTTAATGTCAAGAAGTGCCATCGAATCTCGTTTACGAGAAACAGAAATAAAATACTTTACGATTACAAAATTGGTTCCGATAACATTAAGGAGACTAACATTGTCAGAGATTTGGGGGTTTTACTCGATTCCAAAATGAAATTCGACCAGCACATTGAAATTATTGTCACCAGAGCATATAAATCGCTAGGTTTTCTATTACGGGCGTGCAAGCCATTTTCCGAGACATCCACCTTGATAGTAATATATGGAGCCTATGTTCGTAGTATACTAGAATTTGCATCCTGTATTTGGTCCCCCCAATACAACTTGTACAAGCAACGAATCGAGCGTATTCAATAAAAATTCCTAAAACACTTGTGCTTTAGGGAAATTAAATCTGCCGAATCGTACAAGGATAGATTAGCTCTCTTTAAACTGGATAGTCTTAAAGATAGGCGTACAACCTACGATATGATGTTTCTGTACAATGTAATTAACAATATTTTTGACAGTGCGTATCTGGTCGAAAAGGTATCTATTCTGGCTCCTCCTCGTATTACCCGGAAAGCGCATCTGTTTTATGTAAAAAGATATAACTCTAATTATACGAAGCATTCCCTAATAAATAGAGCTATGAGTACGTATAATGATAGATTCGCGTACATTGATATTTTTTCATCAGGTAAAAGTCACTTTAAAGAAACGATTAAAAAGTCTTATCAGTCCTTTGACCTCCCTATTTCATCTAATGACTCTTAATCCCTTAAACGGTTTACATGAATAGTTTTTTGTAATATTTTTAAAAATATATTTTTGGTACAAAATAATTAATAATGGTTATAATCTTAAAATTTCATTCTTAAAATTTCATTCTCATTTGTTTTTTGTTCTTTCTCTTTGTCTATCCGTAAATCACTGTTAAAGAAATGTAAGTATAAATAAGGTATAATAGCGGAGATATGTAATGTACACATAGTATTAACGATTAATAGTGTTAACATATAATTAGTCATAGTTTTATTGTTATATGTTGTATTTGTTATATATAAACGCTGTTTGTTAACCGAATAAAATAAAATAAAATAAAAATAAAAATAAAGACAGATCGTACGAATATTATGCTGACGGTTTGCAAGATGTGCGGCACAGTTAGCGATAAAGCAGGGAGGGGTCAAGTCGCTGCCGACATCTTTCTTTGTATAAACTGCTTTGAGGTACCTACTTATGGATTAACGCCTTATTTGTGTCAATGTTGCTTATAGGCACTATTGTGTTAATATTAATGGAAGATGTATAATGTAATGGAGAGGCGGAAGCTCGGATATCCGCAAACACGGATTCAAGATACTGAGAGTATGCTTCGGTTATATTTGAGCCAACACTGATTGAAAAACTGTCATAGGTCATATTTTGCGGAATTCTGTCATTCATCTGATGTTGCATCTGACCGATGTGCTAGGGTCGGCCCAACTCACAGATCAGAACCCATCCGGTAGCCTATACGCAGAAGTACGAGCTGGGGCTGAACTCTGTGCCTGCGGGCCAGTTCCCTTGGGAATCGTCCTCCGGGCGCTCCTGAACGGCTCGCGTTCCGTGGGGCGTCAGCCAATCTACTGTGCATTCCGACTGATAACCGGGGGTGTCTGGAAACGGTTTTGTTTCCTATGGAGCAGAGCCGGGCAAAGGACGCCGTAGTCCGTGACAGATTCGGTAGACACCAAATCACTGCTACGTAAGGGAGAGGGCCGCCTAACCTAACTCGAACCCGTAACAAGTCGGGAGGCCGGAGAAATCTGGCCAAAACTGGTAGCGAGGGCGCTTGGTCTGCCCGCTGGGTTAACTACCCGGTGCCGGGCGTTATACCAGTCTGGGTCATAATAACCCAAATGCACTGGCCAATTAGCTCCAATAAGCTTTAATAAGCTTTCTCCTTATAAAATTTATAACCTTCCAAGTTGTTTAATCATTTCATTATAAACGAAGAACAGTCGACCTGACAGACGTGATTGAAAGAGATAGAACTATACTGAAGAAGTATTTCTTAAGTATAGTTCAAAATACAGAGTTCCCGGATATCCTTGTTACCAGTAGATATGTAAGTACGTTTTACTTTATATTTTTGTCTTGATATATTTATTGGGGAGACTCGCCTCAATTAATGTAATTGATAATTTACATATGTACTTTAAAATGTATTATTTTTAAATTTACCTTTATGGCTAATAAAATTTTGAAACTTTGATTCTTTTTGAGTACATTACGTACATTACGTAGCATATGGACAACGCTTGGAACTGTTTACTATTTCACGGTTGACGAATAAGCGGAGCGGATTCCATAGGATGTTTTCTAACTGAATTAACAAGGCGCTAATAAAATAATTAAACGGTAATAAAAATGATGTGTACTTTTGTCATTGCCAACTTGTTGTTTATGGGGTGACCGTGACTGTGTGATGTGCCGGTGAGGCGCTTTAACAATGGAAAATTTCCATTTTACATGTAAATCGATGGTCAATGTTGGGGACTGTGGCAGTAGTGGCTGCTTTATCTTTAAGAGAATCCAGGAAAATTATATTTTAAGCGTCTTGTTCAAGACGCCTACACTGAGAAAAATATAACGATGCAATACACGGAAATAAGCATATTTCAACAAGGATTACGTATATAACTCGGACTGTGGTCCATACGTATGAATTAACATCACGCGTAACGGTGTTGGCGTGACGATAGCTACCGTGTCGTTATGTTAGAACTTAATGTTATTATATTCCGTCGCGACCTTGGGATATCGTTTCTAACATAACATCATGTAATATGATACGTGCGGATATAGTCGGACACATGAATCATGTTAAAACAGCAGTATACGGTTATTTCCGTATTAACCTTGCGGAAACTGTTGATATGTATAATCAAGTAATGGAGTTATAACGTAGCTTGGATCCCTTTTAAATAGTTCTAGATTTGGACGAGGAAGAATCAGATTATTTCTCCCCTGGTAAAGTGTTTATGGGTATCTGAATGTATCGGCAGCTGAGCTAGGTTTTTTGTGATCAATTTAACGCATTCTAAAACGTATAGAGATGGAAGGGTGAGGATTTTAAGCCTTCTGAAATGACCACGGCATGATTCTACATAACCCAGATTACTTAAAATTCGAATGGCCCGTTTTTGCAATGAAAAAATATGTTGCCTCAGATCGATGGTGCATTGCGCCCAGAAGAGAATACCGTAACGGAGAAAAGATTCAAAATAAGCGAAATAAATCGTTTTCGTGTCCTTAGAATTGATCAGTTTCGTATTTGGCGCAGCAGAAAACAGGCACTAGAAAGTTTGTCCCGTGTGCATTCCATCTCAAGTGATTATCTAAAACTAAACCAAGAAATTTGTGAGAACTGACATCAGCTATGTTGTTTTTCCCAATATGTACCTGTGGAGTATTTTGTATTTTATTTTGCTGAGAGGATATAAACATTGAAACAGTTTTGGACGTATATCATTGATATTACAACACAGTAATATCAATGATCTACTTTTAACAGTCAGGCTTAATTTTTGTTCTTGTCGTACTACATAATATCATATAGTCATTGCCGATAGACCGAATTTATAAAACAAGTTAATTTTTAAAAATTACCAAGTTTTGACCCATTGCAGGGCATTTTCTTCAGCTTTTTCGTATTCTAACGCTACTTCTATGGCCGGTCCGATTTTTAATATATACATATATTGAGATGTCAACCACAACGGGCGAACCCGTCACCGCAGGACGTTTTAACGATTCATCGTTCTATCGACCGTGCAGTGAGCGTAGAAGACTTGGGACATAACAAATCCGACGTCTAGCTACGCCACAACCCGTTAGAGACCAACGACTTACTGCGAGTAGCCAGGTATGTTACCTGGCGGGCGGCACTCGCGCCCTAACTACCAATTGTGACCAGATTTCTCCGGTCTCTCGATTGGTTCCGAGTTCGAGGTCGCTTGCGCGGTCCTCTCCCTTACGAAGCGGTGAAACGGAGTATACCGAATCTATCGCGGACCAAGGCGTCCTTTGCCCGACTCTGAACCGGGATCGGATGGCCAATGGTCATTTCAAGAGCAGTCGTCGTAAGGTAGACAACTACCCCCGCTCTATAGGAAACAATACAGTTCCCAGACTCCCCCGATTGTTAGTCGGAGAGCACAATCGATTGGCTTGCGCCGCTCGGTGCGCAGACCGTCCAGGAGCGCCAGAGGATTGATATCCCAGGGGAGACTGGTTGACCCAGTGTCCTACCCGGGCTCGCACCCCATGCGTGGAGGCCATCGGATGGGTGTTGACCCGTGAGTGTGACCGACCCTGAAACAGAATGGGTCTTCGTGGCCAACTCAGCAAGGGCCCATTAGCTCCCAAAATATATACATATATCAGATTGCCTATATATAAATATATACATATATCATGTATGTGTCATAGTTGTGTATATATGAGAGTGTGTGATTCTGCACAGGTATGTATCTGTTCAAGGTTTTATGGTCTGGTCTATTACCGCTCTGATAAACTCGTTTTTGCTCATTGAGCATATGTCTAGTTCCTGAAACGATTCGTTGTAGGCTTCCATAATTCGATGCAGAGTTGAATCCCTTGCTTGATTTGTATGGAGTCTGGGTACATTGAATACCCTTAGGTGACGAATTTAAGGCTATTCTGCTTAGAATTTGTGGGCTGTCGATATGATGCGAAAGTATATTGTGGAAGAACGTCATATCAGTCACTTTAATATATCAGATTGCCGCAGCTGTCTGCGATTTTTTGTTTGTTCAGCTTTCACTCGCAGGTTAACCAGGCGTCGATTTTCAAGCTGAAGGCCGAAACTATTCAAAGGTAGTATGTACACAGATTAGAATTATTATTAAACCACACAATAGCCGAGTATTGCCGCAGCGTTCAGCGGCCGCTGTTTGAATTTTTCCCGTGTCGCTCATTGACGTACCATTGATTAAGTTCGTGAATTTGCGACGACGATTATTTGACGATAAATGGCTTTTAAGTCTTGCGATAATGTGTTGTTAATCTCAGACAAACGAACCTTTAATCTGAAAGATTATTTTATAACGTTATAAAAGGAACCGACGCCGCTGACTTTGGGTATTTTTAAATGGAGCTTGTATTCAACTGTCGTCGTTGAAGTCACCTAATTACAAAGAAAGGACAAAAAACATCGCAAGGTGCAGTGCATCTGATTTGACATCAAAATGAACGGGACGGTAAGTTTTTATTTATTAATAAAACTAGATGACCCGGTGAACTTCGTACCACCTAAAATTAATTTGATTGTAACTCTTCATAAGCGTTTATTGATCCTAATCAACCTTCCAAATCCAATTCATTGAAATCTATAATATGGCCGAATCATGTACGGTTTGAGTTTCGTTTGGTGATCAAATGAGTCGTTTGTAATTAAAATAAATTCAATGTATTTAATTTACATGATGAAATACAAATGCTTTTTCGACTTTTCTGACTTTTGCGACTTTTTTGCATTTTTCGACTTTTCGGACTTTTTTGACTTTTTCGACTTTTTGACATTTTCGACTTTTTCGACTCTTGACTTTTTCGACTTTTCGACTTTTTGAAATTTTACACAATCGCACGGAATGAATAACAGTTACCTCCGCTCGAACGCCATCTATTGAAAGTGTCCCATTTCCCAAAATGACCAATTTCGATTTTTTCGATTTTCAGTTGTTTCTTTCAATTTTTCCTAAATATTTTTTTTGTAAACCACCCCTGAATCAAGGCAAACAAAACAAAAAAATAATAATATCAAATCGGTCGAGTCATTTTCGAGATCTTGCGAGACTAACGCACGGCGATTCATTTTTATATATAAGAAGAAGAAGAAGAGGTATCATTCTACTGATAGTACCTAGTGCAGGAACGAGTGATTTGACTCGATGCTACTTTTCTAAATGTGACAGTATAATGAGAAAAAACCCGGATTTCTTTTTGAATTATTGTTTTGGTATTACGGTTTTATACAGAATAATGATGTTCCAATAGTAATTTTGTTGAATTATAAGAAATTTTGTTGAAACTCCATTACTCGATTATATCTTACACCATGCTCGAATCCGTACGGGTAATAAGAAAATAACGGTATAATGTTAGCTTTAAAGTGATTCTTGGACCTGACCTTATGGTACATATGTAATATTTCAATTTCAACTTTCAATTTCAAATTGTTTCCAAAAAAATCTTAACAGATTGTAGAAACTTAATATCTAGGTACATTTAAATTACAGTCTATTCGTCCATTTTTACAATATACAAATTTATCACCACGTACATACAGTTCAACCTACTTCATTATTGCTTTTAAGACATATCGATATGCAACATTTTAGTACTGGCGATACTAAAAATCATTTTTGGGATGTATGTACTTACTAAAACCACAAAAAAATAATCAAGAAATATAAAATCAGAAAAACTCAGAATAATTAAAAATGCTACTTAAATTTGTTTAAAAAAATGGCCAAAAAATTTTAAAACATTTGAAATTAACAAACTCCTCGATCGAATAAAAATCTTTGTCTAAAAGGAATTCTTTAAGTACTATTTTGAATAAGCTTTCCACTTAAAATGGTTTTTAAACTTTCCGGTAGCCTGTTAAAGTAATATGGCCCGGAGTATTTTGTGTCTTGCCTTGCTGTGTTTAGTTTAGTATATGGTACAAAAAAAAAAAAACTCGTATTTTTAGTATGTGTATCTGAAAACTGTTTATAATGTGTTTCTTTATCCTTAAAAAACTCAGTCAGTAACTTAAAGAGATAGAGTGAGGTTAAGGTGAGGATTCTTAGCCTTTTAAAAATGGGTCGACACGAATCTTCCCTTTCACCTTTGCAATTATTTGTACTGCTCTCTTTTGGAGTATAAATATGGGTTCCCTATGACAAGCATAACAATTTCCTCAGCATATAACATGCTGTCATGGTAAAAGTAAGAGCTCTTTGTGCACCGTAATGATTTTGCGGTGTAGTTACCATGCCCGTGACATGTTAACTACATCGTTACGGTAAATTCATGTTGATACATACGTACGGACCACATCACATTTGAAACATGCGTATTTCCGTGACTTACAGCGTTATATTGTTCTCAGTGTACTTATAGAAAATTAGCCATAGTAAATAGGTCCCATTTAGTGAAAAACAAAAACAAATATTATAAAAAGCGTAATTGGAAAAGAGAGATAGTTATTATTTATTTAGACACCGACAGAGAAAAGGGCATATATCTTACGCATTTTGGTTTCACTCGATCATCCAGATTCATCAAGAAAAATATTTTAACTAACTTTACAATATTTTCTTGGATATTTCAACGTAGAACTAAGTATTTTTGTCGCCAAAAAGAGTATTCTTTCTATTCTTGATCACAGCAGTGAATTCTTCTCATTTTTTTACGGGGCATGTAGCCCGTCTTTGGAATAGTTTGTCGAAAATGTGACAACCTCGCCGAGCATAACATGACAGAGAACAATTAAAATCTTCCACATACATTCCATTTTTCTTTCCCTTTTCCTTGTCCTCTTTTTTTAAACCTATGCGTCCTTATAGGCTTTAGTTTATTTTGGTGTGGCACATTCTACGCCCACAAGGAGTTAACAATTTTTTTTGTATTTGCTAACTCATTATATAAGTTAAATTAAGTAACCGCAAACAATGCTCGCAAATCAGTACAGTTTAGCCCTAGAATATAGCCCTAGAATATAAGCTCGCCGTTTCTTGAATAAATCGTATATTTTTATTATTATAAAAGATGAAATAGAGGAGTACAGATAGATACAATAGTTTTCTTGGATACAGTGATATTTCTAAACAAAGTATTTTAAGTACCTTAGTGAGTGTCATCTATTATATTACTGAATATAGCTGATTGGGTCTATTTAATGAGCAAATGGGGCCTTATTAATGAGGAATTTCAAAATTGTCTAATATGCACTGACAATAGTTTTTAAGGGACCTTCGCAATGTATGCATTCTTACGACCCACTAAAGAAAAATATTCACATTTACCATAAAAAATCATACCAATAAAAATGTACACGTTCATTGACATACAGAAATGGTACATAAGTATTGTACTAACATTGTGACAATCAAAACGTATTAGCTTAATAATTCTGCTTTTTTATATCCACAATAAGTGGAGTAATTTAGATTAACATGTTTGATCTGTGTAGGAATAACAGTTACCTACCGATTTACCCGTATTATTAGAGGAAAACGGACACAAAACACCTTTAACACTCTTATTCGTATTTTTGCTCGAGAACTAGTTGTAGTAATAGTATAATATAGATAATAGAAGAATAGTAGATGTAGTAATAGAAGAAGAGAAGATAATCACGAATAAAGATGTTTACTGCCATATCACCCGCTAAGACGGTGTAATATCGACTTAGTTCCTGAGAAATGGGACGTGAGCGAGAAACGAACAGAAACAGTACTGCTGCTAAATAATGCAGTGCTGCCAAATAACTGGCACATTTCACAGCCATAAAGCTATTAGAATTCGAAAAAAATATCTCTATAACTTAAAATATCTAAAACCTCAATAATGTATCTCCAATGTTTCAAGTCGTCAGGAGACGGCCGTTTGCTTTATCGTATGTTTGTTTGTTACGCATTTACGATCAAATGCGTTGTTAGTTTTTATTCAAACTTGGCACGAATATTCCTTGAAGTCAAGGAATATTCAAAAAACGATCAAGAGTAAGGGTTTTTATTTTCTGATTTCATTTCAAAACGGTGGCCGTTTTAATAACGTGAAATTAAAAATATTTGCCAATATAATTATTTGGCATGTCAAAATGAAGAGTAAGTTGATTGAAATTTTAAGGAGGTCGAAACAGGTTTGGAGGGGGAAGGAGTAAGGGTGAGGGGGAGCGGTTAGGGGGGACTAATTGAATTGGTTTAATGCCATTGAATATGATATACGCCATATAAATTGTAAGCTGGTACAGACGACTTTCTGAATAGGTTGCATACCTATTGCATCTCAAATATTCATTCATTGTATATTAACGGGGTGGAAAAAAGTTTTTTATCAATATAATCATGTGACTTATCAAAATGAAAAGAAACTCGAGCAGACAAATAATATATATTTTTGAAAATATATGTGCAATATAGGTTTGGTGAAAATAAAAATATTTTGGGTCCTATTCTTATCTATTGAGGTTTTTATTTTTAATTCCGTTTCAATTCGTTGACCGTTTTATTCGTTCTAATACTTTCGTAGCCTACTATTCGCAGAACTTCTAATATTAATGATTTTAAGAAAAATCTACGAATTTGTCTTTTTTTAATTTTTAATATTATTACGCCTGGAAAATGTGCTAGTCTATCAAACCGTCATATTTTCTTCCCACTACCTCAGGGGCTTACATTATATTAATTTATCTTCTCCTCCCTCTCTTGAAATGTGATTTGGACTTGTACAAATTTGTTTTGAGTGCAGGTCCCGTATTTTGTTTCCTTAATCAATCTTGCTAGTCAAATCTTGGAGCAGATACATTTTTTCGTGCCCCCTCGACCAGCTCGCTCTCAGCGTTCCTTTCAACTGCCAATTGTCAATTCTAACTATGCACAACATGCTTCTCACTATAGAGCTTGTCATCATTACAACTCGGTGTTTATGGATGTTGATATATTTGCCACAGCTCCAGATACATTTAAAAATCTAATTATGAATATATTACAATTTAATTAAGTAATCTGTTTATTATGAAAATAGTTATACTCATCTTATCTTTGTATTTACATAACTTATTCCTTTTTTCTCTTTTTCGTTCTTATAAAATGTGTCAATACATAATTATATATTTTATTTTCTTATTACTATCTATTTCATAATTAATTAATTTAATACCATATTAATATACATGTTTATGAATCTAATTACTGTTTTTTCTGCTGTATTTACTTTATATTTACTATTTTAATACTTTGGACTGTTCAGTAACTTAGCAATTAATTTTCAGAATATTTTCTGTTTATTTAAAAAACCCTAATATTTTCACTTTAATAAACGCTTGTATATTTTAAACTTTTATTTTATATAGAATAACGCACTATATGACCGTTTCATTGGTGCAAACATATAAATGGTTTATGTTTGTTATATTTTGATTAAGTAAATATGTTTTTTTCCTTCTGTTTCCTGAATAAAACGAAATAAAATAAAATAATTGTTATTGGTAGCCACAAAATTAAAGAAAACCTTGTTATCACCTTTATATTTAAAATATTTAACATACACGTGTAAACAAACGTATCCCCTGTAAAATTTTATTTCTTGAAATTTCGGATTGGTTGGCCATCTTCTGAAATCTTAGTTTCTCGGAAGATGTCATTTCGCAGCGACTAAAGACGACTAGGAATGATTTTCAAAGAGGGCGATTATTAAAAATATAGGGTATTGTTGCTAGTTAACTTTGTTTAAAATTGTTGAAATGTTACGAATGGCAAGCTAATAGCGGATTTAAATAAACACAACGTAATGGGAAAGGTACTACGGAGCAATTAACTATAATATTTAAAGCACAGCAAGCCAAAGTACTATTAAGAAAAGACAGTTGAATATTAACTTTTTATGACGTCTAAGGATTTTCAAACCGTCTGGCACAAGAAGCTTCTAAAAAACTACTTTCATCCGGAATTAAAGATTATTCCTTAATGAAGTCCTTATTATTATTATTGCGGTCATTATTATTAATATTAATTCCTTAATGTGGTCTTTATTATTACATGAAAAACCCACCAGACTATATGAGGGACTTTCCTACATGCATATCCATTATGGCATTCTTACTTTCGGCATAATGTGCTAGTGACGGGTCTTTCGTAACCGTAATCCTGCGCTGACCAGAAATGATATTAATATGATAGAACGCAGATATTAAAATTTGCAGTATCGTTTTGCAATTGCTACCAAATTAGGGCCACGAAGAATTGCGAAAGAAAATAATTGGTAGCATGGCGAATTGAGTTGCAGTATTACTTCTCCCGATCAGGCGCGCGTGTCGGTTGCATGCAGAATTAAAAAGACTGGTTATTATTTGAGGGTCAAGTATAGAGAGAATGATAATTATCTACTTGTGGCAAACCAGCAGAATAGATTGTAAGAAAGACAGACAGCAAATCATTCCGCTGCACGAAGGTTACATTCAAAACGATCAGTTCGTGCGAGGCGATGTCAAAAAAAGTTATATATTCATATTTATTCATATTCATTTTATTAGTATACTGGTATACAAGTCAGATACAGATTAGCAAACATTGATACATATTAGCAAACAAACATTTTTTTTATCGTAAAGAAAAGATAAAATAAACAAAACAAAACGAAGGAAAAATACACAAGAATAATGTAAAAAGAAGAAAATTTAAGACAAATTGCAAAGGATCATTAAATATTTTAGCCACCAAAGCATTTTAGACTTCACTCGAGTAATATTCCTCCAGTGAGTAAAACGCCTTATCTGTAAGGTATCTCTTAAGGCCTCTCTTAAACAGGTTAAGAGATTGCGCCTGCCTAATGTGCTCGCTGAGTTTGTTGAAACCGCTGGGCCGGCGATATAGGCTAGCCTCTCCGACTTGGATAATGCATGACTTACCGAACGTAGCATGCTACGGGATCTTGTTGGATACTGATGATGCACACCATTCACTTCAAAATCGGCTAGATTTCTGCGAACGAACAGCGCTAATTCTATTATATAAATGGACGGCAGCGTCATGATGCAGAGATCTCTAAACAGAGGCCTAGCTGGCGTATCAAGCGCCACACGCGCTATTGTGCGGACTGCACGCTTCTGCATAACGGAAGCCTTCTGCCGGTCGGCTGCTCGCCCCCATAACTCCGCGCTGTACGTTAGCAGTGAAGGAACGTATAGATAGGTACATCTCGAGGAAATAAATTACTGGTGGCTTTTAGTTCAGATTTTCGGATGATTCTATTAATACGTGATCTAACGTCGTTAGGCGTGCAAAACATCATTTGTTTGTTGTTTTTCAGAATTCCATAAAAACATTTCAACTCTTTTGTTTAAATGCTATAGTTTATTCACTTAAAAGAGGCATATTTTTTTTCAGGGTAGGTAAAAATGGAATAAATCTTGATGACCATAAAATATAAAATTATTGCATTAATTTATTTATACCATATGAGTTTTCCTTTCATCTAAAAATATAAGCGACGAGCTGACTCGTGCCAAAAACTGCCAAAACAAGGGTTATATTTTTACTGCATATGTATGTATGTATTTGCATGCTAATTTGACTATAATACCGTTATTTGTGAGTGTCTTATTTATGTGTATTATCTCTTTAACTATTTATGCAGTAAAAGGGAAATTATATTCAGTAAAAGGGAAAAGTCTTTTGTTTTAAACACTTGAGAAACACAAAGATCCAGAGAGTAGATACAAACTTTACCTCTTTATAATATTAGTATAGATTACGACACGTTCGCGGTCCCATACCTATGTCGTATTATCTAGTAAAAGGGAAAAGTCTTTTGTTTTAAACACTTGATACGATACATTTACTTATTTTGATAATAATTAATAATTGTTGATAAAATGACCAATAAACATGACCTAACGATTTAAATTATTTTTTTAAATATAATATACTACTTTTTGTTACTTATATATAAAAGTTAGACATACGCTGTCGCTGACTTTATTGTAGGCATTATCAAGCTCTACAACTTAATCATATATCTCTCAACGTTAAGGCAGCGTTCGTTAGAAACGTTTTAGTTCGACCTTTTTTCCGACTTACTTTGGAAATCCGACTACCACGAAAAAGTATTTTCATTTTTCGGATTAATATATAGCCTATGATACTCACAAATAACGTGGCTTTCTATTGGTAAAAGAATTTTCAAAATCGGTTCAGTAGATCCAGAGATTACTTCCTACAACGTCACAAACTTAATCTCTTTATAATATTAGTATAGATTAGTATAGAAGTATAGATAAGGGCCAATTCCTTTAGCATGTGCCCTTTTAACATTCAATTTAATTAGCATACAAACATATACATACATATAATTTATACAAACATACATACATTTAATTTAATTACAAACATACATACATTTAACTTATGTAATTAGCCTAATTAGCATTTATATATTATTAATCTGCTCATAAATCGATAAAAATCCAGTTTTATGCATACTAACATTACATGTAGGTATCCTAGCTTCTTAAGAACCATTATAGTACATTACATATAAATAAATAAATAAAACTTGATCTATATTGCTCCTAGCACATAGCGAATTTACCACTCGATGGGTGGTAGATTTTTCAACGTTTGACATTAAAAATCGTATTTCAGAAATAATACGCATACCGTGATGTAGCTAAGGGGAGGGGGGGGGGGGGAGTATTACGCCCGGGCGGCACTTTCTCGGTGCGGCACTTTTTTGGGGGACGACGTTCATCATTTTACTTACCAAAGTATTGTGTGTGTGTGTATATTCTTCGACGACAGCGCCGAAACGCTTCACCCGATTGAGCTGAAATTTGGTATGCAGGCATCATTTGGTCATGGCATGAGCTGAAAATATCGTAGTTGAAATCCGTTCACCCAGGGTTGGCTCCCGACGAGGGAACGCCTTAACGGTCAACAGCAGAGACCCGCTATTTTGTATACGCATTCATTTATGATAGCAAATTCTAAGTTTCACCATGACATGGCTGATGTACCCTGAGTTGGCTCCCTATGAGGAGACTCCATATGAGGGATGGTTGATGTACCCTGGGTTGGCTCCCGGCGAGGAACTCCTCAACAGTCAACAGCAGAGACCCAACATTTTGTGTACGCATTCAATTATGATAACAACTTCCAAGTTTCGCCATGACATGGCTGATGTACCCTGGGTTGGCTCCCGACGAGGGAACTCCTCAACGGTCAAAAGCAGACACAAAATTCGAAAAGTCGGAAAGTCGAAAAGTCGAAAAATTGAAAAGTCGAAAAGTCGAAAAAAGGGGGTTGTGGTAGGATTTATGATATTAATATTTAAATGAATTAAGTTCCTGGCTACTTGACAGGAAAGTCTTGGGGTGAGACAACCGATTTTTTTTATAATTTTGTGAATGAAAAAATATCTTTGTTTAAAATGCATAAATGGCTTGCTTTCGAATGTAATACCTTGGCCCCTCGACAGTCTATCATAACCGCTGCCTCCGAAAAAAACTCGACGTACTGAGATAGTACTCTGATAACCTGTCCTTGCGCCCGCGGCCTAAGTATGACTACCTATGTCGCCCCCCCCCCCCCATCCACTCTCGCACTTTTCGTTCTCTTTAGATACAAAATCTGCTGGACTCGCCCATAACCGTTGCCTGTAGAAAATGTTGCATGAAAATGAAAACACTGTGGAGGTCCCGACGAATAGTGATTTCCATCAACACAATACCAGAAATAACTTTGACTTACATCTTAATCGGCACCGACTTAGCAAGGTGCGCTACAGTTTCCTTCACCAAAGCCTTCTGTTATTATAATGAGGTCCCAGCGCATATCAGAAGTGTCGGAGAAAACCAATTAAAAAAATAGTTAATAGCTTAGTCAAGAATCTAGTATAAGACTTAAAAAATTTGGATAATACTGAATCCATATTCCAAGAGTATCACAATGTAAAATATAGGAAAATTACTGACAGTTGACATTTGCAAAAGACGTAATATTTATTTTTATATTACAGGATATGCCAATTATTTAAAATTTTATCATTTTTAGTATACGATAATCTACTTTCATGGCTCAATAAGAGTATTATTTTGATAATTATGGTTATAGATAATGTGCTCTTTATTTAATCAGAAATTTTAATTACTTCATTATTTTCTAATTATCTAGGATTTCAAACTGATTATATATTACTTAATAAAATATAGTCACAACTATCACGATAGTAAATTTTCCTTAATCACTAAGAATGTTAGAAGCAATGACGCATCCAAGTGTAGGAATGCCTACCTACTGGAGTAGAATAAATTGTATTGTGTTGCGTATTGTATCGATGAACCCCCTTCTCTGAGGCAGAGTGAGAGACTATTGATAATCTAAACTCAGTGCAAAATGCCAGTCAATGAATTTCATCAAGATAGAGATGTTGAAGAAAATGGGAAATGTGAAGTAACTGGAATTCTCACCATGAAACGACTGGATCGGGGGATGATTGTTGAAAAAAATAATATTCTAGATATGTTTATGGTACATTAAAATCAAAAAGGCTATAGACAATTCTAGCATGCCAAAGCTTTCAAGAATCGCCTCTCAGCACAAACACTGAAATGAATGTTCTATAGGTGATATACAGTATCAGTGACAAGTATTTGAGAACCCACATGTTATTGTACTGATTATATAAAACTTATTTAGAAAATCCTGTTTTTAAGCACAAGCACTTCGGGCTTGTTTTTGAGGTACAAGCTCGAAGTGCATTTATATAGCTTTTAAATAAAATTTGTTGAAGTGCCTATTACCTAGTGGGCTGTAATCCCTATAGTAAAGATATCAGACATTATTGTTTGTTTGTTTGTTTGTATTATTTATTGTGAAATTTCACAATGGCGGGTTTAATGAAAGTTCGGGAATAAAAGGATCATTTAAAAATTCTAAGAAGATTTTTAAAAATTTTGTTTTGGGTGCCCTAATTATATTTTCTTCGCATTAAAAAACCTTTATTGAGAAAATATAGTTAGGGCTACTTAAAATAAAAAAAATAAATTCCACAGAATTTTTAAATTACACGATTTTTTAAATCTTGTTTTTAAGCATATTTGACTATTTCCCTGAAGTGCATTTATAAAACCCATAAATTAGATTTGTTTAGGCGCCTGCTACCCAATAGGCAAAAATCCCTATAATATAGGTATTGGACATGAAAGTCCAGTTTTAGAAGGGGTAATATAAAATTCTGCTAAGAATTTATTCATTTTATTTTAAGTAGACCTAATTATACATTACATTTTCGTCGTGTCCAATTGACGTCTAAAGACCGCTCTTGGACGTGTCAAAATAATTGGGTTAGGTAGTAAGTTTCGTTACCACTCTTTACTGAACATACATAGGTAGTCAAGAATTAACTACTAGATTGTCAAACTATAAATATAAATAATCAAAATAGAAGCCTAAGATTTGAAGTAGTTAGTAATTCGAAAAGATACGTATATATAGTAAAATTATTCATCGTAATATTCAAATTGTAAGTAAAATGTTAAATAATCAAACTAAAACTACGTTATGCATTTTAAACTAAAAATACAGACATACAGGGCCCGATTGCGTTTCTTTGTGAACTAAAACTAAAATTAGTCCAAGCGAACGAGACAGAGTAAAACGTTAGAGCGGAATATGAAACGAACGATCGTCGATAAATACTACCTGTCGAACTTATACTCGTCCAATAAATTCGAGCATGTTTATTGCGAAAAAGTGACAACCGGTCATCTCACATTCCGCTCTAGCGTATTGCCCTGTCTCGTTCACACGGACTAATTTCTGACTTTAGTTCACGAAGAAACGCAATCGAGCCCATAGGCCATATAAAATAATCAGACAATAAGACTCTACTTTTTTAAGTAATTTAAATGGGCACAATATTTGAAAAATCATGGCCCTCAAATTCGGCCAGATTATAGAAAGGGTGGCCTATCAGCATCTCCTTGATATTTTTTAAAATTTTATGTCCTTCAGCTGTTTAAATTTTGTAGGGAGTAGATTATAGAATTTAATGCTAAAGTACAAGTAGCTTTTCTGTACTTTTGCCAGTCGTATTCGGGGTACGCATTTAGGCGAACAACGCCTAATTAATCATTAATAAGAAAATATAATTAGAGCTATCTTTAATAACATAAATAAATTCTTACCAGAAATGTTATTTACTTTAATTAATGTCTGATATCTTTATTATAGGAATAACGGACTACTAGGTAATAGGCGTTTAAACAAATTTGATTCATGAGCTATATCGACGCACTTTGGGATTGTATCCAAATGTGCTTAAAACAGGATTTTCTAAATTAATTATATATAATCAGTACAATAAAAAAGTGGGTGCCCAAATAGTTTCGAGCGGTAGTGTGTTTGAGGGTAGTGGTATTAAGAATGTATATGCCTCGCTAAGTATCAATAAAATTTTAACTTGTCGCGCAATGGGGGAGAGGGGGGTGGACATAATCCATCAATCAAACCGGGCCCTAAGTTTACTCCCGGATTCTAAGACCACATTGACGAAAATGGTCATTTCTACTTGCTTCACTAAGAGAATGGAAGAGGGGGTGGTGGGTGGGGGGGGGGGAAAGGGGGGGGGGGGGAGGCTAGTTCGAGAATTGCCCCAAGCGGTACAAAACGCAACTGTACAACAGGTTTTGCACACCCAACGACGAAAGTAATCATGTCTATATGGTAGTAGTCGATAGCTATACATTTTTTGGTTTAATATTACCAGTATGCCCTGAAAACCAATTACTGGTCTAATTCTGTAACTTTAGAAGACTTACTTTCCTTGACCTCTCTTAAAGACTAAATTCGTCGAAACGAAACGAAACGTGTCTGTAGAAAAGTAATGTTCATTCGTATTAGTTTATGAATGTCGTAGATTATTTTTATTATTATGTTGTGTTTGAGTCAGTGGACTGTTAGTATATTTTGGACATGGTAGTATACAGGGTGAGTGTTTAATTAGTGACATCCTTGTAGTGGATGAATCAGTACAACAAAGTAAGCAAATTTTGATATATAAAAAAAAAGGTTTTTTTTTCTGGAAAATTTGTAAATTATATTATAAATAAAACAGTTTGAGAAGCGAAAATATCGCAAATAAACAATATTAGCGGTATGTTTCCTATCGCTATATAGCGCATTGTGCTCAACGTTTTTAAAACTATTAAAAAAACAAATATAAAAAAATGTATCTATCAAGTTTTTTTATTTTTTTACTTTCATTCAAAGTTTTCTATTTTGTCCTACTGCTTCACTACAAGGATATCTTTAAATAAAAACTCATCCCGTGTATAAGGACCTTACTAAATAAAGAATTTTTGTCTTATAGTCTTTGTCACACTTTTATTTACATCTAATGGTAGACACATATTTAATAAAGATTTTTAAAAATTAAATAATTCTGATTCGAAAGTTACTCTGTATTACTATTATTTGGTATTCGCTACTTTATGAAGTAAAAGGTACCCAGTATTATTCTGAAACGACTTACATTCACTTACAGTGTGAAGTAAATATGTTTAGGCTGGAAACATATTTATAGTAATGACGTTCATTCATAGGTAGTAAATTATTTTTTCTGCGACTTATTGAAAAGCTTGTTATCGGGGCGTACGTTATCGACACCGGATTGGCAGTAATGATAATAGATTTAGACAATGATAGCTTTGCGATAAGATATCTTTAGATACCAAATTGGGATCAATCATTTTTTTTATATTTCGCCAGCTAAACAAGCATGTTTACACAAACCAGAGTTTCTAAAACACAAAATCAACTGGCAATTTTAATCATTATAATAAAATACATGTCTGAAGTTAGAAATTGAAATACATACATTGTTTTAATTTATTTCCTAAAACAGATACAGATATTATAAATAGGATAGAAAACGAATTTACCGCCTGAAATTTGTAGGGCCCGACGTTTCGGTGACGTTGCAGCCGCCGTTGTCTAGGGTAGACTGAAGAGCTGTCAGTCCGTTGTTTTGCGGGTAGGCCGCAAACCGCTGCCGCAACTGCGTAGGTTATAACGGTGGTGGGGGGCCGGGCTCGGAGCGCGGGAATTTTTAAAATCCGTCTTGCACACAACACTCACTGTATACTGTTTTACGTCTTTGCGTTCGGCGTTCGGCGGCGGGAACATTTTAAGAAGAGGGTTCCACGTAGAAGAGAGTTTGTAGCCGTCATCTCTATTGAAGTTCGGAGTTCTTCTTATTTCAATGGCTTCCCGGATCATGCGAGGAAAGTAGAATTGTTCCTTGGATAGAACAATGGGATTTTGAAACTGCATCCAGTGGTTACTTCCGCTATCCAATATATGTTCGCAGATCGCCGATTTTTCTCGCTGAACGTTTTTAACAGCTTTGATGTTTTCTGTCAGTCGCGTGGCTATGGGCCGTTTCGTCAGTCACTGGCTATAGCCACGCGACTGACAGAACACATCAAAGCTGTTTAAAACGTTCATCGAGAAAAATCGGCGATCTGCGAACATATAGGTATTGGATAGCGGAAGTAACCACTGGATGCAGTTTCAAAATCCCATTGTTCTATCCAAGGAACAATTCTACTTTCCTCGCATGATCCGGGAAGCCATTGAAATAAGAAGAACTCCGAACTTCAATTGAGATGACGGCTACAAACTCTCTTCTACGTGGAACCCTCTTCTTAAAATGTTCCCGCCGCCGAACGCCGAACGTAAAGACGTAAAACAGGATACAGTGAGTTTTGTGTGCAAGACGGATTTTAAAAATTCCCGCGCTCCGAGCCCGGCCCCCCACCACCGTTATAACCTACGCAGTGGCGGCAGCGGTTTGCGGCCTACCCGCAAAACAACGGACTGACAGCTCTTCAGTCTACCCTAGACAACGGCGGCTGCAACGTCACCGAAACGTCGGGTCCTACAAATTTCACGTGGTAAATTCGTTTTCTATCCTATTTATAATGTCAAACAACCGCGATAGTCTTCGATTTTACAGATACAGATAGTTTCAAATCGTTAATTATTATTGTAGACTATAGTTATTATTCTACTATTATTATAATAGTTATTCTACTATATTATTATTATTCTACTATAGGTTATCGACTATTATTCTAGACTATAGCGAACGAGACAGAGCGATACATTAGATCGGAATATGAAACAATTTTCTAACCTTTCTTATTATACTAGGTATTACTTGTTAGGAAATGTTATACTGCATAATTACCTATTTACTTGATTGTTAAGAAACGTTATTACCGTACTTTGCACGTGTGCTAATTTCACCGTCCAAATATCCAGGTTTCGCTCAGCCGAACATAGTGCATTGTTTGTAATCTATCAACACTCACAGAGGATTGATTTCCATAATAAGTATTTGAGTTGACAAAAAAAAATATTACATGAATTTGTCAATTTCTCTAAAGTATTTGGTTATTATACGTAATCACCAGGGATTACACTTGTTCTCCGGATTATTAACACTAACCGTAACACATATTTTCGGATCGTAGTTATACATAGTTGTGAGTAGCATGTGTCCTATGGCTTCTAAATGGGTCTGATGCCTTTATTATTATTAATAACTAACATTAAATAAACTGATAGAGCAATTTGATCTAGTATGGATAGGTACCTACATATGTAGATAAGTATAATGACTATCCTTGAAACTGGAAATTACCTTACATAATTGGAAATTATTATTTAGGACTGATTTTACTAAATTACACACTTTATTAAAATCATCATGCCTATTGAGTTATGCACAATGTAAATTGTACCTGGAGGTTTGACTGTCAACACAATATTAAGACCATATTTTGTGTACCTAAGTTTTATTATGTTACAATTTCTAACTGATGTATGGTTAGTCTGCCATGATTGGATAACCATTTATTTATTTTATAATGCCGAATTCATTTTTATCTCCAAATTGATCAAGTTGTAAAATATCGGTGTCATGCTAAAAGTATTGTCTACAAAAAAAAATATTATCTACAATCAATAAATCGCTACTACCAAATTATTTATCTGATAGCGATTACACTAATCAAAATATAACGCCAAATTGCAGTGAAAAATGTATCATTGAAAGATATTTTCCCAAATTAAAGATAATAATGTCGCGATAGCGATGATATTTGAAACGTTCCGTTTAGGTGAATAAGCAAGAGAATATATGTTGTTTTTGAGATCAGATTAGATCATACTCCAGCCAGGAGACACCCTGTCCTGATCCACCAGTATGCTAGGGGCACATTATGGTTGTGGAAATAGAACACCATGAGAGTTAGGGATGTGAAAATTATCGACCAGTACAACCTAAAGCCCGTGCAGTGCCGCGCCGACCATGGTCATCGCCTGTGCGCGTAAACTTACATTAAATGGATAATTTTATCGTTATTATCCACCCGTAGTAATGAATTAATTTATTTTGATAAGAATTCTTATTTTATTTCTAACAAACACTGCTCACTTATTTTTCATATATTTTTATTTTGCATAAAAGCAGTTATTGTAGCTTAAATATTAAAAAATGGATATATGCTGTCGCTGACTTTTTTATAGATCTGTCTGAGGCCGATGTTTTTGTCATATATTATTTTCGCATATATCAAACCGTTTTGTCAGCGCACGCCGTTAAAGCAAATCACCAGCTCATTTTTCTCCGACTTGATTTACAAATACATATTATGATTTCGAATTGAAAACCAATATTTAACACAATAAAAGATAGCCTATATCACTCATCGATAACAAAGATTTCCAATAGTAAACTAATTTTTGAAATCGGATGAGTAGTTTCGGCGATTATCCCCTACATATAAACTTGCAAACTTACAAGCATTACTTCTTTATAATATTAGTATAGATAATTATCATGCATATTGTCAAATTCACAATAATTGGAGATTATGTAATGAATGGTAATACCACTAACAGTGTGGAAACGTCTTCTCAACAAAGTGGATCATCGCGAGACTGGCTGCATCCTCTACTTCTCGCTTTGAGCGCAAGGCGGTGGAGGATAGAAATGGAAAAACGGTAGACGAACCATGGAAAGCAAGGTTGAGGAGATTTTGCGAGGATAAAAAATAGTGTTTCCATATACGTATATTTAAATGCTTGGTTTTTGGATTTTCAGGAGAAAACCGGTTTTCCAAACGGAACAGCAAATGAAGGCTTCGAACCAGATGATCTAAAAAATGTAAGTAGGAATTGTAGGTCTCTCTCTTATTATCCAACTTTTTGGGACCCTTCAAATCTCCCGGGAATATTACCACGGAACTCCTGAAGTACATTGGATCTATTTATTTGATGCTGATAAAATTCTGGATCGAGTATGGAACAAGTTGATATTGTAAAAGATAGGAAAAGGCATGGAATCGCGCGCAGTATCCAGTCAACGGTCTAGTGTATCGTCAACAGCTTAAAATTTTCTGATGAGAGTGCCGTTTCGCAATTTCTTCCATGCTGTAATTTGTCTGTAACTATATTTTTTGCTAAATCTTTGATGATTTAACCTTTAGAATGCTAGCCAAGGGAATGAAACTCACCACGGCATGTTTTCAATCCGCATTTTTTTTGTATGGGGTGTTAGTGCACGCATACTAATCTAAAATGGTGACTAATGTAAAAAAAATCGCATATAATTACATATTTGCATAAATACGGAGATCGGCCGCCAGCGAGTTGTTGCAACAGAAAAACCACCAATCGGTGGTATTAACATTCCATCCCTTAAGTATCACACACTTTATAATCAATGTTATCACATAGCAAAATAGTCAATTCAGGTTTCTCTCGTCTGCAGACCTTATACAGGGAATAAAGGCATCACATAGCGTCAGGGTCTATGGCCAGAAAATTTAAATTACCTTTTTATACCTTCCTTACCGGTATTATTGCAGTATAGGAACCTCTTCTAGATTGTTGATTTTTTAACGTAACCAGACAATATTCAGCACGCTGATTCCGAATCTGCAATAATATTTATTCGGTCTCAATAAATAAGCGATATATAGATATTCAAAAAAGCGCCAAACCCACATTTCAGTAGGTTGTTTTTTTAATTTTAAATAATACATAAACGCCTATTTAGCGGTAGGTTAGATTAGTTTTTTTAAAACAACCTTAAAAACTGAGTTAAAAAAAACTTTTTTTTTTTTTTGTATGTAATATTGGATTTGAAATTTTACGCGTCCGAAGCTTTTTTCATTCACATTTAGCATAACAATGATCGAATCTAGTAGTATTTTTTTGTTTTTTCGATTTCTGAGAAAGGTTCCTATACTGCAATAATTCCAAACTACCTGAACTTTAGAAATTCATTTTTTTAGGACATTTGAATTCTATATTATCTCCCGAAAGCAACAAGCCTTATCACTTACGTTCGAGAACAAAACAAAAAAAACCGAAGCCCACAAAGCGTACGTGATACGTCAAATTGTTACTACGTTTCTAGATACAAAAAAGTGCAAAAAAAGGGTCTATTGTGTAAACAAATGTCTAATATATTGTAAACAAGTATTGTTATTAAGAAATCTAATGAAAAAACCCAACGATTGTTTGCCTACTTTTTGAATAATAACCTAAAGTTCGGGCAGTTAATTTTTTTTAAATACGCATTTACTTAATTAGTACCAAATAAAGTAGGTGCCAAATAATTTTGAGCTGTAGTGTTTATACTAAAATTTCGGGCGCCACCAACTTCAAGCTCTAAATTCATTTTAATTATGTTAAACAACCACAACACTATTCGATTTCAGTATCTAATTCAATATTCCACTGATAACATAAACATATTTTTTTATCTTAATCTAATCAGTTGAGTCGATATACTAATGATACGATATTGCTCGTCACTTACATGAATGCATGATAAGTTCAAAAGGGTTAAACCTAAAACGTATAACCTCTCAAAGCTATACCATCTGTTTCAGGCGTGATTATACTGACATACTTTATCGATTGTATCCTTTTTAAAATTAAAGAAACACAGTTATTACTAAGAAAAAGTCTTTATTATCTATATATCTATATCTATCTATATCTATCTAGCTCATAAATTTATAAAAAACGTGCATAAAATAGATTTCAATCACAAGCTTATTTGTAAACACTTACCGTTTTGAAGACATAGTAAAAGTTAATTACGCTAATACGAATTAAAATAGAAAAGCACTTCAAAATTATAATCATAAGATCTATGCACCAAAACACTGTCAAACGATCACTGCGGCGATTGGTAAACAATAAGCAAAAGTTATCTGCTCGTTAATATTTTTTAATTGATGATATTCCACATATTTTTTTTTATCTTTATAACAATCGGTCGTTGTAAATGGGTTGTCGCGTCCGGAAGCAGCGGCTGTCGGACGCGTCCGATTATATGTTCGCCCCTTAAGCCTCGACTGACGGACGCATCCGATAATATGTTCACGCCTTTACTGTGTATTTACACCAAGCGAACGAATGCTCATTTTAAGTTGTGTTTTCCGGGAAGGTCCTAATAAGTTTTCATAGTGAAACACTCATCGAAGCTTTTGCCATGCGATCGCGCGTGGGTGGGGATTGGAAGATTTGATACGCCTCCTTTGGTTGAGCAACGATGATTTTGGGACGATAAAATGCGTCACAAAACTGCATTGTAGGTGGTAAATGCAGTTTTGGGAGGCGCAGTCCGCAAGTGTGTTAATTTTGTAGACTTCTTTTTGTAGGTGAAACTACCAATAGACTCAATCTTCGCATGAATAACCATCGTTGCTCAACCAAAGGAGACGTATCAAATCTTCCAATCCCCACCCACGCGCGATCGCATGGCAAAAGCTTCGTCGAGTGTTTCACTGTGAAAGTTATTAGGGCCTTCCCGGAAAACACACCGGAAATAAAACTTAAAATGTGGGAACTTGGACATATATGTGCTAACTTGGAACTTAGAAATAAAACTTAAACGTGCTAGGGGCATGAGAGGGGGGTTTTGAATCTATATTTCGGTGTAAACCGTTGTCAAGATAGATGACATTTCTGAAAAATATGATGATGAAGGGAAGTACGTCCGTTTCGGAATTTAGAATATCAGCCATAAGTATATGATATTAAATTATGTGCTTCACTATAGTATACCTATAGAGAATCAAGCCTCTCGAAAGCTGTGATACATAAAATTACCAAGTACATAAATATATTAAAAATAATAAAAAACACGACAGTAGTTACAGGAACTGTACTATTATATTTACAATTACTTTTATAACGTTTTTTTATGAAATATTTGTGGTTTATGCATGTATCCATAGAGATACATGTATATTTTAGGAATGCACTCAATCAGACCTTTTATTTCATACTAAACACGATATATAGGGTGTCCCAACAAGAGCGCTGGATTTAATTTTAAAGAAAAACAATTTTATTTTTGAATCAAGCAAACATTTTTATTTCAACATAAAGAAAAATAGTTCCGATTAAACGTGAAATACAACATCAGGCAAATGGCCACCACAAAACCTCTGGTACAGGGTTATTCGTTTGTTGAAATTTTGAATAACGTTTTCGCATAAATGTGTCTGTAGGTACTTCACCAATAACGCGCCGTATTTCCTTATTAAGATGTTCAACGGTTTCAGACTTATTCACATACACCTTTTCCTTCACATAGTCCCAAATAAAAAAGTCCATCGGCGTTAGATCGTACGATCTCGGTGGCCAATGTTGATCGCCAAATCTAGAAATTACACGGCCTGAAAACTTAGTCTGCAATAACATCATTGTTTCACGTGCTGTGTGACAGGTTGCACTGTCTTGTTGGAAAAACATGTCCTCCACATCAATTACATAAAATTCGGGCCACAAAAACTTTGTTAACATTTCGCGATACCGCACTCCATTAACAGTTAGCGCATTTCCAGCCGCATTTTCAAAGAAATACAGCCCAATTACTCCGCCAGTCCAAAATGCACACCAAACAGTTACTTGCGGTGGATGCATTGGTTGTTTGAGTATCACACGAGGTTTTTCAGAACCCCAAATACGACAGTTTTGCTTATTTACGTATCGTCAAGTTAAAAATGTGCCTCATATGAAAAAAAAAATTTTTTCGAAAAAATCGGATTAATTTGATGATGTTCCAACACCCAATCAACAAATTGACGGCGCTGCGCATCGTCCCTTGACTTGGTTTCTTGCACCAATTGAAGCTTGTACGCGTGCAAATGCAGATCTTTTACCGAAATTCGTTGCATAGTGATTCTGGAAATGTTTACTTTTTGACCACGATGCCGAATGGAAGTTCCTGGATTTTCGGCCACAGATTCCCTTACTGTGGTTACATTTTCGTGTGACCGACAAGGACGACGACGAACAATGATCTTCTGATCCATCAGCGTAAATCTGGTTTCAAATTTTGTAATTAAACGCCTCACTGTCGATTCATTTGGCGTTTTCATTGCGACCGAAAACTTGATGTTATTGGCGAACTGTTTTCGCAAAACTTTCATCGTTTTTGTAATGTGCTTTTACAATAATTAAACATGGTTAGTTTAAATACTTCTCAATAATCTTAATTCGCGTGGTCTGTACGTGACAACTGTCAAAAAAAATCACCGTACAACTCGTATTAACAAAATGGCGGCAAATTTAAATCCGGCGCTCTTGTTGGGACATTCTTTATTTATGTTTTTCTTGACATTTCAATATTTGGACATTTAGACAACTACTTACATGATATTTTTTTTGTAGTAGTCTTTATTCATAAAAAAGATACAAATTACATGTCACAGTTCCCCACAAAGGCTAGTGCCTTTTCAGTGGGTAACTAACAATAATGTTTTCATATCTGACTTATTTTATCTATTACCTATTATACTTATATTAACTATTATAACTTTTTAAGTTAAGTAGATGCATTGACTTCCTAACCTAATTTGAACAGTTAAAGTATTCTATGACGCTTGGGATGACATAAAGTTTCTAACAATATTACACATATCTGAATCAGTTCAAGCGTTTAGAGGTTATGGTGGAATATATAAATAAAAAACATACCTACATAGATGAACCACGAGCACATTATACTCCTTTTTTGTTTAGGCAGTTGTGTAAAAAGCGGAAATTGTCTCTCGTCTGTTCCATTTTCTATATCCATATGTCAATTTAAAACTGCCATAATAAAAAATAAAAACATTTTTTTCCTGTAAACGGCGTTAGGTTAATTAAGGACCAGTGTTCACATAGCAAATGATTTGCAGTACTAGTTTATTTGGAAATGATAGATTATCGATATCCTCACTTTCGTAATTGGTGCCTAAGATAAAAAACTCGAACCTCGTTGAAGCAGTGTGAAATGTATAAACTTATTTGGTTCTAGATTGAGTCAGGAGAAAAGAAAGATAAAGAAGCACTGGACGAAGATGAAGAAGATGGTCGCGCTACCTGGACGAATGGTGTCGAATTCCTTATGTCCTGTATAGCCACTTCAGTAGGACTCGGTAACATATGGAGGCAAGTACGACCTCCTAACTGACCTTAGAGAGCAGTATATTCTTGATTTAATTTTTTAAATCACTTTTAGGTTTCCCTTCACCGCATATGAAAATGGCGGCGGAGCTTTCCTCATACCCTACATTATAGTGCTATTTCTGGTTGGTAAACCGATGTACTATATGGAAATGGTAATAGGCCAATTCTCCAGCAGAAACTCCGTGAAAGTTTGGTCGATTAATCCTGCAATGAAAGGTATGTCATTTTTTTTTCAGAAGTATGAAAAATATTTACGGCATAATATAATTTCATTAAGCAAAATTGTAGAAGCTATGCGATATGTGGGATATCAACTAGAAAGGTGTATGTAGTGAATCAAACTAGATTGGCGCATCAAATAAGTATCATTGACATATTTGAAAAGCCCTTTTAAACAATAAATTAATAGTTTAAAAAAACAATAAAAACACGCTTTATGCAGGCACCTATGTCAATATTTACACTATTTACACTCATTATTTACAAGTCAATATATAATAGGTTTGTTATAACCTTGAAACCTGATCATGTTCAAAGTCCATTACGTGACCTTTCTCACAAGTGCAAACACGACTATGATACGATATTCCATCATGGAATGCCAGTGCCTATCTTCCGGATTAATCATCACCTTGAAACCTAATCGTGGTCAAAGTTCATTACAAGACCTTTCTAACAAGTCCAAACACAGCTATGATACGATGTTCCATCATGAAGTTCCAGTTAATATCTTCCGACTCCATCATCAGATTAGTTCGACAGTACCATATTATTGTATTGTCATCAGAACTACATACAGCTGCCAATTTTCATGACGCTACGATCCTTGGAAGATGGTTACATTAGTTACCTTAGATTCCATTACATAGTTAGTTACATACAGGTCGACCTAATAAAAGCGTGTTAAAAAGTGCTCTTCTCGAGCACAAATGTGCTAATAAGTGATTCTCGGACTTCGAGCGACCGAAATTAGTTTAGTGGTTTTCGAGTTATGTCTATAAAACATAACTCGGGAACCAATAAACGTAACTTTTATAAAGATTTAGGTAGAAAGTAAGATCTAAGAATCGTTTGAAATGCAGGTGTCGGCTGGGGACAGACGGTGGGCACGGCGAGCATCTTGTCATACTATGTCTCCATCATGGCGCTGACTCTTTTCTACTTGGCCCAGTCTTTCGCCGCTCAGTTGCCCTGGGAATACTGCTGGGAATCCTGGGACGACCTATGCTTTGCAGCTTTGCAGTCGGGCTCTCCAACCCCGAACTCTACCTCAAGTTCAGAATTATACTTTAAGTAAGTCATGCATTAAATCTCAATCCTCAAATCAGATAATAGAGAGGATGTTTTACAGAAGTTTTAATAATATTAATAATTTAATATTGGGACAAAAAAGACACAAAGAATTCAATAGAAAAAAAGGTCATACACCAATCAGTGATGGCCCATACCCATCAGTAATGTTTCCATATAACTAGACTAAGCCACAGCAACGCGTGGCCGGGTACAGTTATTAAATATTTTTGTAAATACGGTATTTTAAAAATAAGAAATAGCTATCACAGATTTTTTTAAACTTACGTTAGTTTTTTTATTGTTTAGAATAAAAACGGTAATATTAGAAGTAGGTACCTCGTATATATATATATATATATATATATATATATATATATATATATATATATATATATATATATATATATATATATATATATATATATATATATATATATATATATATATATATATATATATATATATATATATATATATATATATATATATATATATATATATATATATATATATATATATATATATATATATATATATATATATATAATTAAAATTGAGTTTGAGAGAATATATAATTAAAGTTTAGAACTGAAAATCCCAGACGGAGAGACATAAAGTACGGTTTGAGGGGATAATTTTATTTTATCCTTATAAGTGTACTTAAGTCACTATCATTTTATGCCTGTCAACCCATTTAGCGTAAAGATACTTTGAATCTATTATAAGCTACTTTGAATCTGCTAAGTGAAGTTAGTGGCATCGGTCGTTTAGCGCTGTTGAAAACAATGTTGTCTGAATGAAACAACGCCGAATTTTCGGGTGATACCAACTTTAAAATGTAAAATCCGTTTAAAATTATTTTAAACAACCGTGACAGTCTTCGATTTTAGTATGTAATCAAATAATCCATTGATATTATAATTATATTGATCTAATCTTATCGACTTAGCCGATATGCTAATGATAAGATTTTGCTTGTCATTTCCATAAATGCATGATAACGTTGAAAGAGTTTAACCTAAAACTTAAAACATCTCAAAGCTATACCATCCTATATGTTTCAGACATGATTACATTGGCAAATATGGAACAATAACATTGTTTCATTGCATAATAGAACAGCAAACCATTTTTTAAATAATATATTTAATAATACATATATGTAAATTATTTAAAAACATAATGATTTTACGTCATTCTTAACTACGCAGATCCTGCTCCAAGAAAGACACCAATTTTATATGATTTAATTTAAAATATAATTTTAAGAAAAATTTGTTTTCTAATGTACTTATTTTGGTTTCATAATCTAAGGCAATTTGGTTTCATAATCTAAGGCAATTTGGTTTCATAATCTAAGGCAATTTCGTTGCCAAAATGGCAACGAAATTGCCAAATTGTCATAGTAGAATAAAAAAAAACAACTAACGAGTCAAAAAAAAAAGTGAAATTTCGCTAAAATTCGCATATGTTACATATATCAAAATAAAACAGCATTGTATACACTTAACATTTAGATTTAATGTTAATTAGAAGGTAGCATCGTTGTAATTTAAACATTTGACTATTTTAGAGACGTTCTTTCTGTCCGTAACGTCGACATTATAAATACTAAAGAAGCATTCTGCGTCTAGTTTGACTAGCTGTTAATTTGACTCCAAATGCTTCGTAGCGCTGCTTTAGCAAAGATTGAACAGCAGCATTTAGTATTCCACAGTATTCAGTATTCAATTTATTCATTCATAATATACAATAAAAGCATGAATTATCAATTAAAGCTAATTATCGCATATTAGAATTCGTCAGTTGCTAGTAATATATTAATATAGGTATGTAGATATAAAACTATTAAAGCAGAAATATTAATTTGACAATAGCGTTGACTAAACTCGGCTTTACACGCCAGACAAATACAATAAAAAAAATAGAGCCTAATCCATGTAGGTACATAAGTATATATATATATATATAAAATAGATTATTATTATAATAATATTAATACTCATCTTAGGCACTTTAAACAAAAAAATAATCACACAAAGAAAGTATCAAAACAAAATTGGAAAAAAAACAACATATGTATATGGTCAGGTATGTTACGTTAAAAATTGCGATCTACATATTAAATATTAAATTCATAATATTATTATTAAACAATAAAAACTAAAATGAGGTACCCGAAAGTTTAGTATGTCCTTATCATTGGGATCATCAGTCCTGTTTATTGATCGAAGCATTAGGCGATGAAGTGAGTAATCTATGAACTTATTTTGAATAAGCGCTCCGAAGAAAGGATTTTTTAAGAAGCTTTCGAGTAATGTATTTTGATTAAAGATGCTCTTACTTCCAGCCACAGATGGGCAAAATAACCGACCAATTTGAAAGTAGGCTTCACTTTTCGCATTTAATCTCATATGCAGAGAGAGTTTATTGAATCTTTTTTCATATGCGGTTTGTAGCATTGAATTTAGATCCAAATCCATTTCTCCACATTTATTTGGGAGAAAATGCGACGTTTTGTTTCAAAAGCAGCACTCAAATCTTTACGCAAAAAAACACTAATTGCTATATTTCGCAAATATATTTTTTTCTCATAAATTTGCGTATATTTCGTAAAAACGAATATTCCGTACCTCTAATTAATATACGTAACGAAAATTCAAATAAATACCGCGCCATTTTGAAGAGAAGGTATCATTTAATTAACCTATTTTCCGATATAAAGAAGCTTCGTACTCTTCTTTTTCCAGTACCATGTCCGCTACCAATCCTTGACTATCAAGATTTTGCAACTTTATTCCGCTTTATTCACTTTAATATCCGCCTCATCAGTTTTACAACTTTATTTCGCTTTATTATCCGCTTTTTCCGTTTCAAAATTTTATTTCGCTTTATTCACTTTATTATTCATTTTATATGTTTTAGAACTTTATTTCGTTTTATTCACCGCATTATTGGTTTTACAACTTTATTTCGCTGTATTCACTTTATTATCCGCTTTATCCGTTTTACAACTTTATTTCACTGTATTCACTTTATTATCCGTTTTATCCATTTTACAACTTTATTTTGCTTTATTCACTTTATTATCCGCTTTATCCGTTTTACAACTTTATTTCGCTTTATTCACTTAATTCTCCGCATTATTTGCTTTATTCACTTTAGTCTGCTGATCGAAACAAGGATGTGGTAGATTTCTAAATTCATTTCTTTAGATTGCGAAGCCATGATGTTGTACTTGGTTTCAAACCTCTTATTCTAGTAGATTTCTAAACCTTTAATTAGATGGAAGATATTGAATCCTTCGGGATGACGCATGACACGACAGTATTTAGATTCGCGGATCTTTATTTCTATGTTTTTGCACAAATGCTTTAAGACTCTTCATTCCTGATCTGACAACCCAGTTTATACGTGTCATTCTCCGATACTCATATTTCGAAGTCATTACAACGCGTCTATATTTGTCCAGTTTTTTATCCCATATTGAAAATAAGTAGCATATTATCATCTTTATCTTCAGGTTAGGTTAATGTTTCTTCCTAAAAATACCTTTTTTACACGAGTTCCCAACAAAAAAAGGTGTGTAATGTGTCCAGGGTTCATCTATATATTTTTTCCGTTTCTTTATTTCACCATAATTTCTAAACGCTCGATTCAATTTAAAAATATGTGGTTTTGTTAGAATTGTTATGTTATCCCGAGTGTCATAGGGTAGGTATACATAAATATTTCATTAAAAATGTAAGAAAAATATTATAAACACAGGATTTCTATTTTTGAAACGTCAGTTGTGTTTTTAATCCTTTAATATATTTACTTGTCATTTTAACGAATGCACTTCTGGATTCCTTAAAGCGGATTTTTATCTCACTGCTCATATCCTAGTTGACGTTTAAATTGAGGTCAAGATATATAAAATAACGTTATAAGTCTTCTCCAGTTGAATTCTGAAACAGTTCAGGTTTATTTATTTATTTATTTAAGAATTAATTACTATAAAACATTGATTAGCTTACAAAAATAACAGGAACCGAATGGCAAAACCTTAACCTTTTGCTTATTTGTTTCTGTCACCCAACTGGGACTAGCCCGTTCTAGGGTGGACAGGACTCCAATATTACAATCAAGTTTGCTTGATTGCTTGGTTGCCTACAAATGTACAAGTTTTAGTAAAAAGCTATTGACACTAAATTGCCCTAAAATGTGGTCTTCAGAATAAAAAAAAATATAAAAATAATAATAATAATAAAAAAATATTTAAAATATGTAATAAATAAAATGCAATTCCATTATTAAATCGGCAATAAATATAATATAAAATTCGATTAAATAATATAAATAAAATTATATGTGAGAAAAGAAAGAAACAGTCATTAATATTTAATATTATGTTTTAAGTAATATAAGATTTAATATAAAAATACCTAGTCTAAAAGTATAATTCATTGTCAAAGTCAAATTGTAGTCAAGGTTAGTTTAAACACGGTACTAATAGTGGTCGTTGCATAGGTACCTTTAATTAAACTTTTAAATTTTATTATAATATTTTAATAATCATGTTTTTCTTTTCTTTTTAGGAACGAAGTCCTCAGAGAACCGAAAGTAGGAGGCATTGACGATGGACTTGGTAATTATAATGTCTTGCTTTAGTTTTTACAAATGAACTATTATTAATTTATACTTTTTTTATTTGTGTAGGTCTACCCGACTGGCGTCTGACCCTCTGTTTGCTAGCTTCCTGGTTGGCGATATTCCTGACCATGGTCAAAGGAGTAAAAAGCTCAGGAAAAGCTGCTTACTTCTTGGCTTTATTCCCATACGTCGTCATGATTATTCTTCTAATCAGGTGAATAAATACTTTGCGAACTGTTTTAAGATCTCGTAGCTCTTCAAAGTCTAAGACTCCTCTATAACTTTCCCAGTGCGGCGGGATCGTTTGGTCCCAGGTAATAGTTTTCCGTCAAGCGCCGTATCGTCTGTGAGATCTATAACAATCACAATGTTTTATTTACTAAATTCTTAAAAAGATAATTGATTAAAAAGAACTAATATAAGCTTGGCGGATACCTGTCAGCCGAGATAGTTCGGGAGCCAGCGACAAAAAAGTGCAAGAGTTAAGGAAAGATGATACTTTCAGATCAGACAATATTTTGGCCATAGAATGGCAAGGTACAGTCCGCAGGGCAGATTCCGGGACACCTGGCGCTGGCGTACTAGGAAATGAGTACCTCCAAAGTGTTTTGGAAAAGCGGAAAATTCATCATTAGACAGTAGATGCAATAAAGAACTCGAAACATGTCCATTCATGTCACGAATCGGTCTATGACGAATGGTCAACTGCCGCGCAATACAATGGTCGCAATGGCGCAATATAATGGCATCCGGAATCTGGCCTGCTGACTGTACCCCGGAATGGGCATTATATGCCCAAAATACAGTCTGATCTGAAAGTATCAGCTTTTTTAAAACTACTGCACTGTTTTTATCGCTTTTATTGTTTTTCGGGAGTCAATGGGCCCTTGCTGAGTCGGCCACGAAGACCCATTCTGTTCAGGGTTGGTCACACTCACGGGTCAACACCTATACGATGGCCTCCACGCATGAAGTGCGAGCCTGGGGAGGCGCGAGGCCTTATGGTCAGTTTCCCCTGGGAATCAAACTTCTGGCGCTCCTGGACGGTCTGCGCACCGTGCGGCGTAAGCCAATCGACTGTGCACTCTGACTAACAGTCGGTGGAGTCTGAAAGCAGTACTGTTTCCTATAGAGCTGGGGTGGTTGCGGACCTTACGGCGACTGCTCTTGAAACGACCATCGGCCATCCGATCCTGGGTGAACAGCCGGGCAAAGGACGCTGCAGTCCGCGATAGATTTGGTATACACCGATTCACCGCTTCGTAAGGGAGAGGACCGCGCAAGCGACCTCGAACTCGTAATCAATCGAGAGACCGGAGTAATCTGGTCACAATTGGAAGTAAGAGCGTGAGTGTCGGCCCGTCAGGTAACATTCCTGGCTATCTCGCGGTTAAGGCGTTGGCCTCTTACGGGCTTGTGACGTAGCTAGATGGTGGACTGTTTTGACCCTAAGTCTTCTACGTTCACTCCAGGGAGGTAGAACGACTAATCGTTGAAACTTCCTGTGGTGACGGACACGCCCGCTGTAGTGGACAACCCAAGTTGTTTTTATCGCTGGCGCTTGGACTAGTACTATATGATCCCGCGGCACTAGATAGGATAACCCTCTAAAAACATTGTTGAACTCTACGGCCTGCCTTTCTATGTTCCCACCTTGTTCATTCTGGAGGCTTATAATGTCTTCAGTCTTGAGATGGTGATTTCGAAAATATCCTACTACTAGCACTACGTTATTAAAATTTTCCCAATTTCCTCGACTATAGATTGTTTTTAAATATTGGAAAATAAATAATATAGGAATTTTCAGTGACACGGAGACATTAATCTGCTTATAAAAAATAAGTTTTTTTTCGTCTACCACCGTGTCTATTTTTAACCGACTTCAAAAAAAGGAGGAGGTTATCAATTCGGTTGAATCTTTTTTTTTTGCTACCGCAGAATTTTGCCATTTATGAACCGATTTGCAAAATTCTGTTTTTATTTGAAAGGATATACATACATATTGGTCTTATTTTTTATCAAAATTCTGTTTTGATGATGGGATCCGTGAGGAATTGTGGGAACTCCTCAAATATTATCATATGAAGTTGAAAATTTACATATTGGTTCAATTACGATGACGAAGCATTTTTTTAATGTAAACATGACCTGATTCTACACCCTGGGTGGCTCCCGACGAGGGGACTCCTCAACAGTCAACAGCACAGACACGAAAATTTGTATACTCATTCGGTTATGATAGCCCGTTCTAAGTTTCACCAAGACAGGACTGCGGCACCCAGGTTGACTTCCATCGAGGGAACTCCTCAGCGGTCAACAGCACAGACACAAAATTTTGTGATAGCAATTGTGATAGCCTGTTCTAAGTATCACAAAGATCTGACTGCTGCACTTATAAAAACATTTGGAGTCGTTTTTTTGGTAAAATTTTGTCTATTATTTATGTATTCATCCATTTAAATCGTTTCCTTTATTCAGGGCTGTCACTCTTCCCGGCGCGGTCGACGGAATCATCTTCTTTATAAAGCCAGATTGGCACAAACTCTACAGCCTTAGGGTAAGCCATGTATTTTAATATCGATTTTTTTTTGCTGTTTAAGGTTCCACAAAGAACCCAAAACAGTGGTTATAAAAAAAACGTACGTCAGTCTGTTAGTATGTGTAGTGAGACTAAACTGCTGGTGCCCTGAAACTTACGTACACGTATTACGTATATTAAGGGGGCAATTTCTGGGGCCCAATAGGATCGGGTCGGTGGAGCGGTTCTGCCATTTTTACTAAAATCCTTCTTTAACCGCCCTAGCCACGCGAACGTACGTAATACGTCAGCTTTATTACCGCAACGCAACAAGCCGTATCACGTACGTTCAGGTAAAAAAAAACAAAACCCACAAAGCGTACGTGGTATATTAAATTGTTACTAAGATTCAAAAAACAAAAAAGGTATGTCTAGGTATATTGTAAATAAGTATTGTTATTAAAAAATCTAATGAAAAAAACCTTACGATTTTTTTACCTACTTTTTGAATAACTACTTAATTAGGTATAGCGATATAACCTAATAATGTAGCGCGATAACCTACTAACGTAGGGTGGTTGAACAAGTGATACATATCCTAAAATTCAGGGAAATAAGCACACCCATTAAGATTGTATTTAAAAGCAATAGTATTTGTTATATCGAAATATTTCGCATAAAATTGTCGAAAAAAAAACTAAATTGTTAACCCCTTGGCCTACCATTTAAGATACGACAGCATAGTCCCAAAACGAAAACAAAACTGCCGATCTCTCAAGTCATTCCACGAATCAGCAAATCTGTCTCACATTTGGGCCGGTTTACGTACCATGTGCCAGACCTGTAATAGTCAGTTGTGGCTCGACTGTTTTATCACGAGCCAGGCACGTAAAAAAACAGTTTTGACTCGAAAACCCGACCACGAGCCTCACACGTGGTTACCTAAGCCACCCGAGCCACACCTCAGACGAAAGGATTAAGTTCACGTAGTGTAAGAAGAGATCAAATTTTGCCGAAAGTATAGCAGTTTTCGCATACAATTTATTGGAATTGGACAGTTAAAGGATCCCTTGTTTTTACACGACTGCCTAACAAAAAAAGGAGTGTAATGTGTTCAGGGTTCATCTATGTATGTTTTCCGTTTCTTTATTTCACTATGACTTCTAAACGTTCGAACCGATTTATAAGATATTATATTTTAGTACCGCTATGTCATTCTGAGTGTCATAGGGTACCTTAACTGTCCAAATATTATGCAAGTAGTTGTCTAAATGTCCAAATGTCAATAAATTAACATACATTTATCGTGTTTGGTTTCAAATGACTAAAATATCATTAAATAGTAGTCTAAATGTCCAAATCTCCAAATGTCAATAAATTAACATAAATATATAGTGTTTAGTGTCAAATAAAATGTGTGATTGAGTATATTCCGAAAATATATATGTATCTATCTATATGGATAAATAAATAAACCATAAATATTTCATAAAAAACTGTATTTTTTAAAAAATTATAAATACCCTACTTCCCTTTTTGAAACGTCAGTCTTGTTTTTATATTCCTATTAATATATTTACTTGTTTAATTATTTTGTTTGTGCTGCAGTCGCAAGAATGTGTAAAATATTACGTCATTTTGGTTTCCAATATACTGAGAAAAAAAAACGTGAACTCATTAAATAACGATCTTCTTGACTAAAATAATAGCAAACAAGGACGTACCACAGTATACCAACCAGTAACTTTACTCTCGAGCTACAAGGCAATGCGGGAAGAGGGTGTGAGAAATGCGGGCAGAGGGGTCTGTCCCGACGAAAGTGATCATTTAGCATGACGGCTAGGTAAAGGATGGCGAAATTTTCGAGCATTCGGACATCTGCGTAGGCCGTGTAGCGAAACATCTGGCGAGCAAATGCGAGCCCTTACGACTCGTGTCGTATTCGTTTTGATTTCAATTTTGTTTTAAGAGAAAAATTTCGTGGTCCGCGATAGATTCGGTATACACCGTTTCACCGCTTCGTAAGCGAGAGGACCGCGCAAGCGACCTCGAACTCGTAACCAATCGAGACAATGGAGTAATCTGGTCGCAATTGGAAGTAAGGGCGTGAGTGTAAGCCCGCTGGGTAATACACCTGGCTGTTGGCCTCTTATGGGCGTGGCGGAGCTTGACGGTGGACTATTTTGTCCAAGTTTTCTGCGGTCACTTCAGGGAGATAGAACGACTAATCGTTAAAACGATAGTCGTGGACGTACGGTCCGACAAGACGTGTCACCGTGCTCGATAATGTATGGAGCATAATGGTTTAAGGCCATTTCTGCCATGTAACACGTCATTGCCGACTTTACAAAATTGGCAGTATTATATGTACATAGCAGGATCTCTGGACAAAACTGGCTGCCTCACGTTTCAGAATAGTCTCGTATGTATCTACTTATACTATTTTATTTTTTCTTTACATTCATGCATATGTTTATACGAAATTGAAGACTATCGCGATTGGTCAACATTATATTCAAGATAAAACGGATTGACCGTATGAAGTTTGTATGTAGCACCCGACGTTTCGGCGATGTTGCAACTGCCGTCGTCCAGGGTAGACTGGACAAAGTCTACTTCTGGACAACGGCGGTCGCAATCAATATGTTTATTTTACATACATCTTAACATATTGGACAGATACTGTTTAATAAATTTAATTACATATATTATAAAATATTAAATGATAAATTATAAACTATAAATATAACGAAAAAATACGTAATGGGATATGATATCGAATGCGGCAATGTCTCATCCTAATCGATGATAATTTGAATACGCAGGTGTGGTACGCTGCTACGACGCAGTGTTTCTTTTCTCTGGGATCTGGCATGGGCACCATTATAATGTACGCATCATACAATGCTTTTTCTGGCAGAGTTTACAGGTCAGATCGCCATACTTTAAATGGGAAGGTTTATTGTAAGAAAGGTCGATATTATTATAGAAATTCGTATGGTATATGGATCTGTGCTGTCTTATACGTTCGTCTTAAATTATATGTAAAAGACGGTGACCAAAGCAGTTATTAGATCTGCGATGAATAATTCGTGGGCATGGATTATTACCTGATTGAAATAATACTTTTCTATACGAAGGCCGGTGCTACAGTGGTTAGGTCGCCTCATCTTACATTAAAAGGTTCCGGGTTCGTTTCCCGGCTGGGTCACCATTTTCCGTTCTGATAAAATTAACGGAATTGCATTTCCAATTCTGACGATCGAATGTAATAACAATAAGACACACACTTACACACGTAATACACGTACATACACATATACATGCTTCATAGTAGGGTTGATTGTAAGAGATTGTCGTATAATAATTAACACGCCCTTTGCGAAAATTTTACAATAAAGACTAGAAACAAACAAACAAAACGAAGTAATCAGGAAAATTTCTGTCGATTTACAGGTTTAGCGTTATCACCTCTAATATTAGTTTGGAAGCCAGGGACACAAATTGCAAGTTTTGTAATAGCTGATGCTTTTACATCAGACAGTACCTATTTTAACTATAGAATGCCAGGGTAGAGTCATCAGGCCAGATTCCGGGACACCTGGCGCTGGGGTACTAGGAAAGGTGTCACTTTAATTAGTACCCCCAAAAGGGTTTGGAAAAGCTGAAAATCCATGAGTAGGCAGTGGGTGCAATTAAGAACTCTATTCAAATGTTCAGACTGCTTAGCAATAGAACACGTGGCGTCAGCATTACTCCATACATGTCACAAACATGAAGTCCATTCAAATACGCCGGTACGTATTTGTCGGTTACTATTACGCATCGGTTTAATTTGCTGCGCAATATAATGGACTTCATTTTTGTGACATGCATGGAGTAATGCTGACGCCACGCATTTTTTTAGTTCTGCATTGCATCCACTGTCTACTGATGAATTATCAGCTTTTACAAATCACTTTGGGGGTACTAATTAAAATTACACCTTTCCTAGTACGCCAGCGCCAGGTGTCCCGAAATCTGGCCTGATGACTCCACCATTCTATGGTTATAATACTGTCTTATCTGAAATAATCAGCTTTTACAAAACTCTTGCACTTTTTTGTCGTTGCATCTTAGACTATATAGTGCTATAAAGATAAGGCAAATGTGCATTTTATATCATTCAAATCAAATCAAATCAAATCACATTTATTGTCTTTAAAAACTTTTAAATAGTTGTTTAGACACTTTATATAGGCGCTTAATGTTAAAATAACTTGAAAATGGATACTAAATATTTCATAAGAGACTCACCACACAATTGATAATAGTTATGTTAGATACTTATGAGTACAGTTTGTCATGAAATTATAATATTAAATTAAATGGTCCGACAAATAGGAATAATATTTGATTATTGGAGACAATTATCAATAATAGTAATAATATAATAATCAATAAAATGGTACAAATGTCAAGTTGAAGAAATTAAATCGAAATAAAAATTTTCAGTCATCTATACTAATATTATAAAGAGGTAAAGTTTGTGACGTTGTAGGATGTAATCTCTGGATCTACTGAACCGATTTTGAAAATTCTTTTACCAATAGAAAGCCACGTTACTTGTGAGTGTCATAGACTAATATGTTAATCCGAAAAATAAAAAGACTTTTTCGTGGTAGTCGGATTTGCAAAGTAAGTCGGAGAATAAGCGGTCGAACGAAAACGTTTCGAACTAACGCTGCCTTAACGATGAGAGATATATGATTAAGTTCTAGAGAAAAGTTGTAGAGCTTTATAATGCCTACAAAATAGTCAGCGACAGCAAATGTCTAACTTTTATATTTAAGTCACAAAAAGTAGTATTTTATATTGAAAAAATGATTTAAATCGTTAGGTCATGTTTATTGGTCATATTATCAACAATTATGAATTCTTATCAAAATAAGTAAATTTATCATGTCAAGTGTTTAAAACAAAAGGCGTTTCCCTTTTACTGCATATAATTTCCCTTTTACTGCATAAATAGTTAAAGAGATAAGTAATACGCTCCCAAATAAGACACTTACAAGAAGACACTCACAAATAACGGTATTATAGTCAAATTGGCATGCAAATGCATGCATATGCAGTAAAAATATAACTATCTTTACATCTTTACATCTAACTATCTTTACAGTAAAAGAAAAGACAGTTATTCTGTTCTAGCGCTGCGATTGACCGTTTAGTATGCGTCTGGTTCCCTGTGCTGGTTCCAGGCGCTAGCGGACGTGGAATCTGCGCTTGACGCTTCGTCAACGCTGGATTTTTATTGGTCAAACCCTACAAAATTGACTCCGCCTATTTCTTCGCGTGTCCGCCCGTTTCGGATATTTTTGTGAGGTCTCATGTCGCCTTAATATTTGCAATTTATTGGATTCATTATAGTTATTGTTTTCGTTAATAATAAATGTTCTGGCGAATATTTTTATCGTAGATTTAATAAAATACTGCATAGACTAAACTGTCTTTCGTTATTTTTGCACCCTAGAAATAAATGTGTACTAACGATAAACGCATTTTAAAAATTAGGTGTTATCTTTAAGGTCAATATCATTCTTTTGTAAATATTTTCATTCTGTATTTTAAGTGTTGGTGTTTGTTGTGCTCCTGCAGGTTTGGTATGCGGCAGTAACCCAGGTCTTCTTCTCGCTATCTGTCTGTATTGGGGCCATCGTCATGTACTCCTCTTACAACCAATTCTCGCAAAATGTATACAGGTTAGTCTAACTATGTCTTTCTGTGTACATATATACATGTATCGATGGTCCCTATTAAATCGCGAATTAAAGCGAATTAAATCGTGAATGTTTAAAAAAAGAGAGAGTAACTATTTATTTAGATACCGACAGAGAAAAGTATTATACCTAAGTGATATTATACATTTTGGTTTGATTCGTTTGTCCAGTTTGACCAAGAAGAATATTTTAGCTGATGTTACAACATTTTTCTTTGATAAGTTAACGTGAACCTATGTATTTTGGTGCTCGAAGGCCAAGAGTAAAGAAATATAAGCATTAAATATTTTTTACCCTATATTATATATATATATATATATATATATATATATATATATATATATATATATATATATATATATATATATATATATATATATATATATATATATATATATATATATATATATATATATATATATATATATATATATATATATATATATATATATATATATATATATATATATATATATATATATATATATATATATATATATATATATATATATATATATATATATATATATATATATATATATATATATATATATATATATATATATATATATATATATATATATATATATATATATATATATATATATATATATATATATATAAAACAAATGCAGTGAATTCGTAGTTCAATTTTCAAAATATATATATTTTTGTTTCATGATTTTTGATGGCATAAAAAGATTTAAATCAAAACCATGCAACCCTTTTTTATGTTTTGTTAAATGTACAAAGGAGGATGGGACAAAATGTCCCCACCAACTATTAACGATCGGACATATTATGTCGCTGTAAAGCTCTTTCCATGACTGTAATTTCTTACTATCGTGGTCAGTCTCAAGTCATTATGTGGGGAAAGTTACAGCAACCATGAAGTTTTATTAATTCTATTTGATTGCTAATAAATAAGGCTATAAAATACTTTTGCTTGAATAAGCTAGCATGTTAACCCATCGAGTAGCGGCTTAATTTCATGGCAGACCGCGGCAATTTATTGGTATTTCTTGCAATATCGCCGCGCTCTACAAAAAGTACTATAACTATGGAACTACTATAGCAATGCTAAAAATAATAACTGTGCAATGATCGCATTAAAATTTCGTATGTAAAGAATATTGAAATCTCATTTTATAAAACAATTAGATAATTATGAATAAATATGAGAAAATCAAAAAAGTGAAAAAAAATCGGCATTTCTAACTTGTACTTGTCTTACGGAAAAATACGGAACCCTATTAAGAAATTGGAAACACTATCGTGATCTTCTAATATTCTCTATGAAAGGTTTGCTTATTTACATACAAAAATATTTAGATATTAGGTCATAAAAAGCAATAAAAATTTTGATAATTTCTCGAAAAAATAAATGATGTTTGACAATGGAATATTACCAGAAATATCGCGCGATATTATTTTAGCAACTGTCTATGTACCTATGGTAATAAAAAGATATTTGGTATGAATTTTAGGATGCGTTCGAATTAGAAAATAATATTTATTTATTTATTTATTATTTATTTATTAATATTTCACACACATTTATAATACTAGATTAATAAGATTAAAATCTACCTTGCTGGAGTAATGCCCGTACTAAGGTAGACTTTTATGTATTCTTTTTTTCCTTTTTTTTTTTTTAGTTGGTAAGTGTGACATAATGTAGCATTGTTTTACGTGGTAGCTCTATATTTACACAAATTTTACATATACCTACTTATAATTTAGTAACATTATATACATAATAACATTAAATAATCATATATACACATACACATATAAACATATACATCTACACATATACATACACATATATACATATATACATTTATACATATAATCTATACATATACATAAAGCAGTAATTTTATGTAGTTTGGTATTCTTATACAGCACTATAATTAACTAATTTCTCCGTTTCGTTTCTTCCTAGCTCAATCAACCATTCCGTCATAATTTTTCTTCCTCGTATGGTATCTAACTTCACTTTTAATTCCGAATGTATTCTATTGTGTAGTCGGACAGCTAGAAAAGAAAAATGTCGTTGGGCGAATTTAGTTTTCATCAGGGGAACATCATGTTGCATGGCTGTAACTGCGCGTGTTCTGATAGTATGAGATTTAATCATATGCCGCTCTGTGTGGGTGTAATAAAATATTGTCGATACTTTCACATATAATTGGCGTATGTCTAGGACTTGGAACTCTTTAAATAAGTGGTCGCTGGAGAACCTAAAAGGCTTTTTATTTATTACCCTTATTATTGACTTTTGAGCCTTAATTAAGGGATCTAGAGCTGAAAGTGACGCGCCACCCCATATTACTGTGCGCTCCGATTGTAAGCCGCCAATATTGGTCGTTACGTAGTCAACTGTGTTCTGATATGCAACCAAATTTGGTCGTTACGTAGCCGAAGGGACAATGCATAAATAAATGTTAAACAATGTTAAACAATGCATAACAGAATGCCGATTTTTGATGCCTGTTTTTCGCTTCTTTAATTTAAATGCTGTAAATATTTAAACAAAAATATATGCATATCTGTGCTTTCCTCTGAAATATAATGTTTTGCTAATTCTAAATAAGGTGGCGGGGTAGGCTTTTAAATAATTAATTTTAGTTGGCTTTTTTAATAATTAAGTTTATCAGTAAGGTGGTGGTAGGCTTTTTTAATAATTAAGTTTATACGTAATTCTGTACCACTCCAGTGCCATTTTCAATTATGAGTTGTTAGAATATGTGGGTTCGACGATAAATCGTTGGTTAATGTGGTCGGTCAGACATATTTTAACTACACTCAAGAGCAATGTTTCCTGGACACCAATATAAATGTATGAATATCTCGGAAATTAAGAGTGCTAGCTTATTCATTAATTACCATATTAATAATGAATATTGAATACCAGTAGCGCTTGTTATATTATTTTACCCGGCCCACCAACCTACCAGAACGGAAAGTATTGTGAACGCGCAATATGTATTTTTTCGAGATGAAGACGGAAATATCCATATTACCCCACCCCCCCCCCCCCCCCCGAGACGATTAAGATCATTTGCAGGTTGATTTATATTTGTATGTCTGTGTGTATGTCTGTCTGTATACCTCCACGTCAACACCCAAAAATTAACCGGATTGAGCTAGAATTTGGTATGCATGCATCATTTGATCGAGGCAAGATTTGAAAGGTTGTGGTTGAAATCGGTCCACCAGGGGAGCGCACTATTCATATTTTATTCATTTTTAATTCGATTACATTCAAAATTGTATTATAACTAGTAACATGCACATTTTATGTATAATTGAATATTTCAATTTGATAATCCTCTTACTATTTCAATTTGGTTTTTCGACTATTTATTATAATTCTTTTTTCCTTCCATAATTATTTCAATTTGATTATTTTACTATTCATTGCAATTCCTATTAATTATTTACCTTTTTCGTGTTATTGAAATTAATTCTATTGTGTTTTATGATAGGTATTTTACAAATATTATTTGCAGACTGACAGACTGACAGACGCATTGACATATCAATGAGCTAGTTTTTAGAGTAATGATTAATTTCTACATATATTGTTTATTGCCTTAAGTTAATTCCTAATATTATTAGATACTATTTTTAATTTTTTTTCTCTTTTAACATATGTAGTTTGAAGTTTGCACAAGCCGCTATTTTCTTGGTACGCTTACCTTAGTACGGGCCTAGGCCTAGTTAGGCAGCGTTGATCTAAAGAAGGACTGGGCTGCGGTACTATTTACAACGGAGCCTCTAATGATAATATGTAATGTACTGTAGTTTAAAAAATGCGCATTTCTTTAAATAAATTAATAAATAAATTAAAAATATCCTCGAAGTATTGGACTTAAAGACTTCAAATTTGGTACAAAGATGCCTTGTTGTGCCAAAAGGACTGTGAATTTTGGGTTGGAATATATTATTACAAGCTGCACTAATAATATTTATATTTCGCTATATATTTTAATCAAATATTAACGCCGAGCCGCCGAGGCCAGCCGAGAAACTAACCGCGCCGCCAAATCTTGCCGGAAAATCTTGGGATGGCACAACAGTTTTTTTTTGTGACAGAACGGAAACAAAAGCAAAAAAAAGTGCATTAACTTCGTAGTTCGGTTGTCAAAAACACATTTATTTAATAAAATATTAAATATTAATAATAAAATATTATTTTTAATTCATTAAGAATTGATTCTAATTTCTTGCTGTGTTTTAGTTATATGATATTTTATTTAATGTTTCTTAATTGTAACTTGTAATATTTTTGTGAATTGCTTAAATAATTAAATAAATAAATAAAATGTTGCAGTGATGGCCGGGCTATATTTGCTAATATTGTGGCCACATATTTAGGAGCACCATAAGAGGGGTCGAGAGAACTAAGTTACAATCTGCGGTTGCGGAAGAGTTTTTTTTACCTAAAAGGGGTCGTGCTATAAAAAAGGTTGAAAAACACTGCTTTAAGTCAACTAAGGAGTTTTATAAATTTAATTTAGGTAGGATTAAATTGCCTATAATATATTCTTATTTGAATATTTGACTAGATATGTTTTCAGTTGCTGAGATACAAGGATTGTGTTAGTGACCCGAATGCAATGCTCTTGAGTGTAATGATTTTAATTTCAAACCAAATTCATATTACTTAATTTATTTTTTCGTGTAGAGACGCCATGATTGTTACAACTCTGGATACGTTCACAAGTCTCTTGTCTGGATTCACCATTTTCGCTGTCCTTGGCCATCTGGCTCACGTGCTAGAGCGCGATGACATCACAGACGTCATCGGCGGCGGTGGCACTGGACTTGCTTTTATCTCATATCCTGATGCTTTAGCCAAGTTCGGAGGCGCCAAACAGGTAACTATGCAAATTGTATATAGTTACATCAATGCTCCATACCCGGCAACGAAGAGGCCGACAGGCCGGCAAAACTGGGCACACTGGAATGCCCGGTGGAGCCAGTTGTTGGGGTCCCCTACAGGTAAGAAAATCACCAGGGACTGCTTGGAGCAGGAACATCGGGCATCCTGTAAACAGAGCCAGGGATGTCGCCAGGTAAAAGACATGATGGAGCGACTACTTCAAAAGAAAACCAAGGCCTTACTTGACATGAGCAAGAAGAACCTTAGAACCACTATATTGGTCTCCTCACCGGACACACGACCCTTAGAGCTCATCTATTCAACCTTGGCTTGACCAAGAACAAAGACTGCCGAATATGTGGCGAAGAACCTGAAGACGGCATACACATCGTTGGTCACTTCCCAGGCCTCGCCGCAAAAAGACACAGTTTACTGGCACGAAACTTTCTCGAACCCAGCGATCTGCCCAACTTGAAAATCAGTGATCTGCTTGGACTGGTAAGCAGTACCGGGCTACTAGCAGACCACTGACCACAAAGTGGGTAGTTACAAAGATCTTATAGATCCAGGTGACATAAGGGCTGGAAACAAGCCCCCACTCCCTTTTCTACTACTACTACTACATCAATGCTCGCTTGAGAGACGTGGCATAAGAATTTCTCACAAGAAGTGCATACGACACGGCGATCCGTTGCCAACATAATAGATTTTCCACAAATGAAGAATTCCTTTGGTCAAAGGCATTTTATTGTTTACATAACCACCAGGTTATTTAACCCCTCCTCTCGCGAAGCAAAAATTCAGCTATCACTTTTGCGCGCGACATTTTCGCGCGTAAAATTGGCGCGAGTCGACGACCTTGATACAAACGACCATAACTTGTAAACCACTATACGGATCATAAAAAAATACTGTAAAATGATCGCATTGAAATTTGACATATAAAAAATTATAACCTGGAAATTGGGGGAGTCGGCCGTTGGTCCCGCAAGGGACGTTACGGAGTCACCGGGCATGCTGGACGAAAAACCAAAATTATTCTTGCTGAAGTCTTCTTTCAAATCTAAAATTGTTTCCTGGCCGAAGTAAGATACCCGGCAAGTATCCACTAATTATAATAATATATTCTGACAGTTTCCAATGTTAATTATGAACCTTGATTATTACATTTTTATTTATATTAACGTGAGTATTTAACATTAATTTCACACGATATTTAATTTCAGACGATTCTATATTTTCTTTTCGGTATCTTATTTAAATTAATTCGTAATGTTATTTTTAGTTAGTTATTAACCCTTATAACTTACTTGCAATGTTTATGGTACTGTAATTTTTTAACGACGAATATACCATACGTAGGTACATAAAAAACAAGAGAGCTCGTTGCTTTGGAACAAGTCCTGGCACTTAGTTTGGCGGCCGCAGTGCTTAGCAAAAATTAATTAAATAAATAAATTGTTTTGGCTCCACATGGAAACCAACTTATTAGAAGATAATATTAAATCAATACAGGGTAAAGGCCTCTTCAAGAAACTGAGCCATATGTGGATATTACATAGAGGCTGTTAAAAGAATTATAGCTTATTCGACTCTAGTTTGAATTGTATTTTTTTTGAGTCACATTATTGATTTCGTTTTTTATTTATTTACTCGGTGACAAGTTTAATTATATTTTTAGTATTTCATAACCTATTTTGTATTTTATTATATTTTGTTTTATAAGTCTGACTGGGACTTTAATTTTTATTTTTTAACTACTGATGATTTTATTTTTAATTTTGACTACGCATAAAAAAAATACTAACAATTTTCTATAGTATTATTATTCATATAAATCAGATATTTATTCATTTGAAATACTTTTGGCTATTTTAAAGTAGTACTTAACTGAAATTCCAACTGAAATTTCTATTTTTCTAAATGATATTTTTTTTTGATTTCATAGATACTGATAAGTCCTAACTTGATTTCTTTTATTTTTTTAAAAATTAATACCAAACGTATGCACACGTAAGACAATTTTCTGATACGACTGCTTTAGTAGAGGACTAGGCCTGGTTAGGCGGCGTTGACGTAATGATTAAGATGCTGCAGTGTGCTTTCTTTTTTGCTACTGGTCCAAAAACAAATAATTTGTAATGATGTAGTAATGTGCATCTCGTGCTTTACTTTAAAAAACTAAAATAAAAAATAAATAGGCAAACGTAACTTTTAAAAATATTAATCAAAAAGCATTTCGCATTTTCTTGCAGTTTTTCTCTGTCATATTCTTCTTCATGCTGTTCGTCCTGGGTCTGGGTTCCGCCGTAGCTTTGCACAGTTGCGTAACCACGGTGTTCGCAGACAAGTTCCCCAAAGTTGGATATACTACGATTGCTGGGATTGGGTCCGTCATCGGGTTCCTCGTCGGATTGGTTTACGTCACGCCGGTGAGTATCCAAAGATAAATGGTGCCAGCATCTTTCACTTATTTATTATTTATAGATTTTCATCAACAACATTATTTATTTATTTATTTTATTTTCGGGAAACATACAGCGCTTCATTAATTATTACTAATTATTCTAATACAGTGTTTCGCTGGCCGATTAATTGTTTCCTACATTATTTTCTGATACGGTAAATCAAAAGTTGCATTGCACTAAATTAAATTAAATTACAATTCAACTATTGCAAGGATAGGAAAGGAGAGGGATGGGATATACATATGTAGGATAAGATATAGGTATTCAAGTTATACTCTTTGCTATCCTCATTTTCGCTCTGAGTGTTTTGAAACAATAATTTGTATACTCACTATGTAATCACTTCCTAGACGCCTAGTGAGCTAAGGACAGCCTCGCTAAATTTATGTTGATTCAAGTAAAAAATATCGATATCTTCGAATCGACTATTGTATGTGGTCATCAAGCGGTGCATAACAGAGTTTTATGGAGATACATACGTATACTATTGTGCATATGCAAGATTTTGGATATAAACTAAGTGTCATACACAACAATGGCAGGAGTAGCCAAAGAATATAACAAAGTAAAAATTTATAAAATAATAGACAACATTTTAACAAAAAGAAAAAGTGACTCCATTTTTTTTTATAAGTGCAGAAGCCATATCATGGTGATACTTAGAACGGGTTATCATAATTATATGCGTATACAAAATTTTAGGTATGTGCTGTTGACCGTTCCCTCCCGTTGGAGTTCCCTCGTTGGAAGCCAACCCTGGGTGCCGCAGTCCTTGGTGAAACTTAGAACGGACTGTCGTAATTGAATACATATAAAATAATGTCTCTGTGCTGTTGACCGTTGAGGAGTTCTATCATCTGGAGCCAAGCCTGGGTGCAGCAGCCATGTTATTATAAAATGTAAAACGGGCTATCATAACTGAATGTGTATATAAAATTTGGGGTCTGTGCTGTTGACCGTTGAGGAGTTCCCTCGTCCGGAGCCAACCCAGGATGTAGAATTAGGTTATGCCCTACCATAAAAATAAATGAATTGTCACCGGAATTGAGCCTGCATGTAAATTTTTAATTTGATAAAATAATGTTTGAGGAGTTCCCTCAATTTCTCATGGATCCCATTATCAGAATAGGATTTTGATAAAAATGGGACCAATCTGTAAGTAAATTATTTTGAATAAAAAAAGAATTTTCCAAATCGGTTCATAAAAGCAGAGTTCTAAGGTAACAAACATTAAAAAAAAAGATACAACCGAATTGATAACCTCCTCTTTTTTGCAGTCGGTTAAGAACAGTACTTGGTGTCCTCAGTATTTATACTACTTTTCAAGATACTCCTATATAACTTAAATTTTAGATATCTATATAAGATGTGAGCGAAATGTGTGGCTGTGTGTGTGTGTGTGTGTGTGTTGTGTGAGGGTGTGTGTGTGTGTATGTGTGTGGGTGTGTGGGTGTGTGTATGCGTATTTCTATACGAATCCCTATAAAAAAAGTAGTGTAATGTGTTCAGGGTTCATTTATGTATGTTTTTCCATTTTTTTATTCCACCATAACGTCCAAACGCTTGAACCGATTTAGAAGTGTGTGATATTGTTAGAATCGTTATGTGATCTCGAGTGTCATAGGGTAATATATCTGTCCAAATATCAAGTAAGTAGTTGTCTAAATGTCCAAATGTCAATAAACTAACATGATTATATCGTGTTTAGTGTCAAATGAAAGGTCTGATTGAGCACATTCCGGAAATATACATTTCTCTATAGGAATAAGTATATCAACCAAAAATATTTCATAAAAAATACCGTAATAAAAATAATTATGATAACAATAGTTTCGTCTGTCTTTTCGAAACAATAGTCGTGTCTTTTATTCTTTTTGAAATATTGACTTGTTTAAAAATTGAAATATACAACTATGTCGTTTTATATCTTTTTATATCAAAATGACGACAACTAAATATGTTGCCACAGTACCACTTGAATTTTTACGAAAAGTAAGCGACATCTTCAGATGGCTTATGTTTCCTACCCTATAGCGAAAAAAAAATAACAGCAATTGTACTTTATCAGGACTCCCATTTTTGGCGCATTGAGACATCATATAACTTTTTTTCTGATTATATTTTATTTATGATATAATAGCCGACAAAAACAACGCACGCGCTCGCGCCAAAATTATGAAAATAATAAGTCATTAAAATATATATAATAATCCATGAAAATAATAAGGCATTTGGCTGACCAAGAGATGTTTTAACAGCCATTTTTATTTTACCTAATTTTTGTATTAAACATAAATTCCACTAAATTATAGACTCGATCGAGCCGGTGCACCGATGATTTATGTATTCTTTCGTGCATCGCATTGACACACACATCTCGACCGCAGCTAAAAGCGGGTTTATGTTTTCACTATTAGTCTCTGATTGTGGTGGAATTTAAGATTGTATTTTATTTTCAGGGCGGTCAATTTGTCCTCAATCTAGTGGATTACTATGGAGGTACATTCCTTATCCTTGCTATGGGTATCGGAGAGATTATTGGAATCTTTTGGATATACGGTTAGTAAAACGACTTTACCTTGGATATCTATTATTATTATTATTTTATTTTATAGCAAACTTACAGATAGTAAATATATGATAATAGTATCTTAAAAACATATTTTAACGAAAGAAATTTACTATCCTATGAATAGTTTGCAATGCTTGCATTACACATTAACATAGAATTAACATGAACACATTGATAGTAGATTTTTTTTTAAATAAAGCTAATAATAATATAAGGGTAAGAAAAGAAATAATTAGATAAGTTGTTAATAAGGTTATTTGGATACAGCAAAATAGAAGTATACGTAATTAGATAATAATATTTATTATATATAATATGATATAATACAATAGTATGTTATAATATAATAATCATATCATACAGTAGGTACATTAGGATGGCAGTTAGTGAAATCTTAAAAAGTTGGAGATAGGCTAGGTATGATCGAATCTTTTATTATATTTATGGAATCATAAAATACATTTAATCCTTTACACGATTTATCAAAAACGTTACACATTCTGGCCAAAGGTCTATTCGATCCGATGTTGTTATTGCAAGCGACAACCGAAAATGTTTGAGAGCTCCTCGTTAGTCGCGGTGGCACACGAAATTGATTTTTTTCTAGACTAGCTGGGCTATCTAGTCGATTGTGCAAAAGTCATACATCTGTCATCTGTCATATTGACGTCGTTTATGCTTAATGGAATACGCAGTAAATTACTAAGAACAATAAAGAAAGCTAAGGCATAGTGAGATGACAGGCCGATTTCATGTGCTGCTATGTCAAATTCATCCAGTTCCTCTTCGCAAGCATTAAAAAAATACAATATTGTGAGGAGAGTATTAGTTTTATAATCATCATCAGCCGGTAGACGTCGACTGTTATACATAGGCCTGCCCCATAGAATACCATGATGAGCGGTCTTGAGCCGTCTCCATCCACCTACTTCCTGCGACCTTGGCTATATCATCGGTCCATCTTGTGGGGGGCCGTCCCACATTGCGTCTGCCGGTTCGTAGTCGCCATTTGAGAATTTTTTTCCTAACGTGTGTCGGTTCTGCGAGCTATATGGCCTGCCCATTTTCATTTCAAGTTGGTAATTTTACGACCTATATCAGGGACCTTGTTTCTTCTGCGGATTTCCTCATTTCGGATCACGCAGTGAAACTCCAAGCATTGCTCTCTCCATGGCTCGTTGCACGAATTTGAGCTTGTGTATGAGGCCAATAGTTAGCGACCACGTCTCAGTGACATATGTCATCAGTGGCAGCACGCAGGGATTATTTACATTTGTCTTGAGGCTCTGCGGTATTTCTGACAAAAAGATATGGCGTTGTTTCCTGAACGCTGACCACGAATCCGAGTTGGATTCGTCGGCAGACATTCTTATCGAAGTTAAGTCTGCCTAGTCTAATCGTCTGACCCATATAAACATATTGATCGACAGCTTCTGTCTTCAAGAATTAGGGTAGGCCGCGGTATTAGGAATTCGCAGTAAAGTAAAGGTAGAAATAATTCAAAGACGACTTATCTGGTATATGACGACCTTTGCAACTCGATAACTACGACGAACGTCTGTATCACTAGTAAAGGTAGAACAAATTCAAAGACGACTTATCTGATAATAAAATAATTTAGTAAAACTGCTATGTCGCTTTGCATACAGAGTAAAGCAAATATATTTTTTGATAACTTAGTACAAACCTCATACAGATTCACAAGAATATAATTAAAGATCCCAAAATGTTAAAAATCTTACATATTTAATTTTATCTTGGTTATAATTAGTGATTTATAAGAACATTATACATACTACAGAAACCATAGAAAGGTGATTGCCGTAAAAGTATACTTGTTTTTTAAAATGTAAGCGATTTCAAAATGTAGCTTCTATCAGCGAAGTTCTGCGCTACAACCTTTGTAACTTTTGTCTCACGTTTCAACTTTGTATTATTTATTTCAGGACTCGAGAACTTCTGCGAGGATTTGGAGTTCATGCTAGGCATCAAGGTGGGCTTGTACTGGCGCTGGTGCTGGGGCATAATTACTCCAGTTATCATGATTGGGGTGTTTGTATACGCTCTAATTACTATCGAAGCAGTCACTTACGGTGAATACGTGTATACTACCGGGGCATATGGTGAGTGTGTTATTACTATCGTTGGCAAAAACGAATTATTAGATTCGTTGGTTGTTTTGAATTTAAGGGGTTATTCAGGTCTAGGAATTTAAAATAATCGTTTTTTCCTTTGCATATTTTCAAAGTTTAGACCTTTAAGAATATGTCCTCAAAAGGATTTTTCAAAATTCGAATTATTTTCGGAGTTACAGAGATATTTGTGACGTGGCAAATAAACCGATGGTGCCCTAATGAAATCGACCAATAGACCCCCGTTCTATAATGTAATCTCTGACTTCATGATTATGAAGCTAGAACAGCTCGTTTATCTATATGAACTTCAAAAAATGTTAATTTTGAAGTCGAACCAGATGTGAGATTTAAGTACCATTATCTGAGTTTCTCTCCCGTAACTTTGTCTCGAACTTAAACGCTTTTTTTTTCGAAACTAGTTTTTTCGAACTAGTTGACATGATATCTCAAGTTCTACTTGAACGATTTATTCGGAATTTGGTGGAAATCATCTTTGCTTATTCCTCTATATCCAAAACTTCAAAAAAAATACAATTTAAAAAAAAGGAAAATATAAAAAACAATTGCATTTTTTTTAAATCATCGCCATTTTGGGGATAAAAAGAATATATTTCTTTCCAAGGATCATAACAACATCCTTTTTAATTTTTTAATCAAGATTTTTTTTTTTTTTGTTTGAAAACATTGCAAGGGTTGGAAACATGTCAACTAGGACGCACCTTTTTTTTTAAACCCCTTTTAACTAGACTTTAACTCTTTGAGTTTTTTTTTTGTTGGTATTTTTTTTTTGCATTCTTGAAACGTCAATTTTTGAATTCTTGAATTTTGTAAAAAAATGCCTAAAATTTAGGCCTCTAGACCAGAATACCCCTTCAGGAAAACGCCTAAAATTTAGGCCGCTAGACCAGAATACCCTCTTAAATATTGGGTCATTACCTGTGAAGTTGCTGTTCTATGAAGGAAAAGCTTTGTATGAAAAATATATATTTAATTATTAGATTATTATCTATTATATATACAGTTTTGTCGTTTTAATGGAAGTAGAATAATTCCTCTGTTGTAAAACTCTCGTGGACAGGAGCCAATGAATGCTTTGAAAGCGTTTTTCACTGACTCTTGAAAGTTGATTTTTTCCCTTGTAAAATGGTACTTAAATCTAAAAAAAAACTGTATTTGAGCAAGATCTGGTAAGTACGGTGGGTGACCAAGAGTCCCTAGCCGTAACTCCTGCAACTTTGCGACTGTTTGCAGTGAAATCTGTGGTTATACATTGACAAGCAGAAGCAGTAGCGATGAGCGATTGACCAGGCTCGGTTATTTAATCTCGAGCTTCTCCGTCATTATTTGCAGTTCTTAACAATACACATTTACGATAACTGTATAGCCAGACTGCACCAAGCTGTAATAGAAAACGCCGACACAGGATCTCATATTTCAACATAATGTAAATTTTCAACTTTACCATGGTTCCACAAGCTAAAATATTTGAGCAAAAACAAACGACTGAAAGAAAATAAACAGCTGATTCTTAAAAAAGAATAACATGGCCTTGAATTGAAATTATTTGAATTTGAAATTCCCACTCAAACCCAAGTTATCCATGTTCAAAGTGGCCAGTGTAAAAAAATACAAATTACATAGGTAAAGACCCAATATCATTAACCGGGGATTGAGAAAAAAACACAGTTATAGATCACAAAAAAACTGTGTTAAAAATGCCAAAAATATTTTTTGTTTTGCAGTTGGAGGTGCGATGATTTTGCTGGCTGGTGTCGTGATGATTCCTGCATTCGGACTTACGCACATGTTTAAGAATAAGAAAGGAGCTGTTGTTCAGGTATCGTTTTGAAATCTTCTGTTCCCTAAGACTATTTCCATAAGGATCTTTAGGTAGCTTTGTTCAAACGAACTGATTACTTATCTATACTTATATACTAATATTATAAAGAGGTAAAGTTTGTGACGTTGTAGGAAGTAATCTCTGGATCTACTGAACCGATTTTGAAAATTCTTTTACCAATAGAAAGCCACGTTATTTGTGAGTGTCGTAGGCTATATATTAATCCAAAAAATGAAAAGACTTTTTCGTGGTAGTCGGATTTGCAAAGTAGGTCGGAGAATAAGCGGTCGAACGAAAACGTTTCTAACTAACGCTGCCTTAACGATAAGAGATATATGATTAAGTTGTAGAGAAAAGTTGTATAACTTGATAATGCCTACAAAAAAGTCAGCGACAGCATATGTCTAACTTTTATATTTAAGTCACAAAAAGTAGTATTTTATATTAAAAAAATAATTTAAATCGTTAGGTCATGTTTTATCAACAATTATGAATTCTTATCAAAATAAGTAAATTTATCGTCTCAAGTGTTTAAAACAAAAGACTTTTCCCTTTTACTGCATATAATTTCCCTTTTACTGCATAAATAGTTAAAGAGATAATACGGTCATAAATAAGACACTCACAAGAAGACACTCACAAATAACGATATTATAGTCAAATTTGCATGCGAATACATACATACATATGCAGTAAAAATATAACCCTTTATTTGGCAGTCACGAAATAAATCATAGCACTCAGTACTGACCGAACCACACTCATAATTTCATAACAGGTAAAAAGTTTTACCGCCCAACGAAGTGGGCACGGGTCAGCTAGTATCTCGTATAATAATATGCTGATAGCCTCCAAATGTATCTCCATGCCAGACCTGCCGATCTTGAGTCAACGAATATTGAGTATTCCAAAGCTGTAAAGATTCTTGGAATAGTCATAGACGATTTTCTTTCATGGCAGGCATAATCAGAGAAAATCTAAGAAGAGTCCGTACTTGGTGAATTTGCATGGATTAATCCATCACACAATAGTCATTAAGTAAATTTGCTAAAGTCAGAAAATGGTTATTTTAAATATTTAGCGATGAAAATAGAAAATAATGCTTCTCACATGTTTGACTGAATTTAGAAATGTTTCTGAACGATTTGCAAACAATAGATTTTATTTAATGAAAAATGTTCATCCTTTTCGATGTCCTTCATTCGCTGAATGTTGTGGAATTGGGAAGCGCTAACCAGCCAAATGTCAGTAAATTATTTAATGATGAATTTGTATGGTATTCAAATGACACAAACGTATATAATTACTTTTGCCTCAAGTAGTTTTAGGCAGTTTCCAGAATTGTTGTTTTTTTGGTGAATAAACTACTTGTAAACAAAGCGAATAGCACATATATTTTACGCCTATCATTTATATTGAATTGCTGGAATAAACTACTATCTATTTATTTTATATAGCATTAATACGGTTGGTTGCAAGAAATCGGCAACGATAAGCTCCCGTTTGTGCCAATTAAAAATAGGATTTAAGTATTTTAATCATTGAAATTGTAAATTTGGTACATACAGCAAAGGTTATTTGTTTTGATTTGACTGATATTCGAGCATAACAGGCGTCCACTCGAGTTGTCGCCTGCATCAATATGGAAACTGTGACGATCCTTAAGTATCGTACATGCCAGTCAACAAATGCATTGAATTTCAGTGAGATGCACTGACGTTAATACAGCCATTGTTCTACCTCGTGCAGCGCTGAATTAGCACGAATTATAACTACTTTGTCAAATCAGTTACATTGAAAAACATTTTTACTCGGAATATTTTGGATTGCGTCATTTTTCGGCCTTTATAAGGAGGCGAAAATAGCACCAGGAGATCATTTCTCGAATGATCACTCCCCCCAAGACAGCGACGGAATCAAACCGGTACTACTCTCACGAGTTGGATCAAAGGGTCTGACCATTTTGGGTACCTTTTCCTTCCTTCCTTCCTGATATCGAGACGAGCAAGCATCAGTCTGAACTCCTACAGACTCGAGCCGTGTCGAGTACTAGATACTCGTAACTTCAGGCAGATAGCCACCACATTCGCGTCAACCCCTGACATATTCGGAAAGCGTTAACAAACTGGCAATATAAATCACTATACATTCTTTCTGACAATAAATACCTTCTGATATACATTCAATCGATTTTCAATACGGAGATAACCCGCAAGTTGACACCACCTCCTCACATCAAACAACTTGGAGTCTAGTGAGGGTTCGCCCGTCTCAAAACCATGACTATCTGTAACAAGGATCTAAAACATAACATATAACTACTTCACACCAGATAGCTTACGCCAACCATATTCACTTAAATTTTACCAAACGCAGCTAACAAAAACAATTATTTGCAGACTGTCAAGGCAGCGTTCAAGGCTGACGAAACTTGGGGCCCGAAGTTCAAGAGGCACAGGACAGGATGGTTCGCTTTTAAGGAAGCTGCAAAGAACAACAGAAGATTGCAGAATCCCAATAATTCCTGGCTGTCTCATATCGGAAAAACTCTTATGGGCTCATACAGAAAAAACCTCTAGATCGACGTCTGGGCTTCATCATATACATCTCTTAATATTTTATTTTATTTTATTTTTATTTATTTTTTTATTTTATTAATTATATACGAGTACATTCGTGCAAAATACATTATTTTCTTTAATAAATTAATATTTTTCTTTTATTATGGTAATTGCTAAGTAATGCCTACAGCGTGTAATAATAAACACCATTAGTACTATTATTTTAGTAAATAAAACTACTAGTGCTACAGCACCTTTGATCTGTTGAAAATGTCGCCGTCGAGTCGAGTGAAAATGTCGCTGTCGGTAGTTACATTCCTGCGGGCGGTAGGTATTCTTACTAATTGTAGACAGCTTCGATAGCGTAAACAAGTCGCGAGCTCATCGTTTTACTGGGCCCAAAATTGGAAGGGATACCCCATCCTGCTCGTCACATTTCACATCAAGATTAACGTAAGCGGGGACGGTCATTGGCACGCTGGTAGGTCTGTTTACACTGTGCTTTTGCAGTAGAGAGTAGCGAACGGTTTCGTGCAGCTTGGGCCATAAGATCCATTTTGTTCTCGGATCGGCTCAACTCACTATTCAGCTTCTATTCAGAGGCCTCCTCGAGCGGAAGGCTACCCCGGGTAAGACTCTCGTATCTCAGGCCTCACAAGCTGGCGGACCGGTTTCTCCTGGTGGGATTGCATCCCGGCGCTAACCGAACGGTTTGCGCACCGTTCGGCGTCGCCAATCGGTTGTGCTTTCTGACTAATCATGCTGCAGGAGTCTAGAGACTATGTAAATATAATGTCTCCTAAGAAGCCGGGTTGACCTGCTGTCATGCCACTGTTGAAATGACTTTGAGCCACCCGATCACGTGTGCCACTACGGGCAAAGGACTCCCAGGTCCGCGATAAATTCAAATTGAATTACCGCTGTAATACAGTAGGTAGAGGCTGCGCTAGCGGCTTCGGACCGGTAACCAGTCGGGACGACGGAGGTATGCTGAATATCCTTCCAAACTGGTAGTCATGAGACGACGCTGCCCGTTGGGTACCTTTCCCGGTGCCTCGCCGTAAGGCGTTGGCCTCTGACGGGCTTGTTGGCAGAGCTAGACAGTAGATTGTCTTGTCTCTAAGTCTCCTACGTTGATCCCACGGCTGAAAGAACGATCATGTATCGTTATATCAGCCTGGGGTGACGTGTTCGCCCGCTGTATTCGACACCGCTTTACCACAGTATACCCCCAGACAGTAGCTTCGCTTAGAGCAAAATTGAAATCAAAGCTAATACGTCACGAGTTGTAAGGGCTCGCAAATGCTCGCCAGATGTTCCGTTACTCGGTTTACGCAGATGTCCGAACGCTCGAAAACGTCGCTAGCCTTTACCTGGCCGTAATGCTAAAAGTTCGCGTTCTTCGGGGCGTACCCCTCTGCCCGCATTCCTCATACCCTCTTCCCGCATTGCCTTGTAGCTTGAGAGTAAAGCTACTGGTTGGTATACTGTGGCTTTACTGTGCTTTTGCAGCCCACATTGATTTACGCACCAACTTGTATATCAAATAACGGACAAAAGACCTAAACGCTGCACTAAGAGACCTAAAATCTCGAATATAATAGAACACTAAGACTGAATTTTGCGAAATTGCTAAGAGGGTGCAAAAGGGGTAGAAATTTTATTCTGTCGAACCAGTCGAACGAGTATCTCCGAAATGGTGTAATGAAAATTTGCGATTTAACAGAATAATAGCCCTAAGGAAATGAGAGAACACCTGTTCGAGGGGTTTGCAAAATTCAAGCCCTACGCGGAGATATTAGGGTTGTTTTTTTGTATCTGTCAGTAGAAAGTTGAAACTCGCAATCCAGAAAGTTAAAACGCGCAAATCAGAAAGTTGAAACGTGCAATTCAGAAAATTAAAAGATGCAACGTGTTTGAGGGTTTGGCTATATTATATTATATATAACCCTAACAGGTGAATTAAGCAATTGATTTTTTAGATGCCTTATAGCATAAAATTAACATTTAAAAATTGGCTAAGATTTACCTCCCAAATGGGTGAGAGAAGTGACTCGAAGTTTTATTCCGCCGAACGATTATCTCCGAAATGGTTTAAAATGAGAATTTGCAATTTGGAATAATGATATCCTTAGGAACCAAAGGGAATATGTAGTCGAGGATTTCGTAAATGGTACCCCTTCGAGGGTAAAACGGGGATTATTTTAATTTCCGCCAGTATAAATCGGAAATTCAGTTGAAATGTTCAATTAAAAAAATAAAAAGATGCACATTCAATTTTAGGTAAATTCGACCCCTAATATTGAAACGTGGCCTTAGTTTTAGTTAACTAAGCTTTTGAACGATTTATATTATAAATTTAAAATGTATATGATTATCTCCTATTGAAGTTAAGGAAAACATGTACGAGGGTTTTACCGAACTCCAACACTAAGGGGGTGAAATATCTCTCAACCGGACGTGTAGGTATCTACGAAATAAGTTTAAATGGAAATATGTAATTTGTGAGAATGTGAGAAAATTTTGTGAATCTTATCACTAAGAGAGGGAAACGAGGGTTAATTTTTAATCAGTCAAAAGAAAACGAAAATTCGGTGATATGCTGAATTAAACAGATGCGGTTGGCCGCAGCGTAAATGTAAAATCGTAAAAAATATAGACATATGAGAATTACATGTTATAAAAAACTATCCTGTTTGTATGCGCGAACAGGTAAAGAAAATTATAAATGCTTGCTCTAGGGTTTGAATAAATTCACCCCTAACTATTTAACAACTAAAAGACCGCATTATAACAAATTTTTACGCATTTTTACGCGCATTATAACAAATTTTAGATAATATATTGCTGTGTCCGAGCGTTTAGTAAAAATCGATTTCAGCTCATGAGGTTTTGCAAATTTGATCCGGGGTTTGGTCTACCGATTTTTAAGAGTTCCAAATTTAAATATTTCGATAAAGACTTACACTTTGGATCAATTACACAACCAAGGAAATTAAAGGATATGGGGGTTTTTAATTTTTAATTTTAATTTTAACCCCCACAATAACCAACGTCAATACGTCGATGCGAAAAGCAAACGTTTTGTGAAAGTTTCAATTCGTGAGAGCACTGAAACAGCTGTTATTCGAGTTTGACAGTTTTCGATTTGTAGATTTATATAGGCATACGCTGAAAAATCGGTTTCGAATCAATATATGGTAATGAGAAGTAACATCAAAAGATTCTTTCTTTACCGATGAGTATTCGTGCCTCAGATGAATCTAATAATAATAGTAATCATAATAATAAAACGCTTTATTTGCTTAATCGAAAGGAGAGCTTATTGGCTAAAAAGCAATGTCTTACTACTAACCATAACCGAGTGAACAGCATGTTATACGGTAAAAATTATAAATAAATTATAAAATAAAAACTAATAAAATAGGGAAAAGTTTATGAGCGTGGGTTCAAGTGTTCTTTGAGCCTGCGTTTGCTATCCTTATACACGCGGGTAAAGCATTCTAGAGACGGGCTCCACGTACGAAGAAGAAGTGGGAAAAGAAATCATTACTGTGACCAGGGATCGAGAGCAGTAGGTTGTCATCAGATCTCAGAGGGCGCCCGTGAGGAGATAGAGGTTTGAACCTACTTATAAGATAGTTCGTGAGCGGCCCCCGTCAGGATTCTGAAGAGCAAACCTAGGACTCTCGTATCTCTCCTTTCTCGGGTCGTCAGCCAGTGAAGTCTCCGTCTGTACTCCGTAATATGGTCAAACGTTCTTAGGTCATAAATGAAGCGAATGCAAACATTTTGCAATAGATATTCAGTAGTTCAGACCCTAATTTAATTTTCAAGATTGATGAATTTTAAAATTCTAACACCTTCTGTACGGTTTTATCGCACAGGTTGTTTTATTTGCAACCCCTTACAGCACGGCGAGTTAAAGTGGACTGTAGATGTTGTTATGAACTAACCGCCGTCCGTCCAGAGGATGTGTTTTCTTTATGGCATTTTTGTAATATGGACGTTAAAGCAAAAATAGAGTTAAGGATGTCACTGTTAATTTTCTTACGGTTTTATGAATTAATTTCCAGTTGATCATAAGGAAAATCAGGAAATGGATTTTTTATATCTTTTTGCTATTCAGTTATATTTGTATTAAAAAACCTAGGGAGCTAATCTTAAAAAAGAAAGCAAATATTCTTCTAGCAAGTTTCAGTATTTTTTCTATCAGAAAAGTAACGTTGAATTTTATGTATTTACTTTGTATAGATGTGTAAAATTATTATTTGTTTATGGAGCTCATTGAATTTTATGTTCCTCCTCGCCCTGTTCGATCACATCGACTATTTCATCTGCCTGTGGTGAAAACCAACGGATCTCAAAATGCATTTCTATACAGAGCGTGTCATAGATATACCTAATACATACGTTTTAAGTGTGGACATATTACACTCATCAAAAACCTTTTATAAGAACTCAATAAAAAAACATCTAGAGTCTATCTAGATTATCACAGAACATTTATACATATTATATTTTTTTTAATTTAGTTCATGGACATAATTTTATCTCAAGTATATTCATTATAATACCTATATATCATACCTAAAATTAAAATATATACATACATAATATTTTTTTATCTATTTTGTCTCTTCCTTCCACCTCACGTCCCATCCTGTTTTCCCCTTTCTCAAGCGGAAACAATATAAAATTATATTGCGTTCATTTTGTATACATTATATATTCGGAATCACATTAATGGATTTTTGACACTTTTAAATACGTTTTTATTATATTGTATGTAGTTCTGTTTGGTTCCAGCATAAAATAAAAAATATCTGGAAGTTATTACTAAACATATTTAAGTTGGTAACATAAGGTACATATGTGTCACATACTAAATAGTTGTCACATTGAAGTCGTCTATATACTAAACATTTATTACTAAAAATGAAAATTAAGATTTCTAGTGTAATCGTTGTATATTTACATGTCTTAGACTTATTTACTCAATTGAATAAATTGCTTGCAATGTCGATTTGTTAATTATATTGATTTTACATAAAAGAAAAACAAAATTAGTCAGGTAGGAAACTTTATCTGTATTTTTAACGCTATGCAGTTATTTCGAGTAAATTTATTTATTTATTGGTCCACAAAAAAAATTACACCGTTAGCACTTATCATAGATTGTGTTGCTCCTAATTAGGCAGAGCCTGTTCTAAGGAGAACACCAATACAAATGATTAAAAAATACATAATAAAAATAAAAAAAATTAAACAAATCAAGTTAAATTCCAAAGTAAACATAAAAAATTTGAATCATATCAAGTTAAAATGAAATTCTCACTACACCAAAATAATATTAGAATAGAAATGTCAATAAGTATTCTGAAAATGATACGCGACGGGTACATTCATTAAATGTACATGTTTATTACAATTTAGTTATCAATTCAGAGTAAAAAAGAAAGATGCTTTGAAATCTTTAATGGCCGTTTTAAAATTTTGTTCAAAGAATTCGCCAGAATAAATTGTCGCCCCTCAATTTATTCGGGAAAATTTAATTGGGCGAATTTAAATTCACAGGAAAAAACGAAGATTGTAAATAATAACATCGCAAACACATCTAATTCTTAATTTTATAAACTTAAAATATATACATATTATAAGTATGCTTTTTTCCCGGCGGCTGAGCACCAACCGGGCGCGTCTCCAGGTGGCGGATAGGAGAACGCCCGAAGGGACCCCGGCTCGAGGGATGATACCCGAGGCCGGGTGCTCTTCGGGTAGTGGTGGCTAATACACTGTGTGTGGAAGGCCCCACCGCGGACCAACTCTCCAAGCCGAGGTGTAAGCTACCGTGCTAATGGCTGCATGGCGCAGGGAGTGTTGCGTCTCTTACGGTGCCTCCCGGATACCGGGCGTCCTCCGGGTAGTATAAGCCAAGCCCCGGTCATACGCGGCTCTGTCCGGGTGATATCGCACTACCGCGGAACTCGTGGGAACAAAAATGGATCAAATTAACAGTACACCACCAAAAATAAACTTAATTGAAGCACTCCAGGGGGTGGCTTTGTCTCAAAGCGAACCACAGGAGGCACCCAACGCGGGGGCGGGCCCATCAAAAAGCCCACCCAAAACCCGCATTAGATATAACGGCGCCGCAAGGCGTCGCTACAAAAAACTGATGAGAGAGGGGCTAACTGCTAACCCCCGAGCCTCCAGTGCTAAGTCTAAGCCGGAGGACGGGACTGCAGAGGCCCCTGGGGCTCCTAAACGTCCCAGACAAGGGCCAAACACCCCAAGCCCCTCCCATCAGGCGACAGGGAAAAGACCGAAAGTCTCCGACCAAGGTTCTTACGCCCAGGCCACAAAAGGACTCCTCAGGCTAGCCCTCATAATAAGGGGCTACCCTGACAAAAAACTTGAAGCCGGCGACATAGAAGCCATCCGGGACAAGATTGTGGACGCCATCATGGAAATTCCTGTTGGCACTAAAACACCATCCTTTACCGGCAGCTGGGAGAGGGACGGTGCAATTGTCTTCTCGTGCGCAGATGAGGAGACGGGGAACTGGCTCAGAAGCCTTTCCACGGACTTACTCGTCCAAGGTGAATCCGTGTGTGTGCTGCCGGTCGATGAGCTGCCCAAACGCCATCGAGTGGTGGTCCACGTGGAGGAACCCAAGTACACTGTCGAGAAAGTACTTCTACTCCTCGACAGGCAAAACCCAGGTCTGAAGACCGATGGGTGGGCCGTCGCTAGGGGGAGCACGAAGAAGGATGCCTCGAGCGTCCACTTCGCCTGTCTGGTGAGCGACTCCTCATTGGCCACTCTCAGGGCCTGCAACTTCCGACCCTACTGTGGGCTAGCACGGGCATCCGTAAGGCTGCTCGATAATAAGCCTAGGAAGGAGTCGGACGCAGTGGAGGGAACGGAAGGAGGTACAGCAAAATGAACCACCTAAAAGTCCCCATAATCCAGATCAACTTGCACCACAGCAAAAGCGCCTCGGCGATATTAACCAGGAGCATGGCTGTGGCGCAGACAAGTATAGCACTAATCCAAGAACCTTGGATTGTTAGGGATACTATAAGTGGATTAGGAGGTTGCGGAACCATTCATAAGGCCCAACCGACTCGGAAACTCAGGACCTGCGTGGTCACTAAGGGCGTCACAGCCACTTTTCTGCCACAACTCAGCGGCGATGACCTAACGGTCGTTTTAACAAAAATCAACTTGACAGGAGACAGAACGGTGGATCTACTCATTGGGTCAGCATACATGCCTTATGACTCCACTGACCTGCCACCGCAAGAAGATATAACCAACCTAGTGACATATGCGAAACAACGCGGGCTCCAACTCCTTCTGGGTTGCGATGCGAACTCCCACCACGTGTGCTGGGGTAGTTCCAACATAAACCCGAGGGGGGTAAGCCTGCATGACTTTATCCTAGGCAATGAACTCACCATCCTCAACAGAGGAACAGAACCTACCTTCATAGACTCAAGAAGACAGGAGGTACTGGACATCACGATCTGCACAAAAGAAGTGGCCGACCTGGTTCAAGACTGGAGGGTCTCAGATGAACCCTCAGGCTCGGACCATAGGCAGATCCATCTAACGCTTCGGCACTCATTGGAAATTCAGTGGGCTCGCAACCCTAGAAATACCAACTGGGAAGGATTCGATAGGGACCTGGCTTTCAAGCTCACCACGGTTCCGAATCGATTCCACACCAAAGAGCAACTAGAAACAGCTGCACTATCACTGTCTAATGTCGTTATAGACGCCTACGAGCAGAATTGCCCTTTGAAACAAAAAAACCTCTCAAAAAAGGTCCCATGGTGGAACCCAGAGCTGACCAAGCTCAGGCTTACGCTGAGAAGGTGTTTCAATAGGGCGAGAAATCACAACACTAACTCGCAACATCTTTGGGAGGAATACAAAAACGCCCGAAACGAATACAACAAGGCCATTGTTAAAGCCAAACGAAGAAGCTGGAGGGACTTTTGTGAGAGCGTGGAAACAGCTTCCGAAGCCTCCAGGCTCAACAAGATCCTCAGCTCCAACAACCGCCCCCTGCTGGGATGCCTTAAACGACCAGAGGGGGGACACACAAGCGACACCAAGGAAACCTTGAAGCTCCTAATGGAAACACACTTTCCGGGCTTCCAGGAATCCTCACACCCAATTGCCGCAGGGGAGAACACCAAGAGGCTCCACAAGCCCAGGGAGTGGGCCCTTGCAGCCAAGATAGTTAATCCAAAAGCAGTAGAATGGGCCGTGAGCACCTTCGACCCCTACAAATCACCTGGACCGGATGGAATATACCCAGTCCTACTACAAAAAGGGTTAAGCCAGCTGCTGGGCCCTCTAACAAAGGTACTCAGAGCGAGCATAGCCCTCAGACACGTCCCTCATGCCTGGAGCAGCGCAAGAGTCACGTTCATTCCAAAGGCAGGCAGGAACGGCCACATCTTTGCCAAAGACTACAGACCCATTAGCCTCACCTCCTTTCTCCTGAAATCACTGGAGAGACTAGTTGACGGCTACTTGAAAAACAACCACCTAGCTCTTCAACCGCTTGCTGATGCTCAGTATGCCTATAGGGAGGGCAGATCTACGGACACTGCCCTACATCACCTGGTGAGCACAATAGAGACACAGTTAGCGGCGAAAGGTTACGCTCTGGGAGTATTCCTGGACATCGAAGGAGCATTTGACACCACATCATATGCAACTATAAAAAACGCTATGCACAGACGAGGAATACCAGAGACCATTATTCACTGGACATTGAGTATGCTATCAAATAGGAATCTGACCGTCTATCAAGGCGACACCTCCATCACGGGAATCCCTGCTAAGGGCTGTCCACAGGGTGGAGTCATCTCCCCCCTCTTGTGGAGCATCGTTGTAGATAAACTCCTAATAGATCAACAAAACCTAGGCCTCTCTGTCTACGGCTACGCTGATGACGTGGCCATAGTAGTCAGAGGAAACTTCCTATCAATACTTAAGGAGCTCATGGACAAAGCACTTAAGACCACCCAAGACTGGTGCCAGGCCAGAGGTCTATCCGCTAATCCAAGCAAGACTAAGGCCATGATTTTCACCAGAAAATACAAACCCGAACCCGTTGAGTGTCTCAAGCTCTGGGATAAGGAGATAGAATACGCTACAGTAGTTAAATACCTTGGAGTCTATCTAGACCCAAAGCTCAATTGGAAGCACCACCTCGAGCGCAAGAGAACAACCTTCTATGCCTCGTTGTGGACGTGTAAAAGAGTCATGGGAAAAACCTGGGGGTTCAAACCCAGGGTCGCCTTATGGCTCTACAGGGCAGTACTGCTGCCTAGACTAACCTATGCTGCAATAGTCTGGTGGTCCAGGGTGAAAAAGCTTGAGACAGTAAAAATGCTTAAAAGCCTTCAAGGTAACTACCTGAGGGCTGCAACTGGCGTCATGAAGACCACCCCAACAGCGGGATTAGAGGTGGCACTCTGCTGCCCGCCTCTGGACAAGCTCATCATCCACTCCGCCAGACTTACAGCATACAGACTGAAGTGTTTGGGCGAGTGGAAGCGTGGAGGGCACAATCATCCTGAGCTAAACCTCCTCCACAAAAGCCCATTCACTCTGACCCAGGATCGACTACGGAAAAAATTTTCGGTAGAGAAATCCTATAAAATCCTAATCCCCACCAGGGAAGAATGGAAAAATCCGCAGTGGCTTCAAAGCCACAACGCAGACGCCTGGTTCACCGACGGCTCAGGAACAAATGGACGTTTTGGGGCAGGCGTGTACGGACCCAAAACCAACCACAGAATCAGCATCCCCCTTGGACAATACGCTACGGTTTTCCAAGCCTGTGGAATGTTTTATGCATGCCATATTGGAATGCATAAAACTACAAAGTCGACTTGAGGTAAAAAACAGACAAATCCTCATCTGCTCTGACAGCAGAGCAGCACTGGACGCTCTGGCTAAAGCCACCACAGAATCTTCTGTGGTCTGGGACTGCATGCTGGAGCTCAACAAATTGGGAAAATCCAACAAAATCACCCTAATGTGGATACCGGGTCACCAAGGCATACCCGGAAACGAAGAGGCCGATAGACTGGCAAAACTGGGCACACTGGATTGCCCAGTGGAGCCAGCTGTAGGGGTCCCCTTCGCTACAGGTAAGAAAATCATCAGGGACTGCTTGGAGCAGGAACATCGGGCTTCCTGGAAACAGAGTCAGGGATGTCGCCAGGCAAAAGCCATGATGGAGCAACCACTACAGAAGAAAACCAAGGCCCTACTTGACATGAGCAAGAAGAACCTTAGAACCGCTATCGGTCTCCTCACCGGACACACGACCCTTAGAGCTCATCTATTCAACCTTGGCTTGACTGAGAGCAAGGATTGCCGAATATGTGGCGAGGAACCTGAAGACAGCATACACATTGCTGGCCGCTGTCCAGGGCTCGCCGCCAAAAGACACAGTTTACTGGGACGAGCCTTTCTCGAACCCAGCGATCTGCCCAACTTGAAGGTCAGTGACCTACTTAGTCTGGTAAGAGTACCGGGCTACTAGCTGACAATTGACCTAACCACACAGTGGGTAGTTACAAAAGACCTTACAGATCTAGGTGACATCAAGGGCTGGAAACAAGCCCCCCACTCCATCTACTACTACTACTACTACTACATAAGTATGCTTATTTTTTACACTACTGCCCAACAACAAAGGAGAGTTATGTGTTCAGGCTTCATCTATGTATGTTTTCCTTTTCTTTATTTTGCCATAACTTCTAAACGCTTGAACCGATTTAAAAGTGTGTGGAATTGATAGAATCTTTATGTCATCCCGGGTGTCATGGCGTAAGTTACCTGTCAAATATCCAGTATCAAGTAAGCAATGGCTCCCAAATATCAAGTAAGTAGTTGTCTAAATGTCCAAATGTCCAAATGTCAATAAATTAACATAAATATATCGTGTTTAGTGTCAAATGAAAGGTTTGATTGCGTACATTCCGGAAATATACATGTATCTAGGTATATGGATAAATACATACACCACAAATATTTCAAAAAAAAAATGACGAGATTCTGATAGAGAAATAAATCCTTGTAAATATGACTTTAATTAATTGTAAATATGTATGTAGTTACTTGAAATGTAATTAAAACTTGATAAATATACCTACATAAAACTTTACTTTCGTATTCTTTTCGATATCATCAAAACGATCCTCAAGTTTGTCATTGTGTGGCGATTTCTCTATACATTGTAGACCGCGACCAACAATATGTTATGCGGGAGACCAATTGCAATCCGTAACACCGAATAAAAAATTTATGAAAACATAGATGCAATAAGTATATAATAAAAAGAATAAAAAACCCGACTGCTTTTACAGAAAGTGAACTATTGTATTTATAATTTTATTTTTTACGTTTTTTTGTTAAATATTTGTGCCTTATGTATTTAGCCATACAGATACTTGTATATTTCCGGAATGTTCTCAATCAGACCTTTCATTTCACACTAAACACGATTTAATTATATTAATTTATTAACATTTGGCCATTTAGACGGCGCTGAATTGCAGGTCTGCATCATACCATTCGAGCTCCTAAAATCGTTCAAAGAAACAAAAAATACCATTTAGCTCAGTGTTGCATCTCTACAGCAAAGCATTCTTACGAATTAGTTAGTTTTTTTTTTACTAAGATGGGCTATTTTAGATTTTGTGGTCACTCGAAGTCAGAAACCTGCCAAAACTGGTGTGTGTAGTTCAGTTCGCACGTGAGTTCAATCGTGTGTTTTTATTAGTGATACTGAAAATATCGACCTGAAATTGCTGAGTAACGGTAACTTAGTGATTTTCGCCAATTTGATGTAATTGAAATGTATTTTACTATATACACAAAGATAGGCTACACTTTTGCTATGATACTTCATTCGAACGATTATAATTCATTACTTTGTTTCTAATATGTCTCTTTTTTCTTTCAGGCTCATATTGAGTCTATTTTATCATTTTATTGATATGACAATGTGTAATGTATAGCCATTGATTATTACACTGTGTAATCAATGGTATAGCTGTTATATAGAAGAATTCATGCTGACACCAACAATAAGGACCGCTGGTTTCTGAAGGTTCTGCTGATTTTCGACTAGAAATTGCGACGAAATTCGATTATAAATTGCGACTAGAATTTATGAGATTTTCGACTAGAAATTGAGTAAAATAAAAAAAAACGAACCCGCTCAGCTCAGCAAACGAACGTGCATCAGCGATGTAGAAGTACTGCTCCAGGACAAAAAGAGGAAAGGGCCATGTCAGTATGTTCCACCAAAAGAAGTAAGATTGCATCAATTAGGACACTGGCCTATATGAACTGAAAAAAGGCTTAGATGCAAACTTTCAGGATGTTAAGGAACAGCCCAAACCGAATGTTATAAATGTTGTGTAGCCTTATGTTTCAACAAGAATAATAACTGTTTTCAAACTTTTCATACTTCCTAACTTTTGGTATATTAACACCATGATGCACTTCTGCATCACCATGTTTTTTTTGTCAAATAAATATTTTTTCTAACATATGATTTTTAAAATATTTTTCCCATATAAAAATGGCAATAAAAAATATTATAAAAAGTCCTTGCGCCGTAAAGGGTTAATCAAAAACAACGTAAAGCTATTTTTACAGATGAAACCTTGTTTATAATTATAAGTAGTATTTTACTCCCTTTCTGCTTAAGAAAAAGTGTATTTGAAAAAACGTAACTCATTATATGATGTTTTATATACACTAAATATAAAATGTTATATTATTATTCAAATAGGATTAAGATCATCTCGGGAATATTTCTGCACATTCAGTTCAGTTTTGGTAAAATTCGAAGTTAAGGTTAATGACGTGAATATTCCTTACCGCCCAAAAGGTATTTCAGCAAAAACTACTCTCGATCTTATCGCAACATGCAACTTAAATCTATATAATTGGCACAGTAATTACTATGCTAATCAAATCCTGATTCGGTACTTGGTAATGTCGCGCGTTTCCCCACATCAAAGAGGACAATCACCAAACTTTAATTGCCAGGCTCAATAACCGAAGTTATATAACCAAATCTGAAAAAGTTTGAATTGCCTTGCAAAAGGTTATATCTACTCTCACAGACATTTCAACGTGTAATATTTATTTACATTGGATATAAAATTAAATATTTAAACTGAAGGTCTGATTTGAGGTTGAATTTGGCGATGCGGTTGAACTAATCGTTGTCACGGCATGAATTGAATAGTAATTTTGTTGTTACAATGGAGGTCACGTGCCTACAAGTGTACCATTCTTTTTTGTTATCACTGTGACTGTCATTACAAAATCTCGAACGACAAGCTGCTTTTTATTCAGAGATCAATTCGTATCAGTGATAACCGAGCCACTCACTAATCTCTGTTCAATACGACTGAATGTGTTTAAACAAGTGATTGAATTGTATTACTTACAGTTTTTAGTAGCGGTAAGTTTAAATAAATTATTTCTAGTGTTAATAAATGTACGATCTAAACAAAACAATTCCGCTTTTAGTATAAGTCTGTCTTCTGAAACTTGTGGAATTATTTATTGTTTTATCGCAGAACGTTTTCTATTTTATTTGGCCGCTGTTCAAGTTGTAGTTCCACACTTAAATATGGGTTCTTGACCTCTCCTATCCAGCGGTTGTGTTGTCTAGTTAGATTTCTGTTGTTTTATCTGTTTTAAAGTTCTTAAAAAAAAAACACAATTTTTAACCAAGATGGTGTAATTATTCAATAACCTGCGAGCGACAGTGATAGCGCATAATACTTAAATTAAAGATGTCGTTGGTAAGGTGTTTATAAATTGACTTCCTGTATGCATTTCAATTTTAATTGTCGTCAATAAACACATGATATAAACTGCAAAACTGTCGAAGCTATTAATGTCCAGATTGGACGTTGACGGATGGACCATTGGACGTTGACGGATGTCAAAATGGACGCTAGTCCATAAAAGCCAGAGATCCATCTCTAGCATTTCTGAGTTTTAGTTTTAGAGGAAACTGCAACTATCTGGGACACACTGTATATAGATAACCTACATAGTAGGGCGTTGTCGACTACAACGGGCAACCCGTCACCCCAGGCTGGTATAACGATATGTGATCGTTCTTTCAGCCGTGGGATGAACGTAGAAGACGTTAAGACAAGACAATCTACTGTCTAGCTCGCCAACAAGCCCGTTAGATGCCAACGCCTTATGGTGAGGCACCGGGAAAAGTAACCAGCGGTCAGCCTCGCCCCCTAAGTACCAGTTTTGATAGGATATCTCCTTCTGGAATTAACCTTAAGGATACCTCCATCCTCCCGACTGGTTACAGGTCCGAAGTCGCTTACGCGGCCTCTAGCTGTTGTATTGCAGCGGCAATTCAATTTGAATTTATCGTAGACCTGTGCGTCCTTTGCCCTTAGTGCCACACGGCCATTTCAAGAGTGGCATGACAAAAGGTCAACATCCACCCCCGCTGCTTAGGAAACGTATATTTTCAAAGTCTCCGTACTCCTTTAGCAATTAGTCATAGTGCACAAACGATTGGCATCGCCGTACGGTGCACAAACCGTCCAGTAGCGCCGGGATGTACTCCCGCCAGAGGAGAAACCGATCCACCAGCTTGTGAGGCCTGAGACGCGAGAGTCTTACCCGGGGTAGCCTTCCGCACGAGAAGGCTTCTGAATAGGAGCTGAATCGTGAGTTGGGCAGATCCGAGAACAAAATGAATCTTGTGGCCCAAACTGCACGAAACCATTCGCTACTAGAAAACCTACACACACGGGTCGATATTGACACCATCGTTATTGGCACGTACGCTCGGAGCAATCATCCCTTGCGAATCGAGCGCGTGACCAATGTGGCGCCGACCATTTTGCACAAGTCCAGTAGACAAGACAAGTAAAAAATATAACTAATCAAATCCAAATAAGATTGATTCATTGATTAGATCGATTCTGGAGTATGGATCAGTGATTTGGAATCCGCTTTACATTGTTTACAGCAATAGAATTGAACGAGTCCAAAAGAAATTCACTCGCATGCTGTCGAACAAATTGGGCCTCAGGAATACTCTGAAAGGTTATGTGGAGCGGCTTCAACCTAATAGATAAAAAAAACACTAAAAACACGCTTTTGGGCTATGATACGATACTCACATACACACGGTTATGTTACGATATTCCATCATGGAATGCCAGTGCCTATCCTTCGGCTTCATCATCATACCTTGAAACCTAATCGTGATCAAAGTTCATTCCAAGACTTTTCTAACAAGTCCAAACACAGCTATGATACGATGTTCCATCATGAAGTTCCAGTTCATATCTTCCGACTCCATCATCAGATCAGTTCGACAGTACCATATTATTGTATTGACATCAGAACTACATACAGCTGCCAACTTTCATGATCCTTGGAAGATGGTTAAATTAGTTACCTTAGATTCCATTACATAGTTAGTTACATACAGGTCGACCTAATAAAAGCGCGTTAAAAACACATAGGACTATTACTGATGTTTTATTTTATTTATTTATGTATTTATTTAGGAATTTACTATAAAACATTGATTTGCTTACAAAAATAACAGGAACCAAATGGCAAAACCTTAACCTTTTGCTTATTTAATTCTGTCACCCAACTGGGACTAGCCCGTTCTAGGGTGGATAGGACTCTAATATTACAATCAAGTTTGCTTGATTGCTTGATTGCTTACAAATTTACAAGTTTTAGTAAAAAACTAATAACACTAAATTGCCCTAAAGTGTGGTCTTCAAGCAAATAATAATAATATTAAAAATAATTTCAAAAAAATAAAGATGATATACCTAACAAATAAAATGCAATTCCATTATATAATCGGCAATAATATAAAATTCGATTAAATAAAATAATTAAAGTTATATGTGAGAAACGAAAGAAACAGTCATTAATATTTAATATATTATGTTAAGTAATATAGGATTTAATATAAAAATATCTAGTCAAAAATAGTACAATTAGTTGTCAAAATAATATATAACAACCAAGTCAAATATTTTTTGGTAGTTAGTTCAATGTTAAAATATACTCAGCATACATTTTTACACTATAAAATGAATGGTTTTATTAAACTATTATTTCTAACATTTGATGTATGGTTAGTCTGTCATGATTTGATAACCATTTCTTTAATTTACTTTTGATTTCCCTAAATGTCAAATTCATTTTTATTTCCATATTTATCAGATTGTAAAATCTCGGCGCAATGAAAGAGTAATTAATGTCATTGTCGAAATGATGTTTTCATTCTGGGTATTATTAAGCTATTTTCTATAACTTGTCTCATTGGTCTTCGGTTCTTCCTAAATTTGAGTTATTGTCCAAAAATAGCCTTAAGAGGGAAGTTTTTAGAAAAAGTTGCCTACAATCAAGGACTTTAGCTTCTTTATAAAGTTCATTAGTGGGGTGGCGATATGGTCTACGTAGAATAATTTTTAAAATACATTTCTGCGCAACTTGCAATGGCTCTAGCAGGGTTTTACCACATCCACCCCATCGAATTATGCCGTAAGTAATAAATAATAGATATAACTTGTGTCTACAAGCTTTTGCACAATCGACTAGACAGCCCAGCTAGTCTAGACAAAGTTCAATTTCGCGTGACACCGCGACTAACGAAGGAGGTCTCAAACATTTTTTATTGTCGCTTGCGCGCGCAACATCGCGTCGAATAGACCTCTTACCAGAATGTGTCGCGTTTTTAATAAATCATGTAAAGGATTCGATGTATTTTATGATTCCATTAATTTAATTAAAGATTCGATCATACCTAGCTTATGTCCTACTTCTTAAGATTTCACTAACTGCCATCCTAGTGTACTGTATTATATATTTTAAATTTATTCTATTATCTTATACCATACTATTATGTCATATCATATTATTTATTAGAAATATTATTATACAACTATTCATACTTCTAATTTTTGCATTATATACCATTTATAATCCTTTCTAGAACTTACCTTATTAACAACTGACGTTATTTTTACTTTTCTTACCCTTATATTATTATTAGTCTTATTACGTTTTTCCACTATCAACGTGTTCATGTTATTTCTATATTAAGTTGTAATGCAAGCATTGTAAACTATTCATAGGATAGTAAATTTGTTTTTAATATGATTTAAAAATACTATATCATGTATTTACTATCTGTAAGTTTACCATAAAATAAAATAAATAAATAAATAGCTAAATAAATTAAAGTAAAGTTGGTAAGATAAAATCTAAGAAAGATATTAAATATATTGATTATATGTCAAATCAAGAAGATTCTCTACTTTTTATGGTTATATAACTGATTCAGATAATTGGTTAGAAGGACAAGAAGTAATATCACAATATGATTTGCAAGCAGTAAGAAAGAAAGTTAAAAGAAATAAAAAGCACACGTATAAAAACAAACAAAATAGCGAAGCCGATACCCAAGATGAAATAGTCGGAGAACCTGCGAACAGAATAAAAAAATCCAATTGGAGAAAAGAACGGTCTAAAAATAAAAATTCTGGTCAAGAATATACAACAAAGAAAGGTGTCGTTGTACCCGCGAAAATTATATTGGCTAATCTTTACTTTGGCGGGAATTGTGGCAACGACTGCGGGTCTGTGTCTGAAGAAAGAAGGGAGTTTTTTTTTACAAACTACGTAGCCGTGATTGGTTAGTTTCTCTGTCTTAAAGGGAAAATATTAAACGGAAAAGCACGGATTTTGATAAGCGTAACTATATTATCAATTATTTAATCAACGAAAGAAAAGGTAAAAGATATGTTTGACAACAATTTTAGCAGCCGCTCTGAACATTTCTGATAAAATAATGTACAGTGTTGTGGAAAACGCTTTTTGGGGATGTGCGAAAGAGGAATGAGAGGGAAATGTGACTCCACTATACATAGATGCCGTTAAGAGATTCATCGAAAATATACCAGCTGTTCCTTCGCTCTACTGCCGTCAAGACTCGAGTAAATTTTATCATTCCCAAGAGTATACAATATCTCCAGCTTAAACAAATTTAAAAAAAAGCACTATATGAATCAGGATATGGACGTAGTAATTTTTGTAAAATATTCCAAGGCAACGTTAAATTTGGAAACCATTTTCCTCAAAATATGAAAAAAAAAATGATAATCCCGATAAGCAGAAAGAAAAGCAAGAACATGACATAGAAAAATATTAAAGTTATCCCCATTTATAAAGCCCACAAAAATATTCATAAAGAATGTTATACCATATTTCGATCGTTACTAGTCTATATCATTATTTATTTTACTTTTCAACGCACTGGTTTTTCTGTAATTTTGATTAGTAATAAGTGAATAAATAAAAAAAAAAATAATGATATTCGCCCGGGTTTCCTTATTTGGCGGCCTTTATTTTTCTTTACACGAAGTCTTTTTGCTTTATCAGACGTTGCCCCGACGCATCTGTATATTCTCTGTCTTGTTTATTATAGTTATAGTTTATTTATATTTACATTTTATGTTTATTTAGAAACTTAGTCTAGTATTGTGTATAATAATTGACTGTACGATTACGTACTAAATAGTACGTAATCATATTCTACAGCCAATAAGCTTCCGGATTTTAAACTATATAATAATTACTTGTGCGTATATACGAAGATTAAGACCTATTAATATGTTAACATTGTATATTATCCAAATCGCTCTAGTAGGCACGTCCAACGAATTCCATATCTTTCATATTAAAAAGTCTTCTGATTTTATTAACATTAATAATATGTTTTTTAATCAATTTCATTTTTAATTTCCATAATGTTTCATTAGTAAGGTTTTTGACTAAAATATATTTTACAGGTGATTCCTTGAATTAGATGGAACATAAAGGGCGAGATAATGAAGCTTTCGAAAACGAACACATCGATTCACCATTCAAGTCGAACATTCAAAACGTAGCCATTAAAGAGGTACATTTTTATTATTTGTTATTCTAAGACAAAACAAACAAATCAATGGCAATCATCCCGGTTTCATACCGAAACCTGAGTCAAGGAGGTGGGCCACAAACCATTTTCTCCTTACTTACTAATATGTAGATGAAAAATTGATAACATTTGTCGAATGACAGAGTTTCTTTTTACCTACATATGTACCAGTTGACAAGTTTGCCTAAAAATAACAAAGGGGTCATTTCGACACAAATACTTTTTGCAAATAACACATTCTCTATAAATAAGAGATAAACTCATTCGACAAAAAATAAGATGAAGCTGAACACGCGAAATGTTTCCACTGGAATGGCTTGATTTGATATCATACTGTTACGAGGTCACTCACGCTGCTGCTAGCGGCCATTGGCTAGAACACAGCGCCGATCAGGCGCTAACTCTCGCGATCTTGATGCGGCTTAATATAAATAGGGTCATTTTTTGGTGATTCTTACGACATGGCAGTAACACAATCGCTGTCTGTCTGCAATCACATATATAGTAGACTACTAATGCCTGCTCTACACGTTCGCCAATGCTGTTTAAGTAAATTGTTTGTGTTTGTTTTAGATATTTTTAATTGTTTTTAATTGTTTAACCTCACCAATTTTAGATAACTGGCAAGGGTGAAAATAAATTACCAAATATCGATGATACAATTGAGGGCAATCCTCGTGGAACATGGGGAAATGGACTAGAGTTTCTTATGTCATGTATATCTTTGTCGATCGGACTTGGAAATATTTGGAGGTAAAAATAAACACTCATTTCAAAATTAGAGGACATATTTGCTGCGAAGGACATTCATGCAGTGCATTTGTTCGAGATAATATTTTTTTCTTTTAATTTCAGATTTCCTTTCGTGGCATATGAGAACGGAGGGGGGGCTTTCCTTATTCCGTATGTCATAGTTCTCATTTTGATCGGAGTGCCCATGTACTTCATGGAAATGGTTTTAGGGCAGTTTTCGAGCAGGAATAATGTGAAACTGTGGGCTTTGTCACCGGTATTGAAAGGTATGTAGTAAACAGGGTCTCCATATTTAACAATGAAACGACGAGACAATGAACGGATGGAGAAGGAGGGTAAAAGGAGAATATTGGCAAATGTGTAAGTCAACGGGTCCCAGTCTTTTTAGGTTTTCAGTGCCCTTAGTAGACAGTATTGTTCCATAGCGCCTAAAGATATAATTAGGGATTAGCAGAGTGGTGAGGCCTACCTTAGAACCACAGGTAAAACCTTTATTCAATAATTATCCAGTTTTTAGGAGATTTCAACAAAAATCAGCCTTTTACTATGAACACAAATAGCCAGGACTTGACATAAAATTTCATAGAGAGCTGTTGGTACTTCGCCCAACATATCGAGTCAACAAAAAATTAGATTCTAGAAATCCATAACCGCAAACACACTTAATATTACACTCGCCAACCGACATTGAATTCCATATAATTTCGGCAATTAATGCAGACACAGCCGATGACTAATATCATTTCTCCTAATCGATTCAATCGGACATACTCACTTCCCCCACGCCACGGTATTGCATCTTTAACGCGCTATATAAACCCATACATTCGATCGATTATTCATCATCCTCTGCAGACCCTCAGCCACGCATAGTTCACGCGAGCATCATCCTCTAGCGGCAGTCAACCGCATCGTTCACGAGTACACGCGCTCTTCATCATCATCGAACAGTCTCTTCATTATCCGCGATATCAATCTTCAATTACTCCGCGATCATCATCTTCATTCACACACTACACACACTGCGACTTATCATTCGAAGCGTTACAACTGGCAAGCATCAAACACCTTCTGCAATAAACTACTTCAAATGCAACAAGACGACTTTTACTACGGAGAAAACCCTTGATGACACCACGCCCTTACTCACGAGCAATTGGAGTCTAGTGAAGGGTGGTCCCTCACAGAGCTATACTCAAATGATAACAGGACCTGTTTATTATGCATTTTCCGCCGCTTAACTTGGTAATTGTCTATTTTTCCTCAATTCTTTATATACTCGTACATATTACGTTTAAAATGATTATACCAATTTTGGACAAAATTCCGGAATAACACCCATATTTTTATTGTGATTTGTTCTTGCAAGTACGTGCCGACATAATTACTTTAATTATTAGTCATTTACGACTACAGTACAGTATAAAATTATCATTACATATTGGGTTTTGCAAAATAAGTCAGCATATTTATATTTTGTATCTATATGTTGTCTTTTAAGAATCAAATGTTTTTTCTGCAAAACCCAAACCTAATTTTCATCCCTTTTATGATTGATATGTTAGTACTTTTTATCTTTCATTTCTCAATGCCCATGTAAATCAACTGACAACTTTATCGACCGAAGTACATATAAGTACAAATAAGTGACCGCATGACTGCTTTAATTACTAGTTATTTAAGACTGCGACACATTTTAACTTTTTCACATCTCGGGTTTTGCAGGATATTTATTGGACTAATTTGGTGTAATTTATGGCCGTGGAATTAACTGCACAGATTTATTGTTTTATTTGTGGAAACCCACCTATGGGCAAAATGTTTTTGTAGTTTAAACTACAAAAAATATAGTTTTTTGTAGTTTCAAAACGCGGTGACGCTGATGATTTTGTGATTTACTAAATCTTGGCATATTTACTCGTTATAGTATAAATGTACATATTTCTATATATGTATACATATATTTCATAGCTCTCCATGTCTTCCATACATAAGGGCTAAATGAATGAAAAACACTTTTAACTACAGTCCGCGCGCGATCTCCGAAGAATCGGAGCCGGCGAGAAGGGCGGATTACGCCGTTCCCGACCGTCGCTCCACACCCCGCGCTCTCCCAGTACTAGTACTGGGAGAGTGCGGGGTATGAAGCGACGGTCGGGGACGGCGTAATCCGGCCGCTTTCCCAGCCCTCGATTCTTCGGAGCTCGCGCGCGGACTGTAATTACTTTACGTCATTTTATTATTATGTAATTATAATGCTTTTGTTTATAATATATATTACTAAAAACATAATTTACGTTTTGCAATAAAACATTTTGCAATAAAACGTTTTGCATTATTACATATTTTATATATCTTTTTCTCTTTCAAAATTAGGCGTTCTATTTTGCCCCCTTTTTAAGATGTCGACGACCTCAGTGACCATGACAGCCGACCATGACAGATGACCATGACAGCCGACGACTTATCGATCGAAGTATAAGCTAGTCAAAGTATAGCTACAAAGTCGATCGAAGTATAGCTACAAAGTCAAACCGAAACACATTTTTACACAAAAAAATGGAACAATATCTTAATATTTAGAAATATATACAGGACCCGTAGATTTATGTTATAAATCCGATACACAGAGAAGTTATTAGTTAGTTATAAGTTAGCTTTATATATAGCCGTAGTTATAAATCCGGTTTCGAGATATAATAATAATAATGAAACGCATTATTCGTAAAAAAAAGTGAGCTTATTGCCTGCAGGCAATATTTTAGAGCTAACCTATATAAAAGATATAACACAATTATTGATGACACAATTACTTTACCAGCCCACCAACCGACAAGGAGGTAAAGTATTATATATACTTTTGGGCTCCACAGAGAAACCAATTGCAACTGTGGAACGCTGCAGGATGAAGACCGCCTCCGATTCTGCCCGCAACTGTCAACCTCCATCACACACCAGGATCTAAAACATGCGACAAGGCCATCCAGGCCGTATATTTTTAAAGAGATATGTCCTAAATTGGCTTGGACACGTTAACGTACCAACGAACGTTTTTTTTTCTATACAGGTGTGGGTTGGGGTCAAGTGTTGGGGGTGGCCTCTGTTCACACCTACTATCCTTCTATCATTGGAATGACTGTATTCTATTTTATAAATTCCTTCGCATTCCGACTGCCTTGGTCTTACTGCTGGCCAGAATGGGATAACTGCTATCCGTCAGTCGGAGGAGGGGATGTTTATCCTAATCTTACTGGTAGCGCCGAATTGTATTTTAAGTGAGTTAATTTTTTTAATATATAACTCAAATATTGGGTCCTTACCTATTCAGTTGCTGTTCTATAAAAGAAATTAAGGGGCCAAAAACTTTTTATGAAAAATATATATTTAATTTAATTAATATATAGTTATACAAAATAGCCTTAAAATAACCAGAATGAAAACATCATTTGGACAAAGACATTACTCTTTCATTGCGCCGAGATTTTACAATCTGATCAATATGGAAATAAAAATTAATTTGACATTTAGGGAATTCAAAAATAAATTAAAGAAATGGTTATCGAATCATGACAGACTAACCATACATCAAATGTTAGAAATAATAGTTTAATAAAACTTAGGTGCACAAATTTAAACATATTTTTAAACATGTATGTTGAATATATTTTAACATTGAACTAACTACCAAAAATTATTTGACTTTGTTGTTATATATTATTTTGACAATGAATTGTTCTTTATTAGACTAGATATTTTTTATATTAAATCCTTTATTAATTAACATATATTAAAAATTAATGACTGTTTCTTTCTTTTCTCACATATAATTTTATTTATATTATTTAATCGAATTTTGTATTATTGCCGATTATATAATGGAATTGCATTTTATTTATTATATTATCTTTTAATATTTATTATTATTATTATTATTATTTAAATACCACAGTTTAGGGAAATTTAGTGTTATTAGCTTTTCACTAAAACTTGTAGGTACATCTGTAAGCAATGAAGCTCAAGCAAACTTGATTGTAATATTAGAGTCCTGTCCACCCTAGAACGGGCTAGTCCCAGTTGGGTGACAGAATCAAATAAGCAAAAGGTTAAGGTGTTGCCATTCGGTTCCTGTTATTTTTGTAAGCAAATCAATGTTTTATATTAATTAATTCTTAAATAAATAAATAATAAAAACAAAAAAATAATAGAAATATTGGCCCCTATTATCTATACAGATTTGTCATTTTAATTGAAGTTGCTTAAGTCCTCTGCTGTAAAAGTCTCGTAGACAGGAACCAATAATTACTTTGAAGGCGTTTTTCACCGACTCTTCAAAGTTGTTTTTTCCCTTGCAAAAAGTTATTTAAATTCTGAAAAAAAAAACTATTTATAAAAACTTTCAATTTATTTGTATTTGAAATCTAACTCAAACCCAGGTTATCTAAATTCAAAGTGGCCAGTGTGAAAAGAAAGAAATTAAATTGGTAAGGACCCAATATATAAGAAATAAAATATAATTTTACATACATTTTTAATTTTATTGTAGAAAAGAGGTGCTAAATGAACTACCAAACATTGATAACGGAATCGGTAAGTGGACCTGTTTAAGTAGCTGCGGTTTGTAACATTAAGTAGATCAGTGTTGGTTCTTCCCTGGCGCCAAATGAGCACGTTGAGCCAATATTGTTTTTTAAATCATCTCTAGCGACTGCCGCCACCCGCGCAAAGTAATGGAATTTTGCCATGAGTGCGAATTGTTCGAGTCAGATATAATTGTCACATCACGTTTACGAACGAGCATCGTTGTGAACGCGAGCGAATCTGAACAAGTACACCCGCTCTACAGTATGTAATAAACCGTCCGCCGGACAACTACTTCGTATTTTCCTCATCTGCGATGCATCTGGTGGAACCGCTATCGGTACTACAACAAACACTGTACAAGGTGGTCGACAATACTCTACGCTACGGTAACCACATGGGGTACACATGTTACGGTAAAGTGGTAGCCCCGACGGTAAAGTGGTATGATATCCAGTAGTATGGTAATTAATTATGTCTCTTCTTCTTTCACCGACATAAAAATATTACGTCAAGATTTTTTAAAACGCAGTAATATTGACTGTGTTAGCGTACTACGCTCCGCTCCATTGGGAAACCACATGTTTGGTCGGGGTGGCCGATTCCCAAAGAGCGAGAACCTTCAGCCAATTAGGTAGAGCCCGGACATTCGTTCGCCTTACACTATACAACAAACAACGAACTCACACAGCTAAAGGGGTGGCTTCGCTCTGTAGACCAACGTTGCCCCTTCAGACGTGTGAATTCGTTGTCTGCATATGTGAGAAGTTTGTTGTTTTTTGTCTATCTATGTGAAAAAGTATTGTTTGTTGTTTGTCTATGTGAAAAGCGCGGCGCCGGTGATGAGGTCACGTATACCACTGCTATGGACCTTCGCGAAAACCACTTATAATATATAGACTATTTTTGACAGTAATTCAATTACCTTGCGTATTTTATTGGAAAATAATCGTGTTGTCAACAAACGATCTAGTGATTCATTACTATCTAGTGATAACGTCTGAAACTATCTAGCGATTCAATTGGTTTTTATATTTTTAAGTGTAATGCCACTTGCAATGAGTGGTTTCATCTCAAAAGAAGAATGCATTGACAATACCTTTGACATATATTGCTGGAAATGAGATACCGAACAACAATTTTGAAATCTTTATTGTATCTCTAATAACCTATTTAATATATTTATATATCACTGGTAAAAAATAATGCTCATCTCATGAGCCTTGCTTTTATTTTTTAAGTTTGGCAGATATCTCTAGTTATCGATTTAGAGTGGTCTAAATCAAAAAGTATTACATAAAGCTCATATTGGAACTGCTATCATAAATGCTAACATAAATGCTAATTACAGTCTTCGTATAGTTGTTTCAAATTATGTCGGACACAATTACCAGTTTACTTGTATTACTACTTTGACATAATTAAAAAGATAAAAAAATATTATTCAAATAAAGTTTTTATTTTATCTATAAGTATAGGTTTTTGTTTTGAAAAAAAAATTTTTTTTTTGTTTTAGGTTTACCAGATTGGCGACTCGCCTTGTGTTTATTAGCGACGTGGGTATTCATTTTCCTGATTGTTATGAAAGGAATCAAGTCATCCGGTAAAGCGTCGTACTTCTTGGCGCTGTTTCCTTATATTGTCATGATTATAATGCTGATACGGTAAACTATAATAACTATAGATATTTGGACGGTATTCTGCATAAATGTGTTATTTTGAAAAACAATATGTTATTTTTTAATGATGCATATAGTTTGTTAGGTATGTACTCTATATAATACGGAAAAAAATGATGGGGTTGATTTTATGAAACGGCTGTTGTTAAAATAAGTTTTGTAATGTTAACGTATGTTCTTGTAAAATGTACAAAAGTCGCTACAAAACAAGAATGTTAAAATTAACAAAAAGATGTCGCGCCCCAGGTTTGGCCAAATTTCTCCGTCCACCCGCCTGGTTAAGGGTCCGAGGTCACTTGCGCGGCCTTTTCCTGATATTATTAGTAATTCAGGTTCAATTTATCGCGGACCATGGCGTCCATTGCCCGTATACCAATCGGGATCGGGTGGTCAACTGGTCGTTTCAAGTTTGGCTGATATTAGGACAACATCCAACCCGCTGCTTAAGAATCAGTATATCGTATCCGGACCCCTCCAGTTATTTGCTCGAGTGCACAGTCGATAGACTAACAGCGCACGGTGCTCAAACCGCCCAGGAGCACCCGAATGGACATCACCCAGGGAAATTGATCCACAATGCCATGTGCCAGTGCCTTTGCTTCCAACTGAATTGCCAGTCACCTCTTCAGAGTCTTCAGAATGGCAATATCCAGAAGTGCCAGGCTCCGAAACCGAATATAAGCCCTCTGCAGCCGATTCACCTCAGCCTTTCCATCAGGCTGAACCTAATGATCTGACTAGAGATTTGGGTCTTTTGAATGAGGCAGCTGAATTGTTTGGCTCCAGATTGAAAACAAAGGCCAAAGGATTTTTTTTATTTATTATGTAGTACATGCAAATTGTTTGAGAGAATCCTTTCCAAATAGGATTTTAGTAAAAATATCGATATCGATTTTGCAAAAAATCCTGACGCGATGGAAAAAATGGAGGTCATATTCGAATCAGCACACTAAATTACATTTAAATCAACGAAAAATTCTCTCATATTTTTCAAAAACTTCTTTTTCTCAGGCTTGTGTGATTATTAAAATGCTCAGAAGCGCCGGTATATCAAGCGGCAGCCAGCAGACAATACACGAGTGTCGGCAGCTGTGTCAAATTGACTCTGGGTGCCTGCGCTGGTAGCCATTACGGCTGCCATCGCTGGCACCAGAGGCATTGCCTTAATATTAATAAAAACAGAAATGTAACGTTAATAAAATTATACACATTTATACAGAAAACCATCCTTTCAACGGTAAAGAGAGATGCATGACTTTTCTTAAGTATTTACGGAGTAAGTTTGTAAATATCACAAACAGTGGACAATGGTCTGTCTTCGTATCTTGAACCCTTTATTTACATATCAAAAACTCACTTGTAGAATATATAGCTATTTTGGGCCTGTTTAATCGTGGCTTATATTTTATTTTAGAGCAGTAACATTACCAGGGGCATATAATGGCATAATATTTTTTGTGGCACCAGATTGGTCGCAACTGAATGATCTAAAAGTAAGTGATGTTCTTCTAAACTACATTTTTTTTAAAATATTAGGTACATATTTGTTCTGTGCAAATAAGTCACATCAAAAAGCTATCATAAACAGCCAACATGCATATGGCATCGAAATAAGAAGATCATTTGGTTGATACATATTACAAAATACGTAGGTATCTAATCTTAATCACTTAATCTTTTTGACAATGACACTATCAATATTTACTAAAAAAATACGATTGCATAAAAAATCAGGTCGATAACATCAATTGTACCTACGTCTTTTGTATGATTCTTATCGATACAGTAGCTTGTGGTACCTATATGCCCACTACAACGTGACATTTATTTGGCACATCGGAGCAACAACGACGCAAGTACGAAAATGGAAATTATTGAATTAAGTGTTAAGAGCCCTATCACATATTTTTTCCAGAAAGGCAAGAAAAGTGGATTTTTGGCGTTCTAATTCCAAGAAATGAAGAGATTTCTACAAACTTTAATTACTGAATTACCTGGACCATTTCTTGATGTTGACCATAGCGGCCTTTAATTTTAGATATAACGAATATTATTTACTTATTCAGCCCATTTTCCGAAAGTCGTTATTCGTAAAACGCTCGGAAGGCAAACTTTGAGCTCCTTAATACAGTAATATCACTACAACGAAAACCGTATACTATTTTTTTTTATGTCCGTCATGTATTCTTGATGTACACTACGGCTTTATTTTTTCGTTTTTTGACCACATATCCAAGGTATACATTACTTACAATTACACAAAATTAAAAAAAAATCTTCCTGTATCATTCTAATTTTCTCAGAAATAAAATAAGATTCTTATATAATACTTATACTATATTAAAGTTCACTCTTTTAGCAATACGACATAATATAAATTATTGTCATTAGAAAGGAGAAAACACTGCAAAAAACAATTAGAAATTGTGTATATATTTGCTTGCGCAAGTGAAGAGCGCTCAGTGCCGCGGTTTTCTCCCAGGGTTGAATAGTTATTTATTTATTTATTTATTTATTTATCCTATCTTTTATAGTTACATCCAAAAAAAAATGCGTTCATTTTTTCAACTCATTTTAAAAGAATACCTACGCTATTTTGTAATAAGGCTCTTAAACATTATAAACACTATAGAGTTATAGAGTATCGTTTTGCAATACAAGTGATTGCTTATAGTAATAGTTAGTGGTGTTTATGCATTCAGTATTATATTTTCTTTAATTAGGTCCACTTATAGAGGGATGGGCTCTTTACGTCATTGTTCTGCTAGACATATTGGGAGAATATTGACGCCTAATCTAGCTACACCATTTTTCTTCCAAATTTGATGTATGTTTATTTAATTGACTAGTTAAATACGCGCGATCAGTAAATTACTACCAATGAGTCAATGAGCATCTAGCAGCGCGCTATTTTCACAAAAAAAACAACGACTGAAATGCTGCGAAACGAGGACTATCGTGGTTGATGGATATTATAAAAAAATATAAAACGGGTTTACCGCGAGAAGTTTGTAGCACCCGACATTTCGGCAATGTTGTGATCGCCGTTGTTCAGAGTGTACTAAAGTTCCGTGAATCGCCATCCCTTGGCATAGAATATTTTGAGGAAGTAGCCATCAAAACCTCCAAAATTAAACCAATTCTCTGGGCTTCGCTATGTGGACGACAACTTCTAAATCCTGAAGGGTAATATAAAAATGGTGGAAGAATTCCTGGGTCGTCTAAACACCATACAACAAAAATTGGATTCACCTATGAAGTCTAGAAAGAGAACTCTCGCTTTTTCGGATGTCAAAGTGATGAGGAGAAGTGATAATACTCTCGGACATACAGTTTTTGGAAATCTTTGAGACAATTTTTGAAATTTATATAATAATATTTAATATTTATTCATAAAATATATGTGTATTTATGAATGTATGTGAATATCTATGTAATTTCATATTATTAATTACTCTTTTATGTATACATATCTATGTTTTTAAATGTAATATATATTACATGTATTAATTATATGCTATGTATGTCCACGTCCGATATAAAGAAAAAATACCGCAAATTACGTAAACCACTCTACATTTTTTCATTAACCCTACCTTAGTACAGGCGAGGCCTAGTTATGATGGCGTTGAATCTAAACATCTATAACTTTATAGATTTAATAAAGAAATTTGAATTTGAGTATATCGGAAGCCCACAAATAAGGACATATATTTACATGCCAGCTCACACCATTATCCCTACCATCTACTCCCAAAATAAACGTCGCTCGTTAATCAAGCACGCAATAAATGCGACGCTGAGTATTTTCCGCAGAACATAGAAACTGTCATTTTATCCTTAGGAAAAATGGTTACGGAAAATATCACGAAACACGCACACGATCCGATACAAATGAAACTCAAAAATGGATCAGTTCATAAGTATTCTTACCATGCGTCAAAGGCTTGACAGATCGAATAAGTAAGATGCTAAACAAATTCAATATTAAGGCGACATGAGACCTCAGAAAAATATCCGAAATGGGCGGACACGCGAAAAATAGGCGAAGTCAATTTTGTAGGGTTTGACCAATAAAAATCCAGCGTTGACGAAGCATCAAGCGCAGATTCCACGTCCGCTAGAGCCGGGAACCAGACGCATGCATACTAAACGGTCAATCGCAGCGCTAGCACAGAATAACTATCTTTACGCAGTGGTTGTATAAGGGTGTTAATGACAACGCATATGTAGCCTAACTCTCAGAGCGCTCTCACGTTTTAATTAACTGTAATTAATTTAGGGCCTAAATAAAAAATATGGCTAAGTGCTGCCCTAGAAAATTAACCAGTCAATATAATGAAATTATAATAAAACACACTAACCGCTTACATTGTAAGAGTAAACGCGCCTGAAAGTTTTCGAAGTCAGTTTAAAGCCGTAGGCAATGAGCAACTTTTTTGAGTCCAAAATTTTAAATTGGTTCCTTATCGAGGGATTCACTTAGAAACTTTTTCAAATGAATGCTTATATTTTTCAAAAAACTCATAAAACTAAAATTCCTCAGATATGGTCGTTCCCAGGTATCATGTCTCAAACTAACTCAAAATATATCTTGAAGAGGTGTAAAGGATGTAAAACCGCTGCAAACTCCGGGAGTCTATAAAATCGAATGCCGTTGTGGGTTAGGCTACGTTGAGAAAACGAAACAGCCCATATCCACTCGACTGAAAAAACACATCAAAGCTTTTAAAAACGTTCAGAGAGAAAATCGGTTATCTGCCAACACATTTATTATTTATTTTTTTATTAGTTTCAAATAGTATTCAAGGGCATTACAGATGAATTCAATTCGCCCTTGAATATTAAAGTTAGAGTGTAACTCTAAAAAGACTACATAACTAAATTAATGCTAACATTGAACAAGAAAGAAACATAAAAATATAAAACTAAATAAAAGACAGACTATGATAAACATGAGATAGCAGGGAGTTGCCTTTTTAGCTGCCAAAGGGATATACAAAAGATATCTATTTCTGTGGGTAAGGAATTAAAACCCTTGCCACACTATAACTTTTCCCATTGGCCTGTCCACAAAAATATTTGTACGGTGGTACGGCACATTAAACAATAGATGCGATCTCCTCGCTGTGTAATTTACCGGTACGTACAATTCAAACTTACATATTGATATGGATAGTATATATATGTATATTACATATACACATATTGGATAGCGGAACTAACAACTGGGTGCAGATTGCAAATCCAATTGTCCTATCTAAAAAACAACCTTTACTTACCCCGCATTCGGGAAGCGATTGAGATAAGAATGACCCCGAACTTCAATAGAGACGTCAATTTCAAACTCTCTAATACGTCAGCCCTCTTTTTAAAATGTTCCAAAGCCCATCGCCGAACGCAAGAACGCGAGACAATATACAGTGAGTGTTATTCAAAACACAAAATGCACGGTCAATTTCCAAAATCAACGCGCGTCGAACCCGCCGATCTACCACCGTTTATATTCTGCCTAGTAACAGCCGCAGTGTACTGCCTACCTTCAGATTGACAGCACGTCAGTCTACTCTGGACAACGGCCGTGGCAACATCACCGAAAAGACGAGTGCTACAAACTTTACATCGTCAATCGGTTTATTCTTGTTTAAACTTGAAATGCTCTCTTTCGGCATCATAGAGTTATTTTTTAGAGAAGAGTTATTTCAAGATAAGACTTATTTGCACAATTAATTTTCAAATTTTTGCATTTGCGTCGTTGTTGCTCCGGGTGTGCGATATATCAGCACTTTTCAAACTTCGCGACTCAGTTTGCATTTCTTTTACTTTCTCTGCAGGTTTGGTACGCAGCTGTAACTCAAGTGATATTTTCTCTATCTCTTTTTGGCGGAGCAATCACAACTTTTTCCTCTTTTAATTCATTCCATCGAAACGTTTACAGGTAGATGTTATTTTCTCTTTACCAGAGGGACTCACCCCACAGAATTTATTAAGCTATAATTTTAATCCAAATTTTCAGAGACGCAGTAATAGTGACCGTGCTAGATACCCTGACGAGTCTTCTAGCTGGTTTTACGATATTTGGAATCTTAGGCAATCTCGCTTACCAAATGAACATCGATGATATCTCTGATGTTATTAAGGGCGGAGGAACCGGTATCGCTTTTATAACTTATCCAGATGCAATCGCCAAATTCGAAAATTTTCCACAAGTTAGAATTGTTTAAGTATTGATTGATTTTTTTAAGTTGTTGCACGGGGTTTCTATATTTGAAAAGGGGACTGGTATAAAATTGTGATTTTATTTATTTCGATCATTGATTTTATAAGGTATTTGATTGCACAATGCCATAGTACGTGTTTTACCACGAAACGCAACGCGTAGATGGAACTCATAGTTCTAAATATTGATTAATATTATATATTCAATATTGCATTTTTCGTATTATGGCAGTATGGCGACGCACTAAAGTTGGCGCTCTAAACACACCTATACGGTATCGTATCTAGTAACAATATAATAGCAAATGAATTTCTAAATCATACCTATTATTATTTACATATTATTTACAAAAAGATGTAATGTTTTTATTTGGTATATAGGTTTCAATACTTAATAATTGCGCACTTTAATGTTCAGATATACTTATATATGGTATTCTATCTCTCCGTATTATTTCTGTGATGTAATCATCTTATATGAAAGAACGATAGATAGCACTAATAATTGAATTTTAATATCGTTAATTTTCGTTAAATTATTGGGTTTTTATAATTAATTTATTTATTTATTTATTTGCAGCTGTTATAAAAACATAGGTATACAAAAGAAACAAGAACACACAGATTAAAAATTAAAACTATAAATAGACAAAGACTATGAAATAAAGCTACAAACGCTGCAAATTAGGGGTATCCTCAGGATATCTCTTATCCTGGTTTTCAGGACATACCTATTAATTATTGATACATAGGTATATGATTTTTAAAATAAAATAACCAAATCAAATAAATCTTAATACAAAAAATCCAAATAATCATAATCAAATAAATACACAAATCGACATAATCAAAATCAAGATATTTAACATCAAATGATATTAAAAGAAAATAACGTAATTACATAAATTTAATAATCTACATATAATAAATCAAAAATAATCAAAATCAAAATATTTAACATTAAATAATCAGGTTACAAATTAATAAATAAACGAAGACAATAGTAATAATCCAATTAGCAATAGTTATTTTAAAATAAAAACAAATTATGACATCTAAATATCTTCCTTTAATAATAAACTTTTAAAGTGGTCCTTAAATACTGCAATTGATTTCGATCGCAAAGCCATTCCCAACCGATTCCATACAACCGCAGAATAATACGAAAAGCTGCACTGGAAATGTGTAGTTTTGTGCTTGGGTATTATAGCAAGTTGTTCACGTGCCCGTGTTGAATGGACATGCCGGTTACGGGACCACGTCATAATCGAGTAAAGATATCGCGGCTGTTTATTGCGTACTACCTTGAGTACAAGGGTCGCAAGATGGAGCTGCCTTCTTTTACTCATATTCAACATGGAAGCTTTCGCAAGGAATGGTGACACATGATGACGTGGAGGAATCCTAAAGCAAAATCTTGCGCAGGCATTTTGCAGTCTCTGAAGTCTCCGCTCAGTCTTCCTATATAGACAGGGTTCCTTACACACAGTCGCCATAGTCCATTATAGACAATATAAGGGCATGTACAAGTAGTACTTATTCTGATTCTGACGCTGAGATACTCCCGAATTCTGTATAATCAGTCCATAATAAAAAAAAACATATATTTTCAATGTTATTTTAGATGCCAAATTGCTATTAGTTTCGCCGGACAATGCAATCAGTGCTACTCGTATGTCACCGGTCAAGAAGGGTTGCCAAAACATACTATAGCATTGAGCAATATTATACCCTATATAATCAATATTTCTTTTTTTTTTAAATGTAACAAACCCACCCAACATTTTTTTTCAATATCCAAGGAATAATTGCAAATTAATCAGGTGGTTCTACTGTTTTAAATAACCACATCTTATATTTTTATATAGACATGGAGGTAGAAAAGTTCTCGACCAAAAGTAGAGATGGCCCTTCGATTAGAAATTGGATTATTTTTATACTTGGAAACTTCCGGAAAAAGTGTCACCAATGCCACAATTTTAATCTGTAAAACTAATAAAATACATGCGATTGAAAAAAGCGAGTCGAGCACTTTGTTGGCCAAAAATTTAAAGTGCTGATTGAAATCAATAACCGCTTGCAGGTTATTGATTTCAATCAGCATGATGATACCATAGATTTCAATCTATGGTATCGATGCTCTTTCGTTTACTAAAGTGAAATTTTGAGCATGCCATTTCAAGACAGTATGATGACAGTTTCTACTAGTGATTCAGTAGAAACAGTTTCTACTTGTAATTCTTAAAATTAACAACGTCTTCGAGTGAATAAAAAGCATTTTCTAATATTAAATCTTTTAGCAACTTTCGAATAAACTTTCCAGCTGAATTGTTTTTAAACTTTCTGATAGCCTGTTTGTATAATTTGGCCCAGAAAAGCGGTGTCGCCATAGTGGCGGAGTAGGAAAAGAAAATATTAGGGGCTCTCTAGACGATCAAGTATGCTTGTCAAGCATCGCGCCGCGGGCTAGGAGGGAATCGTAAACCGCAGGAAATATGCATTTAAAAAAAATTTGATTACCAGTAATGCCTACTTTTGTAGTTTTATACCAGGGAGTCACGTCATTCATCAATCAATTACATCTAATTAACGTGACTCCCTGGTATAAACTACAAAATAAGAAATATTTGCACATTTCCTGTGGTTTACGATCCCTTCCCATCCCGCGACGCGATGCATGCTTGATCGTCTAAAGAGCCCCTTAGCAGATTGTCTATTTACTTTACCACGGGAGAAAATGTTGAAGCCTTTTCAGCGAATGACATCTGTTCAAGAGCTTTCCTCTCATCTCCGTAATATGGTGCTGCCAGGACAGACTCTGCCCAAGGTGTTTCACCTGCATGCTTTATGGAATTTTCTTCGTTTCAATGCATATTTTTGATATACAAGTAGATTGGATCTCGATTATCTCTCTCTACCTCGGATATAATTAGGTTATATATCATCGGCGAGTGAAATTTATATTGCCGCTGTCCGTATGTCGTGTGCCTTATTATCAATAAATAGGTTTTTCACCGTTGATGTCCTGTCTGTAAAAAAATCTATATGGCGCTAAGTCGCATATCATTTCCACAGTGGATATTGAAAGTGTGTTAAAAAAAAACAAAGTTCCAATAAAACATTGTATTTCACTGTTGGTTTCGTGAAGCTTGGGCCACAAGATCCATTTTGTTCTAGGATCGGCTCAACTCACGATTCAGCTCCTATTAAGAAGCCTCCCCGAGCGGAAGGCTAACCTGGGTAAGACTCTCGCGTTTCAGGCCTCACGGCTGGTAGACCGGTTTCCCCTGGTGGGATTGCATCCCGGCGCTACTGGACTGTTTGCGCACCGTTCGACGACGCCTATCGGTTTTGCACTCTGACTAATTGCTGAAGGAGTCTGAAGACTATGGAAATATACTGTCTCCTAAGCAGCGGGGGTGGATGTTGACTTGTGTCATGCCACTCTTAAAATGACCTTAGGCCACCCGACCCCGTGTGGCACTACGGGCAAAGAACGCCCAGATCCTCGATAAATTACAATTGAATTACCACTGTAATACAACAGGTAGAGGCCGCGTAAGCGACTTCGGACCTGTAACCAGTCGGGAGGACGGATGTATCCTAAAGGTTAACTCCAGAATGAGATATCCTAACAAAACTGGTAGTTAGGGGGCGAGGCTGCCCGCTTGGTATACATTTCCCGGTGCCTCGTCATAAGGCGTTGGCCTCTAACGGGCTTGTTGGCGGAGCTAGACAGTAGATTTTCTTGTCTCTGAATATTCTACGTTCATCCCACTTCTGAAATAACGATCACATATCGTTATACCAGCCTGGAATGACGACTTCGCCGGTTGTAGTCGACCCCGCCCTACTGTCAGGCCGAGAACTTTTCTACCTCTCCAAATAAAACAATATTTATCAATTTACAGGTCTACTAGAAAGATTGGCTTTAGATGAAAATTATTATTTTCAGGTATTTTCAGTAATGTTCTTTTTCATGTTGTTCGTATTGGGATTGGGCTCATCGGTCGCAACACATGGCACTATATCCACCGTATTCGTTGACAAATTCAATGGATTGAATTATGGAATGGTTGCAGGCACGGGTGCTGTGATTGGCTTTCTAATCGGACTCACATATGTAACACCAGTAAGTATTGCACATGCCTGTCTTTGACCTAAACCTTCATGGACACAACACGAAACAGAAAGCGTGGTCCAGAAATAACATCGTCAGGAAACTAACTGGGAGTATATGTGGAGCCAACCAGCAGTTTTGGTTACCTTTTGGGACAATGCTAGCGTATCTTACATAAATGGTAGATACCAACCTTTCGTAAAGCAGCGATCTTTTCTGCTCATGCTGACTAAACTACGAGTAGTGATAAAAGATGGACTTGCATTTTAAATGAGGTGACCTCTATCACACTTTCAGGGCGGTCAATATATTCTAACCTTGGTGGATTACTATGGAGGGCCATTCATTAAACTCGGGATTGGAATCGTGGAGATCGTAGGAATTACCTGGATATATGGTATTTATATATCTTATAAAATTACAGGCTCGAATCGAGCATTTTTTTGGTAATTTTATTTTTCTTTTCAAGGTTTAGAAAGTTATTGCGACGATTTAATATTCATGCTGAAGAGAAAAGTGTCACTTTTCTGGCGCTGGTGCTGGGGTGTATTAGCACCGTTGATAATGATAGCGGTGTTCTTTTACGGTGTGATTTCTACGCAGTCTCTCACATACGGAGGCGTCGTTTACCCATCTATTGCATATGGTTAGTACTGAAGCTATAGTACTATAGTAGTGTCTGTTTATTAACCGACTTCCAAAAAAGAAGTTATCGATTCGGTTTTATCTTTTTTTTAATGTTTATTACTCCCATTTTTATCAAAATTCTGTTCTGCTGATAATATGCAATCCATAAGGAATTGAGGTAACTACTCAAATATTATCATATGAAGTTGAAAATTAACATGTTGGTTCAATTCCTATGATAATGCATTTTTTTATGGTAAGCATGACCTGATTCTACACCCTGGGTTGGCTCCCAAAGAGGGGACTCCTCAACGGTCAACAGCACAGACACGAAATTTTGTATATGCATTCAATTACGACAGCCCGTTCTTAGTTTCACCACGACAGGACTGTAGCACCCAGGGTTGGCTTCCAATGAGAGAACTCCTCAACAGTCAAAAGCACAGACACAAAATTTTGATAGCCCGCATTCAATTATGATAGCCCGTTCTAAGTATCACCACAGTATACCACCCCAGTAGCCTTACTCTCGAGCTACAAGGCAATGCGGGAAGAGGGTACGAGGAATGTGGGCATAGGGGTTCGTCACGACGAACGCGAACAAGGTAAAGGCTACCGACATTTTCAAGCGTTCGGGTATATGTGTAGGTCGAGTACCAAATCGATTGCTCAGCCTTTTCCTCAATTCCATCAATTATTTTAATCTCCACCACTTGCTGCCTGTTTTGTGGCTACGATTTAATGAGTGAATTGGCCACTCCTCTAATTCCATAATGGTTTAGCTTGTCTACCAGGGTATTGATGTTTATACAGTCGAATGCTTTGCTTAGATCGCAGAACTTTTATACACTTTTTTTATACACTGTTAGCTTAGATCGCAGAACTTTTTATACACTTTTTTTATAATTTGAAATGTAATTTCATTTGTAGAAATACTATTTTTTGTAATTTCGTAATGTTATTAGGTATATATATAATAATTTTTTGTAATGTAATTTCTATACCCAGATCGGGTTTATGAAAATAAATTTTTCATTTTCATTTTCATTTTACCGAAACATCTGGTGACCATCCGAGCCTTTACGACTCATGACGTATTCGCTTTGATTTCAATTGTGTTCTAAGATAAGCTACTGTCTGCTATCCTGTGGTATCACCATGATATGGCTGCTGCACTTATGAAAAATTTTGGAGTCGATTTTTTTTTGTTTAAATTTTGTAAATTATTATTAGTTCAATGTTTCTTAGTCTTTCTAGGTGTATCTAGTAGGTAACTTTAAAATCAAACACAATAGCACGGTACTATGCTACAAGAAAGAGAACAGTGTGATTAATTACTCACTGCAGCGTGGTGCGTTGCGGTACGTTTTTTTTAATGCTGGTCGATATTAATAGTTGGGGAGCCAGCGACAAAAAAGTGCAAGGGATTTGTAAAATCTGATGCTTCCAGATCAGACAGTATTTTGACCATAGAATGCCGGGGTAGAGTCAGCAGGCCAGATTCCGGGACACCCGCGTAATAGGAATAATTTTAATTAGTACCCCAAAGTTTTTTGATTCGGTCTAATGTGCCGCGCAGTATAATAGATTTAATTTTTGTGACATGTATCGGGTAATGCTGATGCCACCCATTCTGTTCGCTGTCTACTGATACATTTTCAGCTTTTCCAAAAGACTTTGGGGGTACTAATTAAAATTACACCTTTCCTAGTACGCCAGAGTCAGGTGTCTCGAAGTCTTGCCTGCTGACTCTATCAAAATACTGTCTGATCTGAAAGTATTAGATTTTACAAAACTCTTGCACTTTTTGTCGATGCCTCTGTACAATAAAACAAGCTGTGTGTGGGGTATTAACGAAATTATTTTTTATTTAAGAGGCCCATGTATGCCATTATGTATGGAATATGCCATCGTTCAAATGTCCACCGCGGCTTCGCACGGTGGCACGGATCCGAGAGATCCAATTTTCAATGATCCGGCTGAATGTGAGCGATGGCCTGGATTATGTTGACTTTGAGGGCATCGGCCGATTTCGGCTTATTGGCATAGACCTGCGACTTCAAAACCCTCACAAGAAAAAGTCTACCGCGGTCAAATCGCACGATCTCGGTGGCCAATTCTCGTTACCTCCGCTAGAGATAACCATACACCAACGGACAGGCATTTAGTTAATCAGTGACTGAATAATAAACAACCTATTTGACAGACGCCAAAACATGGCCGCCCCAGACTGTTGACATCGACCCGCTCGTTTTTAGGGAATACATTTCTTTATTGAAACGATATTATTTGAAACAAAATTCACTTTACGGATGCTCCGTTACGGCCACGCTGACGCTGTTTACCTCTGTAAACATCCAGTGCTTAAAGACGATTGCTCGCTCTGTGACAATCATGATATCCATAATCTACTCAATCTGACCTTTCATTTGGTAGTGAACACTATGTATTTATCTTAGTTTATTTACATTCGGACATTTAGACAATTGGACAATTATTTATTTGACATTTGGACAGCTTAGGTGCCCAATGATACCTGGAATGACATAACGATCTAACGATACAACACGTTTAAAACAGTTCAGGCGTTTGAACTTATGGTGGGATAAAGAAACGGAAAACATATTGTGTGCCATCTGTTTCTGGTCAATCGTGTAATAAATGAACTATTATTAAGATATCCATAAAGTATCTGCATTTGGTTTGATGAAAATAGGACGAAAGCCGTCGCCTGTTCTGGCATTGTGGTTTTTGGATTAGCAAGCAAGGTAGTCCTTATAAAATCGAAGACTATCGCGGTTGTTTGACATTATAAATAGGATAGAAAACTAGTCATTCGGTGACGTTGTAGCCGCCGTTGTCTAGGGTAGACAACGGCGGCTGCAACGTCACCGATACTTTGGGTCCTACAAATTTCACGCGGTAAATTCGTCTTCTATCCTATTTATAAGGTAGTCCTTATCGTTAGGTATGTTTTATTTAATTTGCTTCGGATTAAATTCGAAACACAGAAATATCCATTCCACCCTTCTCCTGACCTGGATCGAACCTTCATCGAACCACCACATCGAGCTAGCTGGAGGTAACAGCTAAGCACCTGCCGTTATGTGTTTATTTCGTTGATCTTTTATTTTTTAAATTGTATTTATAATGCTGGGGGCCACACTAACGGGAAACGCCGTTAATTATCGCGATGATGGAGATTCAACGTTAGTGTTACCACGACTTATCGGGATAATATTAAAACGACATTCACATAGCCGTTTGAGGTTAGGCGATAGCTCGAGTGGCTGTACATCAAAGAGATTAAACTCGAGAATTAATGCGTTGAAGCGGCCTCACTCCGTTTGTAATAATTGTGCAGCGTGACCGCGACGGGATCGCACGTGTTTGTCTTCGATAATATAATAATATATGGAGTGGACTAACGAGAAGGTCAATGTGTTTCTCTAAAATCTGCAAACCAAATTTTATTAGCTAATTGGACGTTTTTTCAGTGAATTTTTTGTGCGGTCAAACAAAATAAAATTTAAATGAATAAACCCAAATAGACTTACATAGTACGTTTCCTGTACATTTGTATCAACCATCATTACCTTTTTCTTTGTGTTCTTTTTTTCTTCCATCAGTAGTGAATAAATTAATAGTTTTAAAAAAAACACTAAAAACACGCTTTTGGGCTATGATACGATATTCACATACACACGGATATGATACGATATTCCATCATGGAATGCCAGTGCCTATCTTCCGGCTTCATCATCAGACCTTGAAACCTTATCGTGGTCAAAGTTCACTCCAAGACTTTCTAACATGAAGTTCCAGTTCATATCTTCCGACTCCATCATCAGATCAGTTCGATAGTACCATATTATTGTATTGTCATCAGAACTACATACAGCTGCCAATTTTCATGACGCTACGATCCATGGAAGATGGTTAAATTAGTTTTCTTAGATTCCATTACATAGTTACATACAGGTCGACCTAATAAAAGCGTGTTAAAAATGAACACATATTCATATAATACAAATGAACACTCATGAAATACAGTGTAGCATCGTCAACGTCCATCTTGCTTGAAATACAAGGAACATTAACGCCAATATTGTAGACAAGAATGGGCATTGACCTTGGCCGTTCAGTTCAAGTGTGGCCACTCAATCAATATTTATCGCGATGATGGGTATTGACGCTTCCCGTTAGCCAGCATTAATGTATGTTACTGGGCACAATGAGTGTAGGCACAATATATTTAGTCTTATTGAGGTTATACATCATTTTTTTAAGTATCTTGAATAACACTGAAACAAAGTACTTTAACGATATATCTCACTTGATAGACTCGTATGATCCTTATGGAAATAAAGCAATGTAATAAATTGTGATAAATTTTCTCTCCGAAAACTTGTACAGTTTTTTGGTCTGTCATAAAAAAAATAATACTTATGCTCTTTAAACAATCATTGATATGAGTTAATAGAAATAATAATTATCTCTTTAAATATATCTACATAAATTAAATGGATTTCTAACTTTTAATTTTAGTCGGTGGATACTGTCTTCTGGCGATTGGTGTCGGTCAAGTACCATTATGGGCCATAATTCATATGGTCAAAAATAAGAAAGGCACTTTTAAGCAGGTAATTTTACCTTTACCCATCATAAAATCAATTCTAAGTGTACAACTTTGAAAAATATAAGAAGAAGAACATTTTAAATTGACATACTTCTTTCTGCAGACCGTGGTAGACGCCTTCAAATCAGATCCATCATGGGGTCCAAAATTGAGAACCAACAACGAAGCATGGAAAGAATACAAGAAAGAAATGCAGATGATCGAGATACAGAATAAGAACAAATTAAAACATGTGTGGAATTCTTTGAACGGCTCATATTCAAAGAAATAAGTCTAATAGAGTCGAATGTCTATGTCAATCCTATCGCAATAAAATAACTTTGACTTGAATTCAGTGTTATTTCCTTTCTTCGTTTGCTAAGAATATAAGTAAGCTTATTCTTCGTTAGCTTATTCTTCTATTTATTCCTAGACCCTGTCCCATTTACTTGGGGTCGGCCTTCCTTGTCCTTTTCCTCCACTGAGCCCGATCTTGTGCTGTGTCGGCATCGAGTTGAACTTCCTTAGGTCTTTTTCAACTATCGTATACCTACCAGGTGGCAAATGGTTTTCCAATGCGTGCAATAATAGTTTATGATGATGATGATTATTATTATTATTATTATTATTACATTATTTATTACATTAATATTATTATTACAATACAAAGCTAAAATCGTTTATGATTCACCATATATAAAACAGGCACAATCAACTTCGTCAACGATTTTTTAAAATAAAAACTATTCATTCCCTTAATCTACATTGACAGGTACTTCTTGTTTGGATCACAGCAAGAAATTAAACTCAATTACAATATTAAATTATGCCCTCTATTCTGACAGAGGGCATCATTAAATATTGTAATTGCTTAGTTGGGCGAGATCTGTGTCGACCAACTAAGCAAAGCCTGTGGTTGAGCGAACATTCCATATACCAATATACCAATAAGTCATTGAATAAGGTTAAAAATACATGTGAAGAGGTTAAACATGTGAATACGTTTAAAAATAGAAAAGAAGAAAAATAGAGAAAAAACTAAATGGCCACGTGCAATTTTGTTTATAACACAGCCAAAAATTAAATAAAAAAGAAGATTACAGAAGTGAAAAAAAAAACAAAAAACCAAATAAAACGCAAAAGTAAGAAAAATAGTCCGAGTTATAAAATAGTTATAAAGTAATTACAATGTCAGAAATTCATATAAGGCGTATTAAAAAATAGGAATAAGTAAAATAATAATTTTTAAAAACTGATGAGTTGTTTTTCATTATGACTTATCTATTGCTTTAGCAAAGCTCACGATAATATTATGGGGTCTTATCTAGACTTATGATAATATATCGATAAAGTTACTGGAATTTAATAATGGTCTATTGATCATTTGTTTCCATTCTGCCAAGGAATCCAGCTGAGCTGTATAATATCGTATCTAAAGTTGAAATGAAATGAGGCATTGGAAACTTTGAATCTCCATCGATTGGACACTATTGTAAGTGAATAAATATTGTTTAATGATTCGTATTTACGTTAGACCCAAGTATAATTGATTCGTCGAATATAGCATTTTCTGTTTATTATTTTTTTAAAACATCCCTTTGTTATCGGAAAGGTAATTTTTTGATGCAGTAATTGCTATTTATATTTTTCATTTACATTCTGACGAGATAAGAAATAACTAGAGACAGCAATGCGCCCTTCAGCTTTAGAGCGTATGTGATACCTCGTATCAAGTAAATGTGACGCCTAATATCGTGGCGACAAATATTTCTCAGCGGGCGTAGCGTAGGTCTCTAGTGGGAAGTTTCATCTCTTAAGTTAAGATAGTGTATTATATTGTGAAGTAATGGAAAAACCACATAAACAACTACATAATTAACCAAAAGAGCGTATTATATCACTAATATATCCTAAATACAACAATATCTTCAAATAATTAATAAATTGATTCGTATCCCGCTCCAATCCCCTCCCCCCCCCCCCCTGTACCCCCCAAAGCGCAATGAGTTTCCCTTGCCGTTAATATGTGATGTCTATGAGATAATAGTAATGGCAAATAATGCGGTAACTATGGCATTATTGTACTTACCTTAATCTGGACGGAATACTAATTATTCGACTAATCTTGCAACTACGTCACGCATTGGAGCGACCGTCGTATCAGCTCGGTTTGGACAACAATTATAACAATTAAGTCCGATATAACATCCGATATCAATAAATTAAATGTGATTTGAATCTGAATCCGACCAGATAGAAACTACTGTGAAAACCTATAAAGGCTTAGACTCACGATCTGTAACAAAATGATCAATCTTTGTTGCGTATACTTTACACCAAGGTCTTCCCGTTTTAGGTTCGCGTGAGATTATTGGTTCCAGGGGCGATGAATATTTTTCCCTTACCGAGGGTTTTAATTTATGCAATGTATTACGATCCTTTGACGCAGATAAGCTGCGTAGTATTCTGCCCCCGTTAGCAACAAGACTGTAACTATCAAAACATAAAATGTTGGGGTTGTGAGTCCATAATTAAGATACCTTTAGATGAAACCATGAGTTTATTCACGAAAAAAAAAAACATTTTTTCAGTAGGTACCTAACATTTTTATCTAATGAACAGTATTATAAAATATCAAAAATAATTGATTTTGCTACAGTTTTTCTTTTCCTTTAAACAGGCAAATCAAGCGGAAATTATATTAAAAAAAAGAGATAAGGATGTTACTGTTATTTTCTTACAGTTTTTGTGAATTACTTTATGGATGATCCTAAGGGAAAAGCAGTAAATTAGTTTGCATTTCTTTTTGCTTAGGTATATATATTTCTACTAAAAAGCATAGCTTAGTATAAAAAAGAAAGCTAATTATATTCTTTTAGCAAGTTTAAATATTTTTATATTTAAGAGATGAGAAGACAATTATTTTAAAAGAAGTAAATTTTGTGTTATTCACATTTTTACTTAAAATATTATTATACCTATGTTCGTTATCTGGAAGTTATTACTAAACAAACTAAAGTATAGGGTTAATCGTTAAGCATTTGAATGCACCAATCTTACATATTTAAATAAATTAATAACCTGAAAGCCCTTCGTTTTCTTATTTTTATTTTACATTAAGTGAATAAATAAATAGTTTTGTGAAAAACTTCATCTGTTTTTATCTAACACGCAATTCTATTTTTCCGAAAAAATATAAATTGTATCCTGAAAAGGATATGCGAAGGGTACATTCATTAAATAATGTACGTGTATATGTTTATATCTTAATTTTAATTTGGAGAAAATCAGTTATCAATTCAGATGAAAACGTTATCATAAATGCTTGGTTGATCATTTTAATTGGTCGTTACAAAGGTTTTGTTTGCATTTGTCGCACTTCGCCATTTTCAATTCGCAGGAAAAAATAAACATTGTAAATAACAATACCACGAACACATCTCTTTCTTGTTTTAAAAAAAATAAAATACTACGTGTATGTATTATGGGCAAGCCTATTTTTCGTTAAATTGCGATATTAAAAGACGTCCGCTGTTGTAAATCGCCACTGCGATAATGAACGTGATTGTCGCGAGGGTGTTGATATGCGAACTGAATTATCAATATAATTCAGACCAATCCGAGCGGCGATCTTTTCCATTTACAATTAAGTTTATAATCGATTCTTTGGATAGATTATAAATCCGTCTTTGATTATACTAATTTGGTGAGAACATGTGTTCTTGGGTATTTACTTCTGTACTATCAACACTCAGATAATAGAAATATGATATGATAATAATATTTTTAAGATTTGGTAAAAATGCAGGCGAATGTAACAAAGTCATGGCGATAATGTTAGTTTCTAGATTAAGATATTTACACTCATTGTTTTAAGCCGTCTAAGCTACACGAGGTCTTTAATGGTAAGTATTTAGCGTATCCGTTTTCCCACTATATTGTGGCAAAATGTATGCGAAGGGGAAAACAGAAAGTTATAATAACTTTAAATGCTACACTCTTACATGCTACACTTAGATGCTACACTCTCACATCGATAGTATAGAAAAATAGCCGTTGACATGAACTTCCCCTTTTACTGCGAAAACTCTTTCGCAACATTTTGTTTTAGAAACTCTTGACAATTTAGAGATTTTTACACGACTGCCCTAAAAAAGGAGTATGTGTTTAGGATTCATCTATGTATGTTTTCCGTTTTATTTTCCATCATAACTTCTAAACGCTTGAACCGATTTAGAATTATGTTGTATTGTTAAAATCAATATGTCCTCCCGAGTGTCATTAGGCACTTGCTCTATATAAGGAGAAAGCAGCATCTTCAATATAAATCGCCGTGTTATGCGGTGCATGTTGACAGTCATCGTTTGATTAGTTTTTTTCTCGATCTTCCTCTTCGCGGCCGTCAGGAATAGATCCGGTAGGCCTAGTAACGATAAGAAATATTTGGAATATTAATTTAGCAAAATAAATTAGACAAGGTGTTTAATTATTACTCTCCACAAAATATTACCGATTTTTAAATAACCGCTTTTGGTTCTTACGAATGTATCCCAATCCAACATTTTGGAAAATTAAAAAACTACGCAATTGTACTCGAAAAAAAATCCAGTGTGTATTAATGATGAAACCCTGGTTTTTTATTTCACCATAACTTCTAAACGCTTGTACCGATTTAGAAGTGTGTGATTCTGTTAGAATCGTTACGTCATCCCGAGTGTCATAAGGTACATTAACTGTCCAAATATCAAGTAAGTAGTTCTCTAAATATTTAACAATAAATTAAAATAAATATATCGTGTTTAGTGTGAATGAAAGGTCTACTTGAGTAAATTCCGGAAATATACGTGAATCTATATGGATAAATATATAAACCATAAAAGTTTCATTAAAAACCCGTAATAAAAATAATTATAAATTATATAGTTAACTTTATGTAACGGCAGTCGTGTTTTTTATTCTTTTTAATATATTTACTTGTTTGAAATAGGATTTTTGAGTACAAAACTCTTATTCCCAGCTCCCTTTCGTCCATTTTGGACCCTAATGTGTACCAGGGGATAGCGTTTGAGGGTACGATGCGGTTTTGGTTCTAGTTTTCTCTGGTCCGGGTGACCGTGCTGAAGGGATGTTAGAAATTATATTCCGCCAGCAGGGTATTGAAATGCTATGGTAACTTTATATTTCAATGTCTGGGGACATCCATTCCCAGCTCGTTTTCGTTTTCATTCATTTCCATTCTTCTTATGCTTCAACTTATATGAAGAAATCAAGCGGGGCAAGGTTAACTAAAGTTCTGATGTCCGCAGTGGATGCGGTCCACATTGTCCCGGTGATTTCGATGCAGGCAATTCTCCGAGCCTGATTCAGTTTATTCCTGGCCCAAATAGTTGCTGTTTCAGTCAGTCGGTCAGTCAGCGTAGCTACTAAGGTGCGAGGTGGTGCAGTACACCAGGGTCCACGGTGCTAGGGTACCATGGGGTCCCATGGTTGTTAGTTGACTAAAATAATGATAATATTTTACGATATCTTAGCTATTCAAATAAATCTCAATTTGCTCAAAAACAATGAGCAATGACGTTTCGTGAGCTGCTTCGCCGAACAAGAAAGCGCACTGCGCGCGTCCTTTGTCTCTTTCTTGTTTAAAACCGCGACAGGTCAGAATTTCGGATATTGGCAGCGAGCGCGGGCGGTTATGCCTAGTTCAGTAGTATGGGTTAACAGTCTTTTTCAATCTCAATTTCAAAGAAATTTTTATTAAAAAAAATATTTTTATACCTACGTAACAAGGAAAAAATCATTTGAATTAGAAGTAGATTTTGCAATATAATAATATCTCGTCGATGATATTATTATGATTATCAGTTTTACAAAATTTACTGAGAAAGGGTTGGATAATTTTTTGGAAGGATGTTCACGTTCCCGCCGCTTAACTTGTTACAGCTTAGAGTTACACAAATCCTTGGTAATATTTACCATATTGAAGTATATTCTTGATATTATTTACCATTTTATATACATAAAGTGCTAATTCATTTGTATGATGTGATCAAATACGCAACATCGTCCATCGGAGAGTTATCTGAAGAAGCTGCGAAGTCTTCAAACAAAAACATCTTTTAGGTTTTTGTTCCGTGTAGTAACAATAAAATATTATTTACTAATATCCGTGTATTTACTTTTTAGATAGACTTCTTTAAACTCCAATTTATTTATTTAAGACTTAAAGAAGTTAACCCAGAAGAAAAAGAATGTGTCGTCAAAGAAGGTATTTGAATTAATATGTAACATTTTTATTGTTAAAACTCTTTTAAATACTGTATATTGTTTTTTTTTCGTATTAGTTTTTGTTTAAATTCTATGTATTTTTAGAAATTATTTTATTCACTGGTATGCTAAGTATCATTTAGCATGCCAGTGAAGGAAATAGCCTAAAGTATTTTTTAAATTATAAAAACATACAATTTTAACAGATAATTAAAGAATAAATTTACTCGCGGATCAAAACTGTTCACGACCAAGAGTTTGCTATACTTGCTACGCGCGAAATCTGCGCGCAGACGACTGGCTGTCGCAAAGTTACATACATACCTATACTTTCATCGGCATTGAAAAAATACCTAAATTTTTAGCCGCGTCAACCCGGAAGTGGGCCTTAAGTCATTCAGGTTTAAATTTTGTCACTCAAAAACGTACAGTCCGACATCAATGTTGTTTTTGGATAACTTGAGTTCGTTTAAACTTACACAGTTTATAAAATATTAGCGACCACCGTCAGAAATAAATTGTAATTTCTTAGTCGACCGTTTGTATGGCAGCTCCCCGATGTATTTTAGGCCCGAAGCCCTAAGGCTTGTAAGCGGACTTAAAATATTATTTGACTCGCTTGTATACGAGATATTCTAACCAAAATTTCACAATGTGATTTCGGCCCAACGAAGTACCTGTGCACCAAGTCACTAAGTCCAATATTATATTTCGAGATGATTGAAGTATAACTAGCGCGCCCTCTGTGGACCGATTCCAACCACTTCCTTTTAACCCTGGCCATGCACAAATGATGCATGCGTGCCAAATTTCATCTCAATTGGATTAAGCGTTTGGGCGCTATCGTGGAGGAAAACACACACACACACACACAGACATACAGACAGACAGATTTCAGTATGTAAATTGTCTTAATCGTCTCGTGGGGGGGGGGGGGGGGATCTCGAAAAACTTTTCTACCGCGTTCCCAATACTTTCCTCCTCGTCGGTTGGTAGGCCGGTAAAGTGAAATGAGCGGTTGGCGAATTTGGAAAATGTACTTTTGAGTAGATTTCTAATTACCTATTTGGTATAATAACGCTATAATATCTCTCCGTTTTTATTTTGATTTCAGTGTGGCATAATTTGATTAAATGGACACTAAGGGACAAGAGAATGAAGGCTTCGAAAATGAATACGGCGATGTAACGTCCAGAGAGGTAAAAAAAACAGTAATAAATAAAACGAAATGTTTCAAGCAAAATAAGCTAAAATTCTGTTTAGCAGGTGTCTAAAAGTCCTATGAACTTACCCACCCGCTGACTTGCAATTTCAAACAATCTGCATCAAAACCTTCGTTGTTTAGTTGATATTCTGTTTCATCAAAATTAAGAACCGGTCCTAAATTTTCAAACCTTTCGTTTTGTCTATGGCCGTTTCAAAGCAGGGTCCTAATTTTGACAACTCGGTCACTCCCTCGCCTGCGCGCCGTCGTCTTGTCACTGCACTCTGATTGTCGCCACGTTTACGTTTGTTTTAAAATATACAAATATAAAATATACAAGGCTATTTATCTACAAAAAATATTGACAGAGGGTTTTCAGGGCAAAATATAGATCTCTTCGATAATCTCTTATCATCGATTAACGATTACTTACGATAATCGGAGCTCATTGTCCCTTCTAAATATATAAATTTATAGAAAAAAAAAATATTATTTGTTTCAGACTGTTCCTGTTGGCAGTGAAAAAAAGAAGGAAAAGGATGAAGAAGGTGAAAATGGTGCCAGTGCAACTGGCGATCGTGCAACATGGGGCAACGGCCTGGAATTTCTTATGTCATGTATTGCTATGTCTGTCGGCCTTGGAAACATATGGAGGTAACTTCGGTTTATTGGTAGGGATATTATTATGATCCTGTGTCCGCTAAGAACATGTCCAGATACATCTGTGATTCTGTATTTTGCTTATCACTGATATGCTTTATACGAGTAATAAGAAATGAATACCCGAAAGAAAACGGTTAATTTGAAGTCTAGCATATCCCACCATGGTCGGCGCGCCTTCCCCCACCACAACCGCTTCGCCGCTATTGGCCATAATGGGCCGTTTACACTCTCGCGCGAGGCGCGAGGCGAGACGCAAAACCATGTACGTAAACAAACAGAACAGAGGCAAAGCTTCTAGCAAGTAGGTAAACATTTTGTACGCTCGTTAGAAGCTTTGCCTCTGTTCCATTTGTTTACTGATATGGTTTTGCGTCTCGCCTCGCGCCTCGCGCGAGAGTGTAAACGGCCTATAATGGTTTTTCGCACCGCCAGCACACGAGTAGGCACGGAACCGCCAGCGCTCGAAAGACCACATCTCGTCAACCTTTGGTCGCCTAGCGCAACCTTAGGTTTTCGGGTGGCATTATTCTTCTTTAGTTGCATTTTTGTTGTCTTCTTCTTCTTCGCATTGGACCTAATGGTTTACACTTTACTATTGGGAAAGTATTCAATTCGTTCATAATCCTACTGGGAGGATATTTTTCTTTGGGTTTTAAAGATAGTTTCATGTCCATGTAGATGCACTGAGAAAATATAACGATGTAATACACGGAAATACGCATTTTTCAACAAGGATTACGTATATAACTCGGACTGTGGTCCATACGTATGAATTAACATGGCGCATACCGGTGTTGGCGTGACGGGTAGTTACCGTGCCGTAATGTTAAAACATAATATTATTTCATTACGTCGCGACCTTGGGATCTCGTTTCCAGAATCTAACATGACAGCATGTAGTAGGATACTTACGGATATAGTCGGACACATGAATCATGTTGAAACTACCGTATACTATTCTTTCCGTATAAACTGTACGGAAAGGTTGATACATATAATCGAGTAATGGATTTTCAACAAAATTCCTTGTAATTCAACAAAATTACGCTCAGAACGTCGTTATTCTGAATAAAACCGTAATAACAAAATGGTAATGTAACAATCAATCTAATATTTTTCTCAGTGTGTGTATATTTCTCAGGGATTGTAATGTATTTCACGTAATATATGGCTTGGTAGAAACTATCATATTTGATTTACATTTACTAATTTATTTACTTAATTAATTTAACAATTCATTTACAATCCATAAGTATCTCTAATAATCATATCAATAAAAAAAATATACAATTAAAATTAAAATTAAAATTGAACACGGCCGATATGAGCATTAGCATGTATGTACTGCTGCTGCCCAACTAAGTGCCAGGACTTGTTCCATGGCAGCTAGCTCTTTAGTTTTTAGTTCACATATATTCGGCAATTTGAATAAAAAATAAAAAGGAAAAGAAATATATACATACTCCCGTCACCATTACAAATTATAACTAATAATCACTAACTAATGATCACAATAGGAAATAAAACACAGTAAAAACTAAAAATAAACAAAATGTCAAATAATATCAAACTATAGTCACCAAAATTATACAATAAAAAATTGTAAAAAAAAATTTAATAAGGTCAACGAAAATAATAATAATAATAAGAAATGTCAGGGATAAGATTTAATGATGGGAACTGTCTCGGTATATTAATTTGTGGATATATTAACTTGTGAATTGTTTCGTAACAACCGGATGTGTTACTGTAATTTCATTACCTCTAGTAATGAAATTTATCTATTTTTTGCAATCTCGTTTAAATTTCCCTGAAAATCAGAATCTTTTGAGGAAATATACGCGAAATTCATTTAAATTGTTTTTATATGTTTTTAATATATTAGATATATATTTTCTGTACCTATGTTTTATTGAATTTTTCTTTATGTATGTTTTTTAAACTATCCCTTTAATTTTTGATTCTCCGTTTAAGAGAAATCATTAAAGACTTAAAGAATAACTATGTCCTTCCCCTTCTCTCCAAAGTTCCTTGTCTGAACATTTAGATTTTTCGTTCATAGATATATCGATAAGTAAAGATTTCACGAAATAAATAAAATACAAACGGAACTGCTATTGAATTCACCGACCGAAGTCGAGCCAATCATATAGTGTTATTACAATTCTGAGGGGTGAGCAGTGGATTCCGGACTAACGACCGGCTGTGGTAGGTTTAGGACAGCTGTCTTGGAAAATTTGAGCGTTCACCTTACCACCCATTCACTCCCCCTTCGAAGACATAGAATTTGAGATGCGGAAATCGTGGTTTTAGATATTTTTTCTAAGAAGGAGTTGATTATTTTCCTGGAGAGACCAAGATCTTTAAAAAGGTGAAACAGAGATTTAGCTGGCAGGCCTCGAGCGCCAACTTCCACCGCGTGAAGGTTTCGGGTGACGGCATTTTCGAGATCATGGTATTTATTTAATTTGTATTCGTGGTCTTTTGGGATATTGTTGATTCCCATGGAACAGTTAATTCTACAATAAGGGCCATCTTCCTAGATAGAGATTAAAGATTTATATCTGGACGGAGGGCTGTGCATCCGAGACTTTCAGGGAATTTATACTGCTTAGAGACCGAATCAATATGTAATCCATATGTAATTATTGAAAAATTAACAAATATACAAATAAAAATAATTGGAATATTTTTTGGAATAAAATTGTTTTAAAAAAAGACCTATTTTAATGGCATCTATTCACAGGCAGAGTTGAGAATTTTTAATAATGTTAAGAAGCAAAAACTATGAAAATCGAAAAAAACACATTTCCGAAAACTATTTTCCGAATAAAATTTCGTAGAGTGCCCATAAAATAATGTATAAACTCATATGCAATTAATTAGTTTTAAAAAATATCAATATAAACATTAAACTGTTAAAACTATAAACTGCTAAAACATAAACTGCTAAAAATAAAAAAACAGCGGCTCGTATACCTAGCACATGGCATCCATTATTAGGAGACCAACGCGACGGTACACGGCGGAGGAGCTTCTTCTGCCAAATTTATAGTGTCTTTGTAGATTAAATCCATGGTGAATAGGCTGACTTATTTTTAAACTGAACTTGGATTATCACAGTAGAATCCACAGTCTGAAAGTTTTCTGCATTTACAAATTTACTATATGTTTTTCATCTTCTTCTTCAGGTTTCCTTTTGTCGCTTACGAGAACGGCGGCGGAGCTTTTCTAATACCATACGTGATAGTACTGCTGCTAGTGGGCAAACCAATGTACTACATGGAAATGGTGCTCGGGCAGTTTGCTAGTAGAAACAATGTCAACATTTGGGCCTTATCACCAGCACTGACGGGTATGTTAATAAAGTAATGAAATAGAGAAGCCAGAGAATGGGCTTGGAATCCATTCTCTGGCTTCGCTATGTCGATGCTGTATCCTAACAGGTAATGTACAAAACGTAGAATAATTAATGACTTGTCTAAACTCTTGCTTGTGGCTGCGCCGCGACGATGTAGTATCGACTATAGTTGTGCGACGCTGTCGCATTTAACCTGCAGCGTCTTTTAGGATGATGTCGTAGCGCGCCGTCACTCTAGCTTTGTTCGACGTTCATTGGCTTGTTCGATAGTATTACCGCTGCCGGTTGAATTTTATTTGATTTTTTTTTTAGTAGTAGTAACACATCTAGTAAAAAGTTAATGTCATATTTGATTAAGATGTTAGCAAGAAATTGATGCGACATTATTTTTATGATTGACACAGTCGCCTAACTAGGCCTAGGCCTGTTCTAAGGCAGACTTTTAATGATGATATTAAGTGTGCACTGTCAACTTAATCTATAATTAGTACTTATTTTTAAAACTACAAATATTTACGCATATACAAATATGGATAGATACTTATATACATCTATAGATAAAATATATATCCATGTATGCACACATACACATACATATATTTATACGAAAATAATAATAAAACCAAAATAAATAAAATAAAAACTAAAATAATATACAAATCATATATAAAATAATATATAAATCAATTACATATTGATATGACGCTCACATACCTATAATAGTCACTTAAAATTATCATGGAAAAACTAAATACTAAGTACTAAATACTATCATTCAAAATACAACAGTCAACATATTCCCTAAGCCGTCCCTACCCACCTCCAACAACCAATCCGTTAGAGATTTTTTAAAAGTGGATGTGTTTTCACTACTTTTTATTGCGTCGGGAAGATTGTTATACATTCTAGGGCCAATGAACGTGAAATGGCGCTGGCCAAATGTTGTGTAAGATCTTGGCATCAACATATCACCAGTTCTTGTTGCTCTCGTCTTTCCAATTCGTTGATTATAAGGTGTCATTTTATTTTTAGTATATATTAGGGCCATGCGAACATAAAGCTGTCTTACATCCAAAACCCCGGACTGGATGTAAAGAGTGTCTGACGGAAATCGATATGGTTTACGTGCGATTATCTTTAAAATACATTTTTGCGCTACTTCTAGAGGGTGTAGAGTGGACCTTGTACAACCGCCCCATCCTATAATACCATAGCATAGTATTGACTGACACAATGAATAGTAGGTGTTTTTCAGTGTTCTCGGGTCCACAATATCTCTTATTTCCCTGAATATACATGCGAGTTTGCGCACCTTCATCGCCAGCTTATCAATATGTGGTTGCCAACGCATCTTATTGTCGATCGTTATACCCAGGTAATGTACCTGTTGTGCTCTTTCTAGAGTAGTGCAGTTGCAATGCTGAGTATTTCTGTCGCAGTCATGAATGGTCAGTCTATGGTTTAAATGTGGTTGGCCTTTACTATTGTTGCTGAACGTAAGGTACTTAGTTTTATGTATGTTCAGGCTAAGTAGAGAATTGTCTAACCATTCATGTACTTCATTAATACCCTCATTGGCTACGGAGAATGTTTCATTCCAGGTATAGCCCTCAAAAATAACGACCGTATCATCGGCGAAGGAAATTGTTTTGCCGACTAGATTGGAGAGTTTGTTGATGTAAATAAGAAATAAAATGGGCCCGAGAACAGTGCCTTGAGGGACACCATACTGGAGGTATTCTGGCTTACTGTGTGTATTGTTAACGGTAATAATTTGTTTCCTATTTGTCAAATAGCTTGTAAACCAGTCCAGAGTGATACCCCTAAATCCCACATTCCCTAACCTCTGAAGCAGTTTGACGTGTGAAACCGTATCGAATGCCTTCGCTAGATCTAGGAAAATAGCTAAACATTTTTTCCTCTTATCCACATTATCATAAATTATACTTGTTACCTCTGCAATAGCATCAGTAGTGCCCATACCCTCTCTAAATCCAAATTGATTTTTTGATAGAATATTGTTTTCTTGCAGGTATTTCGAAAGACACTTTTTAACCACTTTCTCTATGATTTTAGATAGAGTGTTTAGTAGGGATATGGGTCTATAGTTGTCAATGTTTAATTTATCGCCGTTTTTGTAAATAGGGATGACTTTTGCACATTTAAGTATGTCGGGGAAAATGCCTGATTTAAAACTAGAATTCACAATATGAGAAATGGGACAACTTAGTTCTCTTTTTGAAAGCTTGAGTATTCTTGAATTAAGATTGTCAATACCAGGAGCCGAGTCTAATTTTAGGGATCCTTTTGTTTGCATAATTTCATATGGCGTTGTTGGAGTCAGGAAAAGAGACACAGGAAAATCTATCGACGGAGGCAAATGTCTCGAGAGAGTCATTCTTTTTTGTATTTTTTGCGCTAAGTTGTGCCCAACATTTGTGAAATGTTTATTTATATAATCTGCAAGTCTCTGCGGTGCGGTATACTGATTGTTTCATTTCCATCGATTAATTGGTCAATTGTATGTTTGGCGGGTATTCTATTAGCAATCTCGTTAATAATTTTCCATGTTTTTTTTGGATCTCCGTTAACTTTCTCTAATTCGTTTTTGTAGTATCTAACTTTGGTATTATGGATTAATTTATTGCACAAGTTGCGATATTGCTTGGATCGATTTTTCAAATCGAGGTTATCAGGGTTACGTCGAGATGCCGAGTGGAGTTTATCTCTTCTATGTATGCAGAAGATAAGCCCTTTCGTAATCCATGGTTTGTATATTTTTTCTTTATGTCTTAGTTTAATAAGTTTAACCGTACAATTAGTATTTATCACCTTTTGGATTTGCTGTAATAGTGATTCGGTGGCAGTATTAATATCCTTTTCCTTGTAGACAACCGACCAGTCTATGTCAGATATTTCTTTCTGTATTTTCTTATAGTCATATGTTTGTTTTGTAATATTTTCAGTATCTTTTTTTTTTGGATAGTCAGCATTATAGTTCATTTTTAATAAAAGAACGTGAAGGTCAGTGATTGTAGTTTGATACACTAAGGAGATTGTCGGATTGGGCGATCTACACATGATATGGTCTATACATGTTTTCGAGTTATTGGCTTCTCGGGTCGGTGTGTCAACTAGACAGTGGAGCCCATGTAGCGAAAGGAGCTCTAGATATTCGTTAGCCTGTTTGCTTTTGTTCCCATGTATGTCTATGTTTAAGTCCCCTGTTAGGATTAAATTTTTGATGCTGGAATTCTGTGTTAGTAAGCGATCTAGGCTCTTTAGGAAATTGTTAATATTAAGAACCGAAGGACTTCTGTAAATAGCTACTATGCAAGTTCTTTTGTTTAATGTAATATGTAAGCAATTTGCTCCAAATAAATTAATCTCATTGACCATTATGTCTGTGAATTTAGCACTTACATAAATACCCACTCCATCATTTTGAAGGTGGTTGTTTTTAGTATGAAAGAAACTGTACCCTGGTATACCTATATGAGAAAAATGTTTTCCTATCCAAGCTTCCGTTAAAATCAGAATGTCGAATTCAATTTTTAAATCATACATCATAACGAGCAGTTGGTCCAAATTCTTCTGCAAACTTCTGATGTTAAGGCATAGCATCCTTAGGGCCGAGCCTCCTGTTAATACTCGTCTGCAAGTATCGACATTCGATGACACATGAGACTCGTGTTGAGTGACATCAATGACATTCGCTACATTATCATCCAGCATTTAAAATAACAAGGGTATGTGCTAATTACTAAATCTATGCTCAGAAAATGACTGGAAGAGAAGAATGAAGGAGAGACTGGGTGGCGAAGCTTGTTGTACTTTGAATGATATATGAGGTGATCGATGTATGCTATTTCTGTGTAGAAGAATATTAAACAATGAAATTGTGAGAGTACGACTATTTTGGTTAAATAATAATAAAACATTAAACTAGTTAGTAAATAATCAGAAAAATATAAATCCTTAGTTAAAATAGTTAAAAAAATTAAGAGCATTAAGAGCAATATTTCCCATAGATAACATATATAAGAATTAAAAAGATATTGAAATAAAATATAACCTAATATTTGGATTAGTAAGACAGCAATTATTGTTCTTATAAATGCAGATCTAAAAAAACATTTTCATTATTAATTAGAACAGGTTTTGTAGTATCGCTTTTTCGAATGAATACCCTGCCATTGCTTATCCACACATATTTAAAATTATGTTCTCGAGCGAATGATTTTGAGCGACCTAACAAATACTTCGTGCGTTGCGTAAGGTGCTCTGAGACATATACAGGTGAAATGTTGCCGGAGATTCTTAAATCTTTCGTATTCAATTTTTTGCTAACATCTTTACAGAGTCTATTGTGGTCTTTAATGGCCTTGAGTCTAATATTCCGCTTCGCTTCCTGGTTAAATTTGACAATGATGGCCATGGGTTTTGTGTCCGATTTTCTGTAGGTAGGCCGAAAAATATTACAAATATCGTCCGGTTTAATGTCGGATTTCACTTGGGACCCAATGTTTTCCATAAGAAGCTGTAGGTTTTCGTATTCATCGGGAATTCCTCGAATTTCTAGGTCACATTTCCTCTGTTGCTGTTCGTAATTGTCCGTTTTGTATTGAACAAGTGATATCTTTTCTATCAATTCCTTGTTGGTTTTCTGCAGTATAGGTATTACGGTATTCTGCTTCTCTAGAGCGTCAAGTCTTTCAGTTAATTTATCAAAACGATTAGCAAGGAAATCGGTCGTTTTGATTATTTCTTCATTTTCTTTCCTAAGTGATTCCATGTTTTTGTATATAGTGCTCATTTTGTCATCTATGTACGTAATTATTGATGATTTGAAGACAGTTAGATGTTTTTCGATTAGTGAAGTTAGTTCGTCTAAATCAAGTAAGTTCGATCCTGGGCTTAGTGACGCCTTCTTTGAGCTTGTTGGGGTAGGAGTTAGTGCTGGTGAATGTACAGAGTTATCTAGACCAGCATTTTTTGTATGCCGTGGATCTTGGGACGTGCATTGTTGACATTGCCACTGGGCTATATTCTTTTCAGTGAGTTTATTGAAGTTCATCTTTAACATACTGGCACATTTTAAATGAAAATGTTCCCTGCAGTGTGCGCAGGATAATTTATCTTTACTTAGTAAGGGCTTGTCACATTTTCCGCACTCCATTATAAGATGAGTATAAAAATTGAGCAGTTACGATCAAACTACTATTTTACGATCAATTTTTGCTTATGCCGTTATCGTACGATAATCTTAAGAAAACGGATTGTCACGTCCCTATGTTGGCGAAGTCGGTTAAAGTTAGGTGGTAATGTGACGATCTCTACGAGTCGCGTCCGCCGAACGTTTCCGATCCGACCCGACCAGCGAAATTGACAGCCGAAATTTCAAAAGCCGAAATATTCAAACAGCAATAACTCACGAATTCGCAGACATGAAACAATCAGTATACATGCACAAAAACGTAACCATGCGAACGCCGTTTCACGCTTTCATTGGTAGTCGTAACAGTTTAACAAAAACAACAGTAACAATTGCAAATTTAAATAAATATTGACGAGATTAATAAAAGGTACACTAGCCACATACTAGGGATGTGTGTTCAATGCTTCCCGAACAGTTCTAGAAATCGGCTCTGACAGTTGGCTCCGAGACAGGAAGTAGATACCTAAGAAGAATAAAAATATGGAAGTATGCGATTCATAAAGTGGTCTTATGAGTGACCAGAGATTTGGCGATCCAGCGACATGGGTGAGGCGGCTGCAGGCATGCATCAAATATGTAGTAACATCCCTTGTAATCGACAATAATGGATAAATACTCTAGGCGTCTCAAAAACTGCGTATCCATTGGCGTGCTCACAAAAGATTTTAGATAACCTGAGAATTGTACGATATTTGGATGCCTCTTCAATTTCTAAGACAGCTTTTGTTGTGCCGCGACTAGGATTATAACACATCTGCGTGCGCCTTCCCTATGGCGTTTTCAATACGTCCGCAGAGATTTCGAGGGTAATGGATCATATTTTTGGTCCAGAATATGACGGAATACTTAGTGATCGTCTACTAAAACTACGAAGACCACAAAAATGCGCGTTTGAAGGTGAGGCAGAATAAACATCAAAAGCGTTGCAAAATTCGAAAAATGCCAAAAATTGGGAGGGGGGTCGGGTTGGCGCGCAAATGGTGGGGGGGCTTTACTACTTTCTGGGAATGTATTAAGGTAACACAACCGATATTTTTTTTAAAATTGGAAATTGACTTTTTGCTTTATTGGCGTACCTATTATGGTAATTTCCACATTATTTGTTTGAACATACAGGTATTGGCTGGGGCCAGGTCGTCGGCACTGTGTCCATCCTATCATACTACGTGTCTATTATGGCAATGACACTGTTCTACTTGTTGAACTCCTTTTCAAACCCGCTGCCGTGGTCCTACTGCTGGGAAGGATGGGAAAAATGCCACCCATCTGTCGGAGGGGGCATCGCAGATCCGTTATTGAACCTTACAGGAAGTGCCGAACTGTATCTACAGTAAGTATCCAAATACACATTACCTATACATGGAGAAAAGAAAATCTGGCGGCCGTGAAAAAGGCTGGATGGAAAAAATATTAGATCAAAACGTAGTTTCAACAGTCGGGCGGTGTCAGCTACAACTGGCGAACTCGTTACCTCAGGCTGGTATAACGATATGTGATCGTTCTTTCAGCAACTTGGGTTGTCGACTACAGCGGGCGAGCCCGTTACCTCAGAAAGTTTTAACGATTAGTCGTTCTATCTCCCTGGAGTGAGCGTAGAAGACTTGGGGACAAAACAGTCCACCATCTAGCTACGTCACGAGCCCATAAGAGGCCAACGCCTTAACCGCGAGATAGCCAGGAATGTTACCCAGCGGGCCGACACTCACGCCCTTACTTCCAATTGTGACCAGATTACTCCGGTTTCTCGATTGGTTACGAGTTCGAGGTCGCTTGCGCGGTCCTCTCCCTTACGAAGCGGTGAAACGGTGTTTACCGAATCTTTCGCGGACCACAGCGTCCTTTGCCCGGCTGTTCACTCAGGATCGGATGGCCGATGGTCATTTCAAGAGCAGTCGCCGTAAGGTCCGCAACCACCCCCGCTCTATAGGAAACAGTACTGCTTCCAGACTCCCCCGACTCCCGCGAGTTTCAAGGCGATAGGTGAGGGCAGCAATCCCCGCCCACCGCGCGGGCAGTTATAACGACGAGGGTCGTCTTGTCTGCCCGAGATGTCGTGCTACGACAACCCTGCGCGTACCAGAAGGGTAAAACGCGTGGGGGGTGAAATAGGGTAAACCACCCCCCCCCCCTCCCCGTACCGCCCCGAGAACCCATTTATTCATAAGAAAAGTATTAACAAAAAGAAAAATTTAGAAAAATATTACAAAATTAACAATTTTACAAAAGAAAAAGAAAATATCAACAGATAGCGTGAATTTAGGAGCCGGTAAGCGTGGTGGAGGACGCCCTAGAACGATGATGGTGAAGGCGCACGGTCCGTGGGCAGGTCTCGGAGCAGCCACGGGGGGGAGGAATCCCTGGATCCTGCAAAGGACGAAACGCCCCTCGGGGCGGTAAAGAGACGGACACAAAGACGGGCACTTCGGGCTGGAAGTAGTGGGATGAGCGTTGAAGACTTAGAGACAATACACATCTACTGTCTAGCTATGCCAACATGCCCGTTAGAGGTCAACGCCTTACGGCGAGGCACCGGGAAGGTACCTTTCCCGGTGCCTCGCCGTAAGGCGTGGGCTTCTAACGGGCACGTTGGCATAGCTAGACAGTAGATGTGCATTGTCTCTAAGACGGATGTTACACGTTCAATCAGTCCGTGAAACTTCACGACTACAACAACTACAACGGGCGAACCCGTCACCCCAGGCCGGTAAAATGTGATCGTTCTTTCAGCCGTGGGATGAGCGTGACGATAACTTAGACGGGCGTTACACGTTCAATCTGGCATCAGTTCAGTCCGTTACCTTGATCATGAACTGACTGATGGTAGACTAATGAAGTGTGGAGAAATGATCAAAATATTTAAAAACTCTAATTTTCTCAAAAATAACATAAGATTCTTATATAATACTTATACTATATTAAAGTTCACTCTTTTAGCAATACGACATAATATAAATTTTTGTCATTGGCTAGGAGAAAAAACTGCAATAAACAAATAGAAATTGTATACATATTTGCTTGCGCAAGAGAAGACCGCTCAGTTAGATCAGAACTCAGCACCACTGGTGAAGGATATTTTATATAGCTATGATTCAAGTTATGTATCTTCCATTAGACACGGATTTATTAGATATATATCCAGTATTTATTTGCCTTCTACACCGCTGAAAAGTGGGATCCAACGCGGCATTCCATATTCAGCATATTAATTTTATTATTAGATTCTTATATTTTTGTAATTAATATTCGTTGTAATAGGAACTTACAAAAAAACAGCAATGTCAACGTGTGTGTTCCTCTTTATAATAATCTTTACCCCACTCCCCGGCCAAGGCAATTACCTCTCTCCTTTCAGCTGGACTATTCAGAAGAGAAAACACTTTCTGGTATATCCACGATTCCCTGGATAGAGTATAGATGTCTGTATAATCTGTATTATTCGTGAAACTATTTTTTGATGGACAAATTGTCATTGTAAATTCTATGATCAAAACGCGATTGTTTGATTTTGTGGTTAAAGACATAAATGCACTGGAAATAAACCTGAAAAAGCGCTCGTGATTTTGAAGTTTTGTGTTATCATATAAGTATCATTCTTTCCATTTATACATAACAAATAAAGAAATACAATACAAAACCCGCTGGCTCCGTAACGTCCCTTTTGGGACGCACGGTCGCCTACCGCAAGAAAATGTTTTATATTTATAAATTTCAATGCGGTCATTTTACAGTTATTCTTTTTATGATCCGTATAGTGGTTTATAACTTATGATCGTTTTCCTCAAGGCCATCGACTCTCGCCAATTTTACGCGCCAAACTGACAAAATAAAAGGGACGGCCGAATTTTAACTTCGCAAAATGAGGGGTTAATTGGTTTTTCATTTTATTACATCCCTACGTATAAAAATAATTCAATGATAAGAAAAAGTATCAACGTTTTTTAGTTTTACTGCAGCGCCGCGTCGTCGTAAACATGATGATTCATAACCTTCTACGGCTGCTCTGCCAGGGTTGAATATACCTAGGCTATTTTGTAATACGGCTCTTAACGCAAATGTATACTGCCAAGCACAAAAAATAATAGAGAAACTTCTGATTAAACAACCTAGCCTGATCAACCTCACATCGTCTTCAGTGACGATGTGGTAGCAGTCGCCAGCTTTTATCTGCGCGTAATGCTAACCGTTCACGTTGGTCGGGACGTACCCCTCTACCCACATTCCTCGCACCCTCTTTCCGCAATGTCCTGTAGCTCGAGAGTAAAGCTACTGGTTGGTGTACTGTGTCTGTGTGCTGTCCTCTCTTTTGGCAATATTATGGAATGATGGGTTGAATAACTCAGTTTCACTTGCCGAGCCCCGTATGCACATCCACCACTCCGAGCCCCTGGTCGATCACTAACAATATTATACGATATTAGATATCTAACGATATTAGAGAACAGAAAATCTATCTCTCGTGAGGCGAGCGTCGAAGACTTGGAACGAAAACAGTCCACTGTCTAGTTACGCCACTCGCCTGTAAGAAGCCTACCATAACCAGGTTAATCACCAGCGAGCCAACACACGCGCCCTTAACTCCAGTTGCAACCAGATTACTCCGGTCTCTGACTGGTTACATGATCGAGGTCGCTTGCGCGGTCCTCTCCCTTACATAGGGGTGATACGGAGTCTACCGAATCCATCGTGGATCACGGCATCCTTTGCCCGGATGTTCACCCGGTATCAGGTAGCCGTTTGGTCGTTTCCAGAGCAGTTGCCGTAAGGTTAACAAATACCCCCCTCCATAGGAAACAATACTGTTTCCAAACTTCCCCAGCTATCAGTCGGAATGCACAATCGACGCCTGAAGGTCGACTCCTAGGGGAAACTGGCCCGCAGGCTAGATTTCTACCCGCGCTCGCACTTCTTCGCGGAGGCCGTCGGATGGGTGTTGAACCGTGAATTTGACCGACCCTAAACTCATGGGTTTTAGTGGCCTAACTGCAACAGGGCTCATTAACTCTCAGTGTCCAGCGTCAGCGGGGAAAGATGCGATGACGATACGATGACGTCTTTTGATTGTTTATCGCATGTATAAATGAATTAGTTTTCATCGCATGTGATTCTAGAACTCAAGTTGTAATAGCCAATAAAATATGATAGTCAATGATCGCTAGTGGCTCCAGAAGAAAAAAAAGAAGATAATTCGAAATGTATTAACCTATGCCTCTATTTCAGGAAAGAAGTGTTGGATGAACCACCGGGTATTCAGGATGGCATAGGTAAATACCCATAAATCTGTACTTAAACAACCGATTCCTATCATCACAGATCACCAAAATATAGGATAATGAAAATGAACTAACGTTTATATGTGCTTGATATCATTTCTCTCAAGTTATTTTTTTAAAAAATGGCCTTGTTGACTTTCTATCTGTAAATTTTAACAAAATAAATCCCACATTTGATTTTGAGGTAGCAAGATTTTTTACAAGACTGCCCAACAAAAACGGAATGTGTCCACGATTCATCTATGTATGTTTTCCGTTTCTTTATTCCACCATAACTTATAAACGCTCGAATTTGGTTTCGATTTGAAGTATGTGGTATTGTTAAAATCGCTGTCATCCCGAGTGGCTTCAGATACTTAAGTACCCTCAAGTATCTAAATATCAAGTACATAGTTGTCTAAATGTCCGAACTACCTTGACGGTCACTGAAGCCATCCTCGACAAATTGGAGCGGTTACCAAATGTGTGCATTAGGTATATCTACAATGCGAAAAAAAGTGATCAAGTCTCAAGAGTATAGAAGCAGACTGCGTTGGCTTTGAATACGTGAACGTAGAAGCATGCATATTCGTTCCCTTCTTTATAACATCCTCAACAATCCTACCGCTCCCTCTGCAATCACTTAGGAAGTCTTCCACTCCGTTCCAGTCAGGACAGTAAAATTGCAATTCCCACTCATAATTCTTCTATTTTTACTAATTCCTTCATCGTTCATGAAGCTAGACTATGGAACCAGCTCCCGTCAAATATCAGAAATGCTCCAATGGTTTCTACTTTTCAAGTGTCTCTGAAAAAGCATTTCGTATCCCTAAATTCCTAGTTATCCTACGTCTCATTCCATCCTCTTCTATCCTTCGCTTCTTGCGACGATTCCAAATCCTAATTATATTTTTAAAAATATCATTTTTGTCACTTAATTAGTTTTGGTTATGTAATAAGTTATTTTTTGTTTGTTTTATCTATTGGCACCTAAATTCTTACACTTCCACTAAGGTTGTCTGTAATAGATTGTATTTCAGACAATAAGTCCGCCTGTTAAATGTTTTTTTTTCTTAAAATGTGCAATAAAGAATTTATATCTATCTATCTATCTATATATCTATATAACGGACCTTAAGTTTACTACATACGATCAACAAATGCATCGATTTCCAGTGAAATTCACTGACAAAATTCAGCTATTATTTTGACTCGTGCAGTTATGAATCAGCACGATGAACAATACTTTTACTCAGAATATTTCAAATTGCATCATTGCACGGCCTATACAAACCGGCCAAAAAGCAACCAAATTATCAGTCCCCGATTGATCACCTTCCCCCAAGGTTGCGACGGCATATCCGGTACCCCTCTACGAGGTCGCTCAACGGATCCGGCTCCTTGGTTTCCTTTCCTCATTTTCCCTGAGTCTCGAAGCATCAGTCTGTAATCCCTCAGACTCGAGCCGTGCCCAGTACAAGATACTAGGAGCACACATATAATCCTCATCCACTTTCCTACATAACCTCCGTCGCGCAACCCTCGCGTCTCGTTAAAGTAATCCGGGCACTCGTTAATTCGGCAAGCGTTATAACTGGCAATATTCAATCGATTCAATCAATAAATATAGAGGATATCCGCCTTTAAATACGGAGATAACTCGTAAGTTGACACTACCACCTCACATGGAATAATTTGGAGTCTTGTGAGGGGTGGTCTCTCACAAACCTCCAAATGTCAATAAGGTAACATAAATATGTCGTGTTTAGTGTCAAATAAAAAGCCTGATTGACTACAATACACTCTGAAAATATACATGTATATATATGGATAAATACGAATACATAAACCATAATAAAACAAATTTCTCGTTTGTTTCACGTGCCCAGATGCAATACAAGCCACTTCAGCAACTCTACAATGATACGGTTTAATGACCTTGACATTTTTTTCTCTGGACAGGAAGCCTTTTCTTCACGCAGTCGAAGAAAAGCTCAGGAACAATAATTAATTTAAATATTTATAAAATACGCACTACTTATTACTTTATTATATACAGTGTATTTATATGTGTATGTATGTTTATATGTATATATGTCAATAGTATACGTATGTATGGCCATTTATGAACGTATATTACATATAGTGTTATAACAATCCCTCCCTTCCATTTCCATTCTCTTATTATACTTATACATTTAAATTTAGAAATGCTTCTTTTTCCTTTTTTCTTAAAAAAATGCTTATAAAATTATTATCTTTTAAATAGGTGCTTTATATTATTTGCTAATTTGAAATGTATTGATGGCTATATTAATGTTAATTTATAAAATGTTCTTTTATGAAATGAATATGCTGTATACATTAATAGCTAATAAAAAAAATCATTAAAAACCGTAATAAAAATAATTATAAATACAGTAGTTCACTTTTTTTTTAAAAGCAGTCGTGTTTTTTATTCTTTTAATATATTTACTTGTTATAATCCGATTGTAGCTATTAAACGTCTTTTATTTTATTTTAGGTATACCCGAGTGGCGGCTTACTCTTTGTTTGCTGGCATCTTGGTTTGTTATCTTCCTGACGCTTATCAGAGGTGTGAAAAGTTCAGGAAAGGCCGCCTACTTCTTGGCTCTGTTTCCCTACGTTGTCATGATCATCTTATTGATAAGGTATTATGATTACACGCATTTATTAATTTTTTGGTTGCAAAAAAACATCTATTCTATTATTGATTTTCGTTCATTCGGTTTTACATTATCAAATAGTGTATATGAATCGTATCAGCGACACATTTTCACTATATATAAAAAAGAGAAACTAATATTATCTCAAAGAGGTAAACGATTTTATTGTGACATCGATGATGCACTAAAAGCTAACAGTAAATTATGGGTCAAAAACCTTGGGCTTTAATGAGACTAAAATAAAATCGTGAGATGCATTAAGTAGAAAACTTTCTTTCGTTGGAAGTTGGAAATCATATTAGATCTTATCTACTTAACTCAGTTATAAGGCTTATTTTACCTTTATTTTATTTTCAATTATTAGGAGTGTTTTATAGTATGCTGGTTCAATGACTGGAATAATTTATTGTACCCTAATTTACCAATTTGAAATCGACAGATCGTCAAGTCTGATAGTTTAAGTAGGCCATACCACTGCAGCATCAGGACTAAAGAGTTGGAACCCAAAGTTTAATGACACAGTGGCCGTTAATTTCAGCAGGTCCTCAAGTATTGCACATGTAGTTACCCCAATATTTAAATCTGGGGACGAGGAAGACATTAGTAATTATCGCCCGATCTCCCTGTTGAGTGTAGTATCAAAAGTGATCGAGAAAGTGGCCAAATCTAGGCTTATGCACCACCTGGAATCTGCGAATTTACTTTCAAACAATCAATATGGCTTTAAACAAGGTCGGGGAGCAAACGAGGCCATAAGTTCGGTTACAGAACTTATTGCCAAAAAACTTGACGAAAAGAAAAAAGTACTTGGTATTTTCCTCGACCTGTCTAAAGCCTTTGATACACACAATCCAAATAAGAAAGCTTCACCTTTTTGGTATTTCTGGTAAAGCTAATGAGTGGCTCGAAAGTTTTCTTACAAACAGGTCACAGATCACTGCGATAGGGGATCAGGAAAGCAATAAACATAATATTTTATATGGGGTGCCGCAGGGCAGCGTATTGGGTCGTTTACTCTTTCTGATGTATGTCAACGATTTATGTGATATGACACTTGAAGGTAAAGGAGCCATAATCTCATTTTCAGATGACACCGCTGTCATAATTGAGGCAGATACTTGGGATGAAGCGTTTACAGACGCGCAATGCTCCCTGAACAGTATTAAAACATGGCTTGATCGACATATATTGACACTCAATGTCTCGAAGACGAAGTACCTAGCATTTTCACTCAGACCCAACCTAACCTCCAACGTATTACCCTTAAAAATTCACAAATTTAATTGCAATGTATATTCAATTCAGAATAATTGCAAATGTGAGCATATAAACATTGAAAAAAAATGATATTTAGGCATAGAAAACGATTCCAAACTTAATTGGGAATGCCAAATAAAATCGCTTACGGCGCGAACGAGGAAATTACTGTACGTGTTCCGAGAACTTAGGAATGTACTGAGTAAAGAAACACTGCGAATGGTGTATATGGCTCTTGGTCAAAGTATATGGGTGCATGGAATTATAGCTTGGGGCTCATGTACAAAAACTACAATGGACCGACTATTAAAAGCACAAAAGTTACTAATAAGAGTCATAAACAAAAAGCCTCCTCGGTACAGTTCATATCAGCTCTTTGCGGAGTTTAAGGTTTTGGATATCTGCCAGCTATTTATTAAGCAGTGCCTTGTAAGCTTTCACAAAACTAAATAGTACAGAGCAAGAAGTCAACAAATGTACTTAACGAGAAATGCTGAAAATAAAATTTTCACAATTCCAAAAGTAAAAAGCACATTTGCCCGAAGACAATGTTTTTTTATCGCCCCGAAAGTGTACAACTCACTATGCGAAACCACAAAAAACGTGAAAAATTATGTAACTTTTAAAGGTAAAGTAAAAACTGGCTTCTAGATATTGGGCGTTCAAAAACTAAAGATCTTATTAATACTGTAGGGCGAATATTAACAAAGTATTGAGAATATTAAAATATGTATTTGTAAAATTGTGCAATATTACATATCATTTTCTTATACATATATATTAGAATGTATTGTTTATTCATATATTTGTATATATTATTACTTATTTTCCACTTAAATTTATTGAATATAATGTAAAGTTTACTTTATTTTAGTCCATAATTGCATACATATATTTTTTTTTCTACTTTAAATTTTACTTTAATTTGTGTAAACAACTCATTTGTTAGATTTAGAAATATTTGATAATTGATCACCTTCGTCAGTTCGCGAGTTACAAAAATACAGTTGGCATAACACAGCACAGCCAGAGACAGACCTTCTAGGTCTAGTTGGTTGTGCGATTTCGCCTCATTCGGATATGCTAGCATATTTATATGCATAGAGCTATGTTTTTCGCTATAGTAATGTTTGTTCTTAATTATTCCTCATGTACAACAGTATGCATGTCCTTGTATTTTTTTTTCTTGTACGTTATAAATAAATAAATAAATAAATAAATAAATAAATTGTCTTCGGAACTGAACCAATATGTAAAATTTCAGCTTCATATGTTAAGAGGAAGTAGTTCTAATTCAGCTTGAAAGATTTTACCTAAACAAACTAACATATCATGCATAAATACTCAAAAACATTGCAAGTTAAATAAAAGCTTATAAAAGCTTGTAATCTCTAGTCTGCTATAGATTGACTAATCGACATAACCTCTACATATAACGTGGATCCAGAGGTGACGATTCATGTCTTTGCCGGAGTTACAAGGGACTGTGAAAAAAGACTTTATGATTCATCATAGTCATTAGGGAAAAAAACGCATATCATATGTTTATACTCCTAAATTATAGTAAATGAATCCAAAACCTCTATTTGAGGGGTATAAAAGCAAAGGTGACTGTGTCCACAAAATGAAAAAAAAAAAGTTGTCTATGCCATTTTGTTCAGCTTGTTTTTATCTTTACACTCATTTTAAGTTTTGTCTGCAAAAGTATCTACATCCCTTTAAAATCGACTACACGGCTTTAGGTGCAAATTCGCCTAAGTCCACAGCAAATGTATGTCACTGGGAAGCAAAAATACCACTGTCCGTTTTAGCCAATCACGTTAGCTTCATTTGTTGTCATGTCAATACTACGACACCGCTCTTATTGTAGGCGGCTGTGCTCGTAGTTTTTTGCTTTTATTTATTACTTTTGTGGAAAAAATGGGAGAAACTGTGAGTCCAGTGCCTTCCAGCGATGCTAGGAAACGTGGACGACATCCCGAACAGTGGAAACGTGTAAAAAGGCTATTTGAAAATTCGTTTGTTTTCGTCAAAAAGTAGGGTAAAGGTGGCTAAAAAGAACCACGTAGTATAATATACTAAAAAAAAATATTTTTGAGGAGCAAAAGTGACACTGTCCTATATTTATTAGCAATAGTGACACTGTCCATTACTATTTTTCAAAACTATTTATATTTTTGTTAGCAATGGACTCATATTATTTCCTCAAAATATTACTGGCAATATACTGAAGATAAAAATATATATTTTCCATAAAATATTATATCCAAACTTGCGTAGTACTAAAAGTGTGATTTTCTCGAAATCATCTTAAGTGGACACAGTCACCTTTGCTTTTATACCCCTCATTTATAGATTTAATTTAGAAATTTCCATTTAATCTGTGAACTCAACAATTTTGTTTTTTTTAATGCAAGTATAAAATAAAAATGTAAACTTTACAGTTAATAAAGGAATAAAACCACTGTTTATAATATTAATTCAATTCATTCAATTCCTTCATAAATCAGAATGTCAGTTCATATTTTCTATTCAACCTCCCAATAATTCAGAAAAAATACTCTAATTTTTAATTTTCAGGGCTGCTACTTTACCAGGCGCAATTAATGGCATTTTATTCTTTATACGACCCGATTGGCCTCAACTCTACAACCCTGCAGTGAGTATTTTTCGAGCCCATATATCCCTCTTGCTGCCATCTCTCCAATCAAATTAATATGTTTTTATTTATTGTTATATTTTATTCAGTGTAGTGTACACATATTGAACGCCATACAAATAGCGTACACATAATGAACCTCAAAAGACAATAATCGCGTATTATATTTTTTTTTTTTTTCCCGGCGAATTCTATAACTTAAAGTTCACTTGAAAGAACCAACAATATATTTTTTAAAGTATTATTTTTATGTGTGTAATTTCCATTGCAGTTGAATATTTGTGTTTTTTTAAATTCATCACAACTTAAATTATTATGGTTGTTTTAGTAATTTTAGTATGTTTTACTATTATTCTATAGTATAATAATTGCTTGACAACATTTTGAAGATTTGAAATAATTTTATATATTTTATTTTAGGATTGATATATTTAGTTCTTTTGATTATTGATATATATTTCTGAAGATGCCATATTGAATATTTGTAACTTTTATTGTGGTAATGTTATAACTATTTTTATTTATTTGAAACTTTATGTTACCTATCTTGATAGTGATAAAATTATCTTTCATCTCTCAAAATTTTACCTACCAACTTATGTATAACCTACTTATGTATACTACATACTTATGTACTACCTAGTTATGTATAAGTAAAAGATGTCTTTTAGGTTCAATGTTTTTCAAGAATGATTTTAGAACTTACATTCGCTAGTGGCTCCGGAAGAAGAAGAAGAAGATTTTCTCTCAAAAATTTCTTTAGTTCCTCTTTTATACACTTAACAATATTATAAATTCCTATACATCTGAAGTTATAAATTTAATTAATGCGTATTATGTATTTGAAAGTCAACTATATTAGGTTTACAGCCAAAACGGTTTTTTTATCACTCAAACAAACCCTGGCTACAAGGTCATATTTTAAGATGTTTTGTCCTAGCCAAGTCAAACAGTTTGAGAAATGTGTCATTGATCGTTCATCCCTGTAACATTTCATTTGAATAATGTAGTGGAAATAAATTCAATTTTTTTCAATTCTTTATCTATTCTAGAACCAAGGACAACCAGTTTAGAATCAGCTTCTAGTCGGTATTAAGAACACAGCTGCCATTTCTTAATATGGGTTTTTTAATAGGATTTAGTCAACTAAAGGATTGTCACCCTGTCATGGGGTGCTCCTTTGCCATAAGCCGTTGGCTCCAAGAGAAGTGCCAGATTACACTAGCCAACAAAATTTAACTTCTTTTCTGTAACATTTATGAAAACATTCATCTTTGTTTTTCATGGGTGCTAAAGACGGAAATAATAATGAAAATGCAAGTTTAGCTCTTGTTCTTTAGTTACTGATGCTTTTCAAAAATGACCTTAAATGCCTATGCATGTGTTCACCTTTTAGTTTTCCCTCGGTGGAAGGACAGTGATGGCGCAACCGATTGTATTTTGTTGCTGATGATTCCCTGATTTATGTCTAGCAATAATCCGCTAACACTGATCCGATCCACTTCCTTGGTATCTTTCTTCCATGTCTGATTTTCTTGATGGAAGCGTTCGCCATGTTCATCGCTAACATCACCACAGTTTTCGGGGAAGAAGTCCAAGTATGAATGTAAGAAGTGTAACTTTAAAGATGTGTTACACCCCAGTCTATCGTAGTACTGCAGAAGAATTTCCATAAGATCCTTATAGTTTTCTGCCTCATGATCTCCAAAGAAGTTTTTGGGCACTTAAACAAACTGCTGCTAATCGTATACTTTCATGGTCGTTTCGTGATAAGCGTGGTTAATTTAGTACAGAAGAACTGTTTTTGTTTCTGTAACAAAATCACTGTTGGCTAGTGTTATCAGCCGCCTAGCGCTGGCAGTATGTTCTACTTCATTACTATGGGAAAAAAAACCTGACCAGACATTCATTAAACGAATAACCAATATTACTGTACATTGCAGGTTTGGTACGCAGCTGTGACGCAAGTATTCTTCTCGTTATCGGTCTGCGGCGGCGCAATCATTATGTACTCTTCGTATAACAGCTTCTCCCGGAACGTCTACAGAGATTCCCTGATTGTGACAACCCTGGACACGCTGACCAGTCTTCTATCAGGGTTCACAATTTTCGGAATTCTCGGCAATCTGGCACACCAATTGAACATTGACGATATCGGAGAGGTCCTCAAGGGCGGCGGAACGGGCATCGCCTTCATTTCGTATCCGGATGCCATCGCTAAATTTGACACTGTACCACAGGTAGGCAGGAAAACTGACGTCCTTGCTGTTTTTTTCACAGAGACGAAATCATCTACTCTTTTTTACTTTATAAAATTATCCATTATAAAATAATAGATTTTGGCAAAACAAAAGTATAATTAACTAGCCGTTTCTCGCGGCTTCGCTTCGCGAAAAGTTTGTTAATTCATGTAGTGTGACGTTTATTTGCCTTTTTAGACGCTACCTTTAGATATATACCTTTTCTTACATTGCTCCTCGACTGTTCAACAAAATGAATAGTTTTTTTCCTGCAGGACTGAAATCTAGGACTAGTTACGAAGTAAAGAAAAGCTTAATTAGGTCACTTTTGACTATGGGTCGAGAAGAAACCGAGACACTAATAACATATATACTAAAATAGAGCACGATTTTTGAAATCTATATAATATCATTTAATATTTATCTATGAAGTATATGTGTATTTATGTATGTACGTGTATATCTATGTATATACTTAAATATTCATATTATTACGTAGGTACTATTATTTGTATACATATCTATTTTCTTAAATTTAATATATTAATTTTATTTATTACGTACTATGTATATAAAGAAAACATACAGCAAGTTATGTCAACCACTCTACATTCTTTTACAATAAGCCTACCTTAGTACAGGTGAGAGGCTTAGTTAGGATGGCTATGCAATTAAACTGTATATAACTTTAAGAATTTTGGGTTTTTGAATTTTGGGTTTATGATTAAGTAAATATTAATTAATATATAAATAAGTAAATAGATAAATCTAAATAAATTATAGATAAAACACAAATTGACCACTAAACTGACCTTAAAAAAAAGAAATCGACCTCTAAACTGACCAGAAAATTAATAAATTGACAACAAAACCAATACCATCACCGGGAATGTTCAATGTTCATCTTCACGCGGTGAAATGTGGCGCTAGTGGCCCGCCAGGCAAATTCCTCTTCAAAAAACTTGGTCTCTCTAGAAAAATAGTCAAATGATTCCTAGAAAAAATCCTAGAACTGCAATGTCCGCAACTCAAGGTGGTGAAAGGTTTCGTGCAGCTTGGGCCACAAGATCCATTTTGTTCCCGGATCGACTATACTTACGATTCCGCTTCTATTCAGAAGCCTCCTCGAGTGGAAGGCTACCCCGGGTAAGACTCCCGTGTCTCAAGGCTCAGAGCTGGTGGACCGGTTTCTGCCGGCGGGATTGCATCCCGGCGCCACTGGACGGTTTACGCGCCGGTCGGCGAAGCCAATCGGTTGTGCATTCTGACTAATTGTTGAAGGAGTCTGGAGACTATTATAAATAGGATAGAAAACGAATTTACGGCGTGAAATTTGTAGGACCCGACGTTTCGGTGACGTTGCAGCCGCCGTTGTCTAGGGTAGACTAAAGGCTGTCAGTCCGTTGTTTTGCGGGTAGGCCGCAAACCGCTGCCGCCGCTGCGTAGGTTATAACGGTGGTGGGGGGCCGGGCTCGGAGCGCGGGAATTTTTAAAATCCGTCTTGCACACAACACTCACTGTATCCTGTTTTACGTCTTTGCGTTCGGCGTTCGGCGGCGGGAACATTTTAAGAAGAGGGTTCCACGTAGAAGAGAGTTTGTAGCCGTCATCTCTATTGAAGTTCGGAGTTCTTCTTATTTCAATGGCTTCCCGGATCATGCGAGGAAAGTAGAATTGTTCCTTGGATAGAACAATGGGATTTTGAAACTGCATCCAGTGGTTACTTCCGCTATCCAATATATGTTCGCAGATCGCCGATTTTTCTCGCTGAACGTTTTTAACAGCTTTGATGTGTTCTGTCAGTCGCGTGGCTATGGGCCGTTTCGTTTGTCCAACGTAGGCTAGACCGCAACTGCATTCGACTTTATACACACCCGGGGTTTGCAGTGGTATTACATCCTTTACAGGCCTCAAAAATCGAGCTATATTTTGGGTCGGTTTGAAGATCGTTTTTATATCGAATCTGTTTAGCATCTTACTTATTCGATCAGTCACGCCCTTGACGTATGGTAAGAATGCTCTTGATCTGCTCGGTTTTTGAGTTTCGTCCGTATTAGATCGTGTGCGTGTCTCGTGATATTTTCCGTATCCATTTTTCCTAAGGACATCATTGACATGTTCCATCTCCTTCGGAAAATGCTCAGTGTCGCATAGATCGCGTGCTCGATTCACGAGCGACGTTTGCACTGAACGTAGATGGTAGGGATGATGGTGTGAGCTTGCATGCAAATATCTGTCCGTATGTGTGGGCTTCCGATATACCGTATGTCCGAGAGTATTGTCATACGGTATATCGGACATCCGAGAGTATTGTCATACGGTATATCGGACATCGGACATACGGTATATCGGAAGCCCACACATACGGACAGATATTTGCATGCAAGCTCACACCATCATCCCTGCCATCTACGTTCAGTGCAAACGTCGCTCGTGAATCGAGCACGCGATCTATGCGACACTGAGCATTTTCCGAAGGAGATGGAACATGTCAATGATGTCCTTAGGAAAAATGGATACGGAAAATATCACGAGACACGCACACGATCTAATACGGACGAAACTCAAAAACCGAGCAGATCAAGAGCATTCTTACCATACGTCAAGGGCGTGACTGATCGAATAAGTAAGATGCTAAACAGATTCGATATAAAAACGATCTTCAAACCGACCCAAAATATAGCTCGATTTTTGAGGCCTGTAAAGGATGTAATACCACTGCAAACCCCGGGTGTGTATAAAGTCGAATGCAGCTGCGGTCTAGCCTACGTTGGACAAACGAAACGGCCCATAGCCACGCGACTGACAGAACACATCAAAGCTGTTAAAAACGTTCAGCGAGAAAAATCGGCGATCTGCGATCATATATTGGATAGCGGAAGTAACCACTGGATGCAGTTTCAAAATCCCATTGTTCTATCCAAGGAACAATTCTACTTTCCTCGCATGATCCGGGAAGCCATTGAAATAAGAAGAACTCCGAACTTCAATAGAGATGACGGCTACAAACTCTCTTCTACGTGGAACCCTCTTCTTAAAATGTTCCCGCCGCCGAACGCCGAACGCAAAGACGTAAAACAGGATACAGTGAGTGTTGTGTGCAAGACGGATTTTAAAAATTCCCGCGCTCCGAGCCCGGCCCCCCATCACCGTTATAACCTACGCAGCGGCGGCAGCGGTTTGCGGCCTACCCGCAAAACAACGGACTGACAGCCTTTAGTCTACCCTAGACAACGGCGGCTGCAACGTCACCGAAACGTCGGGTCCTACAAATTTCACGCGGTAAATTCGTTTTCTATCCTATTTATAATGTCAAACAACCGCGATAGTCTTCGAGTCTGGAGACTATGGAAATACGCTGTTTCCTAAGCAGCGGGGGTGAATGTTTACCTGTTGTCATTCCAATCTTAAAAAAACCTTGGGCCACTACTCCGTGTGGCATTACGGGCAAAGAACGCCCAGGTCCGCAATAAATTCAAACTGAATTACCGCTGTAATACAACAGGTAGAGGTTGCGTAAGCGACTTCGGACCCGTAACCAGTCGGGAGAACGGAGGTATCCTGAAGGTTAATTCCAGACGGAGATATCCTGCCAAAACTGGTAGTAAGGGGGTGAGGCTAACCGCTGTCTACCTTACCCGGTGCCTCGCCGTAAGGCGTTGGTCTCTAACGGGTTGCTAGTAAACTAGACAGTAGATTATCTTGTCCCCACGCTTGTCTTCTACGCTCATCCCACGGCTGAAAGAACGATCTATATCGTTATACCAGCCTGGGGTGACGGGTTCGCCCATTGTAGTCGACACCGCCCTCCTGTCCGCAACTCAAGTTTTATGGGTTAGAAGGGGGAGAAAAGGTAACCGCTCGCATGCGGCAAGACAGCTGTCCTAAACCTACCACCGCCGGTCGTTAGTCCGAGGTCCACTGTTCCTTGCCCAGTATTATTTATTTATATTTACGCGGTGACAGGCGAGGATTGAAAACCCCGCCCACGACCCGGGCAGTTCTAACGACGTGGGTCGTTTTATCTGCCCGGGATGTCTTGTAACGACAACCTCACGCGTACCGGAAGAGTAGCGCGTGAGGGATGAGCGAACGGAGACCTAGACAAGGATTATCCGGTCTTCAGCCCCCGCCAGGACCCCGTAAACCGTTTATTGGTTCTTCAACAATTATACAATAATTACTTACTTACTAAACTATACTAAGCAACTAAGTGGTAACCTATTATGTTAAGTTATATTATTATAATATTATATTATGTGTTGATAATTTAACTGTAGTATTTATAGATTTAAAAAATATAAGTTATATACACGTTGACATTAAGTAATGAAATTTACATTTTTTCTTAAACTTAAGTTTAGTAATTGGCTGGTGATGAGGCGGTCGAAGTCATGTTCCATGGTGGGTGTCGAAAAACGGGCAGCAAATGGCAGGGGCGTCGTCGGGGGCCTCGACGACCGGGATCCTGTGAAAGAGCACGCACCCACAGGAACGATTAGGGACGGTACAGTACGGGCGACTTCGAGCGATGAAGCAGCCCCCGGCTCGCACCGTTGCCCAGTAGTGTAGTGTAGGTCTGTGAATTCCATGGCAGCTTCGTTTGTATTTCCATGACATCTCCGTCTCTGTGGCCGATCGCCCTTCGCTGGCCGACGCGGACCCCGGGATGGTGCACACGCCCGGTGGCTCAGCTATTTTAATTTATAAATAGTTGATAGGCTATGTTACGTTAAATGTTAAATATTTGCTATAAATTTAGGATGTAAAGATCGAAAAAAACATACATTAAAGTCGCATGATACTTTCTGTGTTACCTGCTGTGACAGCAGATAAAAGTCACTGATGAGCCTCCTCTTCCAGGGGTAATGAGAGACTTATAGCAACCCTAGCTCGTTTTGTATCGACATTTTGTAAGCATTTTAGCTCCATGTTAGAATTTCATAATAACGTTGATAGCGAAGGAAATTAAGAAAGAGGAATTAATAACTGGATTTCTCACCACCAACAACAGATCAACGCAACGTCTTTTATATTAATTTTATGACCATTGAAAAAATATTCTTAAGAAAACGTATATTTTTCGTTTATTTTAATAAAAATTTCGCCTGCAGCGCAAACGAGCCCCCCCCCCCCCCCCACCCCCAATGCTCCGATCGAACTGACAGGGCTTAATCCGGCTTTAAAGACTCGGTCAGATACTGTCGCCACTCGTGTTTTATCCACTTCTTGGTTTTGTTATCCGGTGTGAGTTTATATGTCTGTTACAGTTGTTTGCGGTGATGTTCTTCTTCATGCTGTTCGTCCTTGCGCTGGGATCAGCTGTGGCTTTGCACGGAGCCGTCACAACCGTGTTTGCCGATAAATTCAAAAAAGCAAATTACGGTATGCTCGCCGGGATTGGCTGCGTTGTCGGTTTCCTACTCGGATTAGTTTACGTTACTCCAGTAAGTATGTTTACTCTATACGGGGGCTATCTTATACAACGTTAGCAGTTTATGAATAATATCCATATTTGTAAAGTTTATAGTAGTCAAGAAAAGCAAATAACTAAATATAAAAGCGCTTTCCTATTGAATCACTGAAACATATAATCAGTGAGATGATAAATTGGATTGTCAACTACAACGGACAAACCCATTACCCCAAGAAGTTTTAACGATAGTGATCGTTCTATCTCCCGTGAGATGAGCATAATATTAATCTACCGTCTAGCTAAGCCAACATGCCCGTCAGAGGCCAAACCTTACCGGGAAAGAACAGCGGCCAGCCTCGCCCTTGTCTACCAGTTTTGGAAGGATATCTCCACCTGGAATTAACAATCAGGACACCTCCAACCTCCCGACTGGTTACGGGTCTGAAGTCGCTTGCGTGACCTATACCTGCCGTATATTCAGCGGTGATTCAGTTTGAATATATCGCGGACCATTGGCATCTTTTGACCGGCTCCGAATTCAGGATCAGGTAGCCAATTGGTCATTTCAAAAGTGGTTGACGACAGGTCAACACCCACCCTCGCTGTTTAGTAGACAGTATATTTCTATAGTCTCCACTTCAGTAATTAGTCAGAGTGCACAACCGATTGGCTGACACCGCACGGTGCGCAAACCGTCCAGTAGTGTAGGGAGGTGTCCCTCCAGGGACAACCGATCCGCCAGCCGCGAGGCCTGATACGCGAGAGTCCTTCCGGGGTAGTCCTCCACACGAGCAGGCTACTGGCCCAACCTGCACGAAACCGTTCCCTACCAGTGAGACGATAAGTGCAACCTTGCAATATTTATGTACAATAACGTCTTTTTTGATGTTATTAATAATAGCTATACGTTTAGGTCAGGGGTCTTATTAGCGCACACCCACCTCGCCCAATTTGTTGTTTATGGACGTCTGCTTAGTCCTAATCAACGTTGAGGTATATTCTTATGTTTTTAGGGAGGTCAATTTATTTTAAACCTAGTGGATTACTATGGTGGAACCTTCATACGTCTGGCTATGGGAATTGCTGAAATCATTGGAGTCGTATGGATTTATGGTATGTAAGGATTGCTCTTTATATTTTTTTTATCCAATGATATATTTTTGAAACAGGAAACTTGTATCATCCGCATAGAGCAAGGTTTTGGTGTAGGCGGGCAAGCAATTCCCTATATCATTAATAAAAAATAAAAATAATAATGGACCAAGAATCGACGACAATTATGACGTCTAGCCCTAGAATTTGCATGAAACAGACACACTTATACCACGTAAGGTTGCGTGGGATAAGTGTGTCTGCTTTCATGAAAATTTCAGTTCAAGATATCATTATTTGATTGCTTACATTGCGTACGTCGTGCAAGTGTGCCAGCAGTCTTAGACAGCTACGAATTCTAGGATTTAAGTTTACGGTGCCGGCAGAATGGTCCTATGTACCCAATGTACGCAACGCATTATGACATCTGGCTATTGAATTTGCATGACAGCAGTTACAGCATACTTATCCCACGCAACGTTGCGTGGGATAAGTGTGTCTGCTTTGTCATAATGCGTTTCGTACGTTGCGTACTTAGCACCAGTGTGACGGGCCCCTTAATCAGCACCTAGTACAAGAGGTTCTACAGCTGTGCTGATATTGAATGAATACAATCAATATCAATGATATTGAATACATGAATGATATTTAATATGTACATTTATTACAAAAACTCGCATCGCCGAGGAAACGATAATTTTTAATCACGAATCGACTTTTCGGTGAATTCACAGAAACATTTTCTGTCTAACAGAGCTGTAGATGATTAGAATAAACATTTACAAGTGAGTTGTAAAAAGATTAAAAAAAAATAAAAACAGACTGGACATTTTATCTAGTGTGAAAATACTGACTGAATAAATACTCAATCGAATACAGCCACATCAGTTAATTATGCTGCTTGGTCGTTTATTATTATTATCTATATATATAAAACAAAATCGGATTTGTTCGAACACTTATAACTTGAGAATGGAGACCATTTTCATGGTTTTTGATTTTTTGTATTTGTCTCCGTCCCGAATAGCAGAATAACTATTAAAAACATAAATTGAAAAATTGACGAAAAATTAAAATAAAAGAAAAAACATTTTCCCATAAAAATGTAAATCCGTGATTTTCTCATGGTCAGTTGTACGTGGCATGTTCACGTGTCGACAATTCATCCGCTTTATTTGTTCTTGCGCCTAATAAAAAAACAAAAAAGTCGTATATCACAAGGTGCTTCAATGAAGAGAATTAAACCGAGTGCATCCATGCTGCACAATATGTAAATAATTTAATTCAATCATGTCTTGCTGACACGCGATTGATATACTTAATTTTTGTACTTTTATATTTCTGTGTTTCTTTTATGTTTGTGTTATTATCTTAATAAAGTAGTGAACTTAACTTTCATTTTGTATTCATTTTATTACTTTCATAAAATCATAAATTAAGTTCAGCTAATCTGTACGAAATTCGCCGGGTCAGCTAGTTATTAATAATAATAAATGGTATATCGTATAGTTATTACTATTCACAGGTTTGGAGAACTTCTGTGAAGACTTGGAGTTCATGTTGGGTCGGAAGGTCGGTTTCTACTGGCGTTGGTGCTGGGGTATCATCACTCCTCTCATTATGATCTTCGTGTTCTTGTATGCACTCGCCACGTTGGAAGCACTCACCTATGGAGATTACACCTACCCGGGTGGCTATTATAGTGCGTATATAATATTGTTTATTTTTTTAACACCTCACGTTTCGGCGATGTGCAATCGCAGTAGACTTAGTCTACCCTGGACAACGGCAGTTGCAACATCGCCGAAAGATCGGGTCCTAAAAACTTCACACGGTAATTTATTTTATATCTTATTTATCAATGTTATCGACTGTATACATGGAGATTTAATGATATCGAAGTTTTAATTGCGAACGGATTCTCTATCAAGTATTACGTTGAGTTGCTCTCCCAAATATAAGGTCAATGAGGCGTGTGCTTCACTTCTTATCTTCAATTATTATCTTATCTTTTGCTAGATTACTGTTGCCATTTTCCCCATCTTAGTACATCCATTTCATCGCTTTTTAGGTGAACCAACTATTTCAATCTACTATCAGCTCCTCACGGATGGTACCACAAGTAGGCGAAATAAAAGGGTTCTCTTTTTCTTCCTATTTGTTTGGGTTATGCAGTAAGACTCCTGTCATGTGTTTACGTCGCTCGACGACGATATTTTTTTCAACGTATAACTCAGTGTAGTCTCAGCGGTGGCAAAGCAGCATTGGTAAAGCCCACATAGGTATGTGCGGGATCCCCACTATATAATTCCGTCTATAGAGGGAGTGAAAAACAGCGCATATCCCGCACATTGTGGGATTAACCCCATCGGTGGCCACGCCCGCCGATCGGCGTTTTTCGTATTATTTCTGTATTTATGCAATTATCGGCTCTATTTCTCCCCCCACTTCGGTGAAAGCCTGTCATTGAAGCCTGCAATTGAATAAGCCACCGGTATATATTACTATGCTTGCACACATATTCTACAAACAAATTTTCGAGGGCTTCGAAAATTTTGCGTGGCACTACTGGCTGCCAAAAGGTTAAGGGATTGCGTGTTTCCAAACCCTTACACCTATGCATTATTTCGGCTCATTATATAATAATCGACCTATACTTCCCTCTCCTTTCGCGCTGAGTCGTCCTCGGACAGTTTGGTTATCTCTCTAGCTTGACCCTTACCGGCATGAAGAAGAGGTGTATAATAATTATATTATCCAAGCAACAATACAATCAAATCACATAACAGGTAAATACATTAAAAAAACACGACTGCCGTTACAGAAAGTGAGCTACTGTATTTATAATATCCATTATTTTTGTTTTTAATGAAATATTTGTGGTTCATGTATCTATACATATATATAGATGTATATTTCCGGAATGGACTCAATGACACCTTTCATTTGACACTAAACACTATATATTTATGTTAATTAATATTTATTTTAATATTATAATAAATAATATTTATTTAAATTTATTGACATTTGGACATTTAGACAACTACTTACTTGATATTTGGATAATTAAGGTAACCTATGGCACTTAGGATGACATAATAATTCTAACAATACTACCCACTTCTAAATCGGTTCAAGCGTTTAGAAGTTATGGTGGAATAAAGAAAAGGAAAACATACATTGATGAACCGTGAACATATTACACTCCTGTTTTGTTGGGCATTTGTGTTAAAACGGAGATCTGAAAGTACCTACGTAATGTAAAAAGCTAATATTTTCGATTATTCTTAAGCTGCATCCATCCAAGCCTTTAGAAGAAGAGACACGACTTAATGAGCATGTTAAAAATATGGACTTCCTTTTCAGTCGCTGGCACCTGCCTTCTGGCAAGTGGTGTTATTCAAGTACCTCTCTGGGGCCTCATCTACATGGTGAAGAATAGAAGAGGATCTCTCAAAGACGTCAGTATTACAAATATTTTCGTAACATATTGAAATTCGCATTACTAATATTACAATTTTTTTTTCAGACTTTCTTGGATGCGTTTAAGCCGAACCAATCGTGGGGCCCAAGTTTAAAAAACAACTACAACGCGTGGCTGATGTTCAAGAGCGACGTAAAAGCAGACCGGAAAAAACTAGGAAACAGCAAAATGCGGCATTTTTGGTATTCGCTGAACGGGACATACAGAAAGAATAAGTGAAATTAAAACGCATGTGGCTATTAGTCAATTTTATGACTATTATTAAGTTTTATATAAATATGTCTACTCTCTGTAAATGTCGTTTTAATTTATGATCTTTATGTATTGTTTCTTTGTTTCAATAAAAACCAGCAATTTCATAACGATTTTTTGTTTACAATATTTAGTCTAACAAATAAACAAAGACATATTTTGTTAGCTGAGTGAAGAAAATGGACATTTGAGAAATCAAATGTATACTATCCAAAGTAATACTAAAAACATATTACTGAAAGTATTTGTTTAATTCATGTGTGCTTTCTTGAGTTAAATTTTCTAGTTCGTAGACTTTAAGGGCTCGTAACTTTTAAATGAATTATTTCGTTTGAAAATTTCTTTCGCCAATTAGTTTTATTGATCGTATGGGGCAGGAATAATTCAAAGATCGCTGAGTTAAAGGATAATGATCAAAGGTGGTTCAATTGTCCACCACTAACGACTAACGAGTCCTATGGTGACGAATAGTTCACTAAATATACAAAAACTTTCACTGACACGAAAAAAAATTAGTTATGAGTGAAAAGTTATGACCTATTGAAAAATGAAAGATATTTTTTTGAATGATTACTCTTCCTGTCTTTCTAGATTGTGAAAAGGGATTTTCTTAAGTTTCTGAAGCTACACGACACACACACATACACACCCACATACAGGCAGTTAAGTTCAAAATGAGCGTTTGGTAGTATGATTTTGATTATTTTTAATAAAAAGGTACAAAAAACATTATGTTTCTATTTAGTCATAACATTTTACTGACAGTGTATTTTTGACTGCGGTCTGTTCCGAATTAATCAGTATTTCGTGGATTATTTTCGTTACATAGTCTTGTTATTAGGGTACATTTGGACAATCTCGGCTTGATTTTTAAATCGGAATTCTCATTTGTTTTAAATTTAAGATCAATGCAATACGTTCCAATTTTGTAATTCGCTGTTTCAAAATTTAATTGGAGTTTGTCAAATAGCTATTGCGCGTTCCGGGACCATGAGTCTCTTGCAATCGAGTTACTCTCGTATCGGTGACGATTTCGGAGAGGCTTTACAAGAGTTCACTATAAGCTACCTGTTAGAACAGCCCTTGGACGTGATCGAGTACGGGGTTGAGTTCTTTAGGCGTTTGCTGCAGAGAAGGCTGACGACGAGGTCCGAGTCGCAGCCAGCCGGCGACCTTGAGACTGAAGAAACCAGTTGTTTGGAGGTGAAAGGTAGGAATATATAGAAAAACTATTATTATTTAGGCTATAGAATAGCGTTTTCTAAATAATGTCGTTTTTTGTTTATTTTATTTTTTTTTCACTGTCAATATTTTGAATTTGGATTATCGAACAAAGCTCGTAATCAGCAATCTGATGTCCACCGAAATGTTGTTCTAATAGTTGTTTTGTTGAGGAAACAAATAATGGTTGGTTTGTTGATGAAGGAAACAGCTCGGTATGGGTATAAGGAGAATTGTACTCTACAAATTTGTTTATGACAAAAGTGTCGTTAAAAGGCAATAAAATAAATAGCAATTCCCAACAAGTTGTAACTATCTATTTAGTTATACGACTTAGTAAATGATCGATAAAAAGCTTCAAGAAAAAGACATTCCTCAAAGGGAAGAAACAGTCATCCAAATTCAATATCTGCTCAAGTATTATCTATACTAATATTATAAAGAGGTAAAGTTTGTGACGTTGTAGGAAGTAAACTCTGGATCTACTGAACCGATTTTGAAAATTCTTTTACCAATAGAAAGCCACGTTATTTGTGAGTATTATAGGCTATATATTATTCCGAAAAATAAAAAGACTTTTTCGTGGTAGTCGGATTTCCAAAGTAAGTCGGAAAAAACGGTCGAACGAAAACATTTCTAACTAACGCTGCCTTAACGATGACAGATATATGATTAAGGACTAGAAAAAAGTTGTAGAGCTTGATAATGCCTACAAAAAAGTCAGCGACAGCATATGTCTAACTTTTATATTTAAGTCACAAAAAGTAGTTTCTCAAATTAAAAAAATAATTTAAATCGTTAGGTCATGTTTTTTGGTCATATTATCAACAATTATGAATTCTTATCAAAATAAGTAAATTTATCGTCTCAAGTGTTTAAAACAAAAGACTTCTTCCTTTTACTGCATAAATAGTTAAAAGAGATAATACGCTCACAAATAAGACACTCACAAGAAGACACTCACAAATAACGGTATTATAGTCAAATTGGCATGCAAATACATACATACATATGCAGTAAAAATATAACCCTTCTTTTGGCAGTCAGGAAATAAATCATAGCACTCAGTACTAACCGAACCACACTCATAATTTCATCACAGGTAAAAAGTTTTACCGCCCAACGAAGTGGGCACGGGTCAGCTAGTTACTAATATAACTACTCAAACAACATTTAAGAGTAAATTTCACCAGTAGATAAGGCTCAATAATTAAGGAGTTTCGTCTTCAATTAAACTACACAAATTCGTGATTTCGTCTTTTATTAATATAATTTCGGCACAACGTTAAAAAAGCGACGCGTCACGCCGGATTTTCATTTTAATCGCTGACTCACTGCAGACTGACAGCTTCTTTTTCTTCTCTTGTTTTTATATGTTTAGGCTTCGGCATTCCCACAGTTCGGCCTTCCTGCTCTTCAACTGTCTCGGATAACCCGTCATCCCGTCATCGTTCTGCCATGGTTTCATGAAATCTGTTGATGTTGTTGATATGACCTCGGCACATCCGTCATTCTAATCTTCTCCACGCCGTACCTGACCTTGACCCGACGTTCACAAACTCTATCTTTGATTAGTACTCTATTTTCTATTTGGTAGTCATCAAATGGTTCAATTTTTCCAATAAATTCCTCTTGGTTGTCATCTCATGTTCATTGGTCTGTGCTCGTTTTAGTCTTTCTATAACGCCATCTTCAATAATGAAAACATCACGTGGATTACTGCTTAAGCTATTGACATGTTTCATTCTTACTCCAGATTTATGCTCAATGATTTTTATTTATTTATTTATTTAAGTAATTCAAGAATAATTTAAAACAATTTCATCTTAGGAACTATGCATAGAAATATTTTAAACATTGAATAAATAGCAGAAAATTAATACATAGCAAAGTCCAGTGACAACGCCACCTAACTAGGCCGGGACCTGTTCTAGGGTGAACGTTTAATTTTGTGAGTGCTTGTTCAATATCGTGATTATTACAAAAAAAAACAAAATATTTTTGTAACAAAAAAAAATAAAAATAAAAAAAAATAATTGTCGTAATAAAATAATTATTTGATCACAAAAGAATAAACATGCAACAACTACCTTAAAAACTATTAAATACTTAAAATTAGGAGTAGAAAATAAACATGTATAACTAAGATTAAGAATATATATACACATATATATATACATACATACATACACACATACAGATATATTTAAAAATAATAATATTAAATACAATAATAAAAAGTAAATTTAATATGATATAAAATATAGTATAACATAAAATTCTAAATATTAATGTGTTCGAATTAGTATATTATATATAATGTCCAATATTTTTGTGATTTTTTGTCGTCCCTCTTTTATAAGCCAATTTCTAAGTAGCCTTTTAAAGTGGGTCTTATTTTGCGTCGATTTTATATCACCAGGAAGAGCATTGAAAAACCTTGGGGCTATGAATGTATAGGAGCGCTGACCAAAAGCAGTATTCCTTCTGGGCACTATTATATTGCGGTCTTTGGAATACCTCGTTCTTATGGTACTTTGAGAAAAAATATTTATTTGGTCAAACTTAGTATAGGAGTGTTGCTTTTAAATATAGTTGCTTGGTATCCAACACATAATACTCCTTGAAAAGATCTTCCGAAGGATATCGATACGGCTTTCGCATGAGAATCTTTAAAATCGACTTTTGTGCAATATCTAAGGGGTAAAGAATGGTCTTAGAACAACCGCCCCATCCTATCACCCCGTAGCTCAAGATACTTTCACACAATGCATAATAAACGCTTTTTGGTATTCTCGGGTCTAAAATATTTCCTACCTCTTTGAAGGTATATCCCAGTTTACGAACTTTAGATGCTAATAAATCTATATGTTCTTGCCATCTTAGTTTATTATCTACGGTGATGCCTAGATATTTTGTCGATTCCACTCTTTCTAAAGTATGACAGCTGCAACCAATTTGTCTATTACATGTATGAATAATGACGCTGTGCTCCGATGGGGCTTGACCTTTAATATTAATACTAAAGGTAATTAATTTTGTTTTTTCTATATTTAGACTAAGCAGCGAATTATCCAACCAATTTCTAACTATATGCATGCCTCTGTTGGCTTTATCAAAGGTCGTTTTCCAGTCTTCACCTTCAAATATAATTGCAGTGTCGTCGGCAAAAGATATGGTTTTCTCTACTAGGTCACATAGGTTATTAATATAAATTAGAAATAGAATAGGCCCGAGCACACTCCCTTGAGGTACCCCAAACGATATATCGACTGGATTACTGACAGTATTATGTATAGCCGTGATTTGCGTTCTATTTGACAGATAGCTCTTGAACCAATGATATAGTCAAAGTCTTCAAGGAATAGTGCCCATCTGGCAATTGAGAGCAATCCGACACAATTTTAAAATTTAAGCCCAACAAGTAAATTTTTTGAGATCTTGCACAATCGCCAAAACTTTTAATTCATAACTACGATATGAGGCCACCAGAACCAATACGGCCCAAATGCAAAAATATTTTTTGTGGATATGGGTAATCTCGGTCACTGTGGTCTAATAATATTGCTTAGCAAATTACAATGACAAAACTATTTATATAGCGCTATCTGTGATTTATTGAAAAAATCCATTTTTGGCCACTCTGGATTTGTAAATAATGATTTTTTACATGGATTTTTACATTAAACTTAAAATTACCAAAATGTCACTTGGAATACTCTGGTTCTGGTGGTCTCATTTTATCTCTCGGCTTCTGTAGTCTTTTGACTCTAATGGTAGACAGGGTGCATCTTCTGGTCAGTAGGATCTATCTACAAGAGAATCGATCCATATCCATCCAAACTTGCGTCAGTATTTAACAATGCCTACTATTGGAGCCAGACAGGCACACAGGCAGATTTTTTTTTTTAATATTCTACACTAATCTGACAGCGGAATACTTCCTAAATAAAGTCACTTGCGCCATTAAAAATGCTTCCAAGGAAAAAAAAAAATTAGTAGAGCAAAATTAAAACTCAAACCATGGATATCAGACGGTCTTTTATCAAGTCTAAGAAAACGCGACAGAATCCACAAAAGCGTGAAAAAAAATCCTAATGATTTACAGCTACTCGCCTATTATAAAAGCTATCGCAATACGCGCAAAAAGCTCATAAAACAAACTAAATATGACTACTACAAAAACTTGCTTAATGAAGTCAATGGAGACAAAAAAAGACATGGGAAATATTAAAAAAACATAGCTTTCGGAAAAAAGAAAATTCAAAAATTAAGGCTGTTAAAATCGGTCAAGAAATCACAAATGTCGATCAGTATCCGCAAGTCACATTAAACTTTATAAATCTGTATTTTGCTACTGTAGGGGAAAAACTGGCAAAGCATATACTCCGGGATATTGATTCGACGGAGGATATGTTATCGAGCTCATTAAATAGCGAGAAAAAAAAGTACATTATTATTCCACTTCACTCCTACTGATACAAGCGAGGTTAGGAAAACAATTAGGAACTTAAAAAAATGTGCCCCCGGCTGTAATGAAATTCCTAGTGACCTGCTGAAATATGCGGAGGACTGGATTGCAGAGCCTATCGTTCACATAATTAATCTAAGTTTAAAAACTGCAGTTTTTCCACAATGCTTTAAGAGGGCAAAAGTTATACCAATCTTTAAGTCTGGTAGTAGTGATGAAATTAGCAACTATCGGCCTATCTCCTTGCTTAGCGTGTTTTCAAAAAATATCGAAAAAATTGCTCAGTCACGGCTTGTTAAATTCTTTGACTCAGAGGGACTTTTCTCTGATCATCAATACGGCTTTAGACAAGGTCGAGGGACAAATAATGCCATTAATTTCGTTACTCAATCCATAGCTAAGAGTATTGACCAAAGGAATAAAGCCATGGCAATTTTCCTCGATCTATCTAAAGCATTTGATACTGTTTCACATGCGATACTTAAAAAAAATCTCTTTGGATATGGTATACAGGGATACTCGAATAAATGGATAGAAAGTTATTTGAAGGACAGGTCACAGATTTTAGTGATTGACGGCAAAGAAAGTGACAGTGCCGAAATATCATTTGGTGTGCCTCAAGGCAGCGTACTTGGCCCTATTCTCTTTCTGATGTACGTCAATGATTTGTGTGAATTGCCTCTTGGCGATTATGCAAGAATTGTCTCCTTTGCTGATGACACGGTTATCTTCGTTGAAGCAGAAACATGGGCTGAGGTACTAGTAAAGGCACAAAATAGTCTGGACAGCGTGAAAGCATGGCTTGATAGACATGTCCTAACCCTAAATGCCTCAAAAAGCAATTTCATTGTGTTTGGATTACGTCCTGTAGTCATCACACCTCCATCATTGACAATCCATGCCTTTCTTACCACTGTAATAGGCAACCATCCTGCGCTTATTACCATATCTAAGAAAAAACCGAAGTCAAGTATCTGGGTGTCCTAATAGACTCTAAATTGAGCTGGGATAACCAATTAATACAACTCTCTTCGAGGTCTTGGAAACTAGTTTTCGTCTTTAGAGAATTACGCAACGTCCTTTCTAAGAACTCCCTAAATATGGTTTATATGGCCCTGTGTCAGGGTTTATGGGTACACGGAATAATAGCTTGGGGAGCATGTGCAAAATCTGTCAATCAATAGAAGCAAGCAATGTGTTAGATATACGCCAGCTGTTTGTGAAACAGTCACTCATGTTCTTCCATCGAACCTCAGATAAACGACTACGAAGCCAGCAACACCGAACTACAAGAGCATCTGGAGGTCTGAATTATGCCGTTCCCCGAGTTAATTCTTCATTTGCTCAAAGACAATTCAACTATATAGCACCTAAAATATTCAACCGTCTTGATGACAAAATAAAGGAAATAGAAAATACCATTTTATTCAAAAAAAATATTAAAAAATGGCTTCTTGACGACATAGGTCGTTCAAGAACAGAGAAAGAACTTCTGCAAGTCATATCTTTAAAATAATATATATATATATATATATATATATATATATATATATATATATATATATATATATATATATATATATATATATATATATATATATATATATATATATATATATATATATATATATATATATATATATATATATATATATTTCTGCATAACTTTACTATTATACTATATAATATGATATAAGGTATTAAACAAAATGTACTACATTGTAATATAATGCAAAAGAATAATACTATAATATATTTAGATCGTTATATTTATATATTTGTGTATGTATGTATGTGTGTATGTGTATATGTATCTATATGAGTACCTACGTCAGTTAGGCTTCTCCACCTAAGTCAGAAAATAAGTCGTATGCCCAGATACAGGCTATATTTGGCCAAGTTGGGTATGCGCTGAGCATGGTCATGTGAATGTGGGCCGTTGTTTCTTCGCACCATTACTTGGTATGACCATTTTTATGTGTTTTATAATTATGTTTGATACAAATAAATAAATAAAATAAAATTCTTTATGACACTTCACAGGTGGACCAACATTCGGAACGAATATAAATGATTTAATACTATAGTTTTTTAATGCTTTACTTCTATTGTTGTAGGTGACGAGAGTGTAGGTGGCAGTGGAAATCGCGTTCCAACTCTCTCTTCTGCTGGACGAGCCTTGGCCTTGTCAACTGAAGACGAACCTGGTAATGTACAAGTGCGTTGCTCAAATTTAATTGTTAATATAGTGGATGTTAACTTCTTTTAATATGAATCATAAGCACATATAAAAGTGCTAATCGCATGAGGCGCGTCGCGTGCGTTGCTATTCTATGCCGTAAGTAAGAATGTAAATAATATTATTGATGTATTTTATTCATAATATATTAATTATAGAAAAGTTGAAGTTCCATAAATTTAATATTTAAAAAAAAACTATATGTTTATAAATCCTGACGTCTATATATTTTTTTAATCTATTACTTTCCCGAATAACCAACGGTTAGAGAAAGTATTGTGAACGCGCAAAAATTTTTTTTTGAGATGAAAATATCCATGGAGCCCCCCCCCCCCCCCCTTCCTTCCCCGAGACGATTTAGCCGTGGCGCTCACTTGCTGCCTGGCCGGCGCGCGCACTTTGGCCGAGCGGCCTATAAAAATGTCCTATTTTTATAGTGCGCGCGGTTGACGGCGATTCCATACATTTCGTAGGATCTCGTTGGCCGCCGCGGCCACACTGCAAGTGCGCGCCCCGGCTAAGACCATTACCAGATTGAAGTATGTTTGTATGGCTGTGTGTCTGTGAGTCTATATGTGTGTGTGTGTATGCGTGAGGGTGTCTGTGTGTATTCCTTTACGACAGCGCCTACACGATTCATTGAGCTGAAATTTGGCTTGCTGGTATCATTTGATCATGGCAAGAGTTGAAACGATTGTGTTTAAAATCGTTTCACCAGGATGCGCGCTAGACATACCCCAATCTCGAAATATTGGACTTAAACATTTCAAGTTCTTTACACAGATGCGTCGTTGGACCGAAACCACATTGTGAAATTTTGATTGGAATATCTCTTATACAGGCGAAACAAATATTTATTGAATTACGCCGAATTTAAGAAAATACTAGGTACGTCATATTGGAAAATGGCCATTTAAATACCATGGAAATACTACAAATATACTACATTTGTGATTATAATCACTTGACGCAATCACTATTGGGGGCTGGTTGGTAGGGGGCGGAGGAAAAGGGGGAGTTGGCGGAGGTGGGGTCGTTGGGAAGGTTGAAGTGTTTTGGGAGAGGGGGTTTTGGGGAAGGGTCGTCTGCTTACGCTGGCACCAGGCTGTCATCTGTATGCTGGCATCAGGATACCTCCAGGATTCCAGTACCATGCTGACACCAAGATGCCGGCATCAGGCAGATACCGGGATTGAGGTATAATTTAGGCATCAGGATATTGGCAAAAGGCAGGTAATAGGATGGCGGGATGCTGGTTGACTAGTTTTGCTCCTGGATGCTGCTACCAGGCCGGCTCATGAATACTGGCACCAGGCTAAAACAAGGATGCGGATACCAAGAGCCAAACTACTGCCAACAGAGATAAGAGCCAAGAGAGATAAGTAAAATAAAATAAATATTTTAACGTGACCTAGTTTAAAAAGACTACCATACTAAGGTCCCACCAGAGTTAGCGGTAAAACGCTTTTGTGGTCCAAGTGGCCTTTTTGTGGTCCAAAAAATAGACCATTGTACCTTACTAACCATGTTCAACTTACGTGTGCTTACGAAATTGAGCATGGAAGGGTTTTCGAAATTTACTCTGCCCAACCAAAGAATCAGTCTTTATTCCGCAACTGAAAAGGTTTCACAAGTGATTCTTGCGACAATGTGTAAATTTAAGGTATTCTAAAATGGGAGATAAGCATAAATAAGTAAGTTGTCGGGTGAAAAGTAGTGCCGAAAAGATTCCACGAAAGATGTTATCACGCAAAAAAGATTACAGTAGTATAGCGACACCACCCTATATTTTTTTTCGTAGTGATACAAACAAAAAGCCAACATTATTACATTTAATTATTTTAACTTTTTCCTTCTCCCTTTTTTCAGAAAAGTAACGGCGGAGTGCGCATTGTCGAAGTACCGCCGAAGTTATTCAAAGTACCTGATGAACCATTTCAGGTGGGTGCCGTTTCGCAGTTTTACTTACTTTGAATTGTGGGTTATAAATGTGCTCACCCGAAAGTCGTCATATACACGTGGATTTCATTGTTATTTTTTATATGTCCTTATTGTTTAGTAATTCGAGTATCTGAAATGACTTTTTTATTTGTCTTTATTATTTAGTATTCGAGTAAATGAATGACACTCGAAATGACAACACGATTCTAACAATACCACATACTTCTAAATCGGTTCAAGCGTTCGTAAGTTATGATTGAATAAAGAAACGGAAAACATACATAGGTGAACCCTGAACATATTACACTCATTTTTTGTTGGCCAGTCGTGTAAAAATGAAATTGACGCCATCTACACCGATTTTGCCAATACACTCAGAACACTGAATACAGATTTTTTTAAATTTTATTTTATACCTTCACAATTATCTCGGTATGACCAAATATAATAAATTAATGCAACAAGTAATGATATACAGTATAATAATCTATAGTTGTTGTCATTAACAAAAAGACTATAACTTAACAATTACAATTAAATAATTGTACATTAAATTACATTGGTAAATACGATGTTATCTTCAAACAATTTACAATGTCGTTATGCGCATACATGTTGATTTTAAGCTGGTACACCCGGATGGATACCTTAAAAATTTCAATGTTTTATTCGTCTTTAGTTTATGAGGTATTTATTTATAAAATAAGTCCTATGTAGGGACTAGTCGCCTGAAGCTTGACTGTACGCATTATGATCGATTGGAGGTAATAGGTTTTATTTAATTATTTTATTCAAGGCGATGCACTTTCTCGTGGGACATTCGCGAGTTCTTATTGCGATAGAATTTGCAAAGAGCTTCTTGAGCGAAAATTTCATATACGGTCAAAATCTCTAGTTTTTGTGTTCTTGAAATGACTGCAGTGGGGAAATATGCACTATCGCACGTGTGGCTCTTTTCTGTAGAGTAAATACAATTTTACACACTGCTGCACCGCGTAGAAGAATACCATAAGCAGATAATGTGGTTCAACCAGCGCATAATAGGCAGATATCAAATCGGATCCCGCCATGCATCTTCTGATGCTGAATAGAGCACAGAAATGCACAGAAAAATGAAGTTAGACAATAGTTAGGAATCTTTTCTACTTAAAATACAAAAATACATGTCGAAATATTCTAAAAACTACTAAAGGGAACTCAATTACAAAGACAAACTAAATGACTTGCAGATAATCCGAGAAAAACGTGGAATATATAAATGACAATCTACAGAAAAAACATGAGTCTTGCACAATAAATAAACTAAGTATAAATAAAGCAATACTAAATGTGAACGATGACAATGGACAATGAATCGTGGACTATACAAATAAATACTTTACGAATATCGGAAGGACTTTAGCATACAAAATCCTACAATACTTAAATAAATCTGAGAAAGACTTACCCAATCACACAGTGGCCAATGCAACAAACAAAGACATGACATCATTACAATTTAACTACATAAATAAAACATAAACTTAAAAAATCTTATTTAGCTTGAAATAAATAACAACCGGCACATACTTAATCTCAAGCAAGGTTCTGAAACGCAACGCTAAGTATCTATCAGATCCAATAACACATATTTTAAGCCTCAGTCTCTCAAGTCAATGTAGTCAATTAACAATGTAGTAAGTAAGAGCATTGATTTTATATTGTAATGACGTCCATTCAGAAGCGAGTCTGTGCAGAGGAAGTATACGCGTATGTTATTATACTCTATAAAACCGCTCTATCATACACTCTCTACTCTTATGAAGAGCGTTTAAAATATTTTAAGATTTTTACTCTTAAAAAGAGGAGAGAGTGTGGAAGCCTAATGTTTTTGCACAAACTTATTAATGGCGGGATAGACTCATCGGATTTATTAGAATCGTTTTTCAACGTACGATCCAGACGACTGAGGCAGCACCTAACGTTTCACCTTCCCACTTCGCAGACAAATCAATCTTTCCACAATCCTATCTCACGTACATGCCGGTTATACAACACTATAACCGATAATATTGATTTCTTTAACCTGGGACCATTAGAAGTCCATTATATATAGCGAATTATGAGAGAAGTTGATAATTTGCCGTATGTTTTTATTATTTTATTTCAGACAATATTTCATATCAAATATTTTTTTTCTATTTAATTGTTTTTCAGAATTTACTGTAAACTTATTTCTAAAATGTTTAATTTTTGTTTTGCTATTTTTTAAGGATATTAATTTTTATACTAATACTTTTTTTGTGAATGACGAGATAAAGGGCGCATACACAATTATTAATTAAGCATGCGGAGTACGCATAAGATATTATACTCTAATTAGTAATAATGTAAAAATCTTTGCGATAACCAATGTATTATTAGAGTATTGTTTGGGTACCTATTGTACTAAATAAAATAAAAAAAGTGGCTCATCCTCTAACCAATTCAAAAAAGTACTGATATGTTCTATCATCAAAGGTGGTGCTAAAGAAGACGTAAAGTGTTACAGGGCGATCAGAATACCTGGCTAGACCGGCTGACGATTAGCCTTACACTACTTATATTCATTCGCGACCGCTCGGTCGTACCTACTATTTCTCGCTCGTGCTTCACTACCTCTTGCTCTCTCTCTCTCGCTCTCGATGTGCTGCTTGTGGGCAGCTAACGGTTCCATGTAGCTTGGGCCGTTATGACCTGGTCGTTATATTGGGGCGGCTCAACTCCAATCCGGTAGCCTCCTCGAAGAGGATTGAACCTGGAAGAGAGTCTGTGTCATCTGTCGATGATGTGTCGTGGACATGGGATCGAATCCTCTAAGGTATGGCCTTCAGGCGACGCTGGGCAGTTTAAGCATCGTGTAGCGTCACCCAATCGACTGTGCACTTCAGCGAATAACCGGCAAAGGGAAGGGGTATTTTTTATTTTTATTTTTTTATTTTATTTTTATTTTTTTTTTATTTTATTATTTTTAAGGAAACATACAGCTGTTACAATAAATTTGTTACAGAATTATTAAGTTAAAAAAAATAAAGCTAATTACATGTTTCCACTTAAACATTCATAATTTAAACACAACAATATATTTTTTTTTGAAGAATTAACTAACACTCATAGGGACAGGTGGGAACTGGGAAGAAAGGAGTCATAATAAGTAAATAAAATTTTATGTAAATACACGTTCCATAATATAGACATACATATTATTTAAAGATATTCTTGAATAAATATTATTTATAATATATTATATATTGCGATTACAATGATAAATCAATACCATCATTAATAATTGCTTTCTTAAGAGCGAATGATGACGTATTGAATACGTCAATATCGCCGAGCTGCGTATTACAAATTTTACATACCCTATACATGAAACGTATTATACGTTTCCTTGGTTTTTGAACTGATGCCAGCCCCATTGACAATCCGATCCCGCGTGAAACTCATGCAAAGGGCGCCTCGGTCCGCGATAAAATCGAACTCAATTACTGCTAAAATCAGGTAGAGGCCACGTAAGTGACTTTGAACCTGTGACCAGACTGGAGGAAATCCGGCCAAATCTGGTAGTGAGGGCTGCCCGCTGGGATCCCTTACCAATGACACGCGGTAAAGCTTAGGACTCTCGCGGGCATGTTGGCGTAGTTAGAAGGTCCCAAATATTGTTATACATTCCAGAGGAGGCGGGTTCGCCCGTAGTAGTTGGCAACTCCAAAGTGTTGTGCTGCTTTTGGGGAATAAACAGCGCCGTCTACATTGTGTTGCAGCTGTGGTGGTGGTCGGAGGGCGATGGCGCCTCGTGGAGCGTGGGGCGCCTGTGCGGCGCCGCATGCTCCCGCTTGGGCGGCGCCGGGACTCCGCTGGACCAGAGCTCAGAGTCACCGCAGCCGCCGCCGGTTGCAAACTCGCAACCGCCGCACGCTTTACTCCTGGACGCGCGCCTCAAGCACACACAGCATCTCGTCCAGTTCATCCAGTAAGTTTAACATTTTACATAGGTCAAATATTTGTAGACTCAGAAGTACAAGTACGATAAGAAGTTTCAAGAAATGGAGTAGTCGCTGTGAACTGGCTTTGTTGAGGTTGAGAGGTAAGGGGAGACATGACGAGATGATAGTATAACAGTGAAGAATTCACAATTAAAGCTGTTTTTTGCCGGTACAAACGTTGGGTGTACACTCCGGTCGAGATATAGCAATGAAGAAGGCCGGATATGTAGGAATTATGAGGTTTCACATACGGCACCTTTGGGACTGAGCTAAATGTAAGCGGTGGCTGAGGTGCGGGGACCGGCGTTCGCTCTCCCCACCACAGACATTTATAGTGCTGTGACAACACCCGCCCGATGTTTCTCGACAGTAATAGGTATAGGTATGTACGCTAACGAAAGAACTCGTGTTCTACGGACGCCGGTCCCAATTCTCAGCCACCGCTTACATTTAGATCAGTCCCCAACAGTAAACTTTCACGCACGGACGACATGGCTTCGGGCGCTGTTGGGTTGAATTCAACAACTGATAAAAGGTGTTGCGGTAGCATAGTTGATAGATAGATGATTGTGTTGTATGCCTGGGAAAGTGACACGAAATTTAAAACGAAAAGAAGTAAATTAGGGAAATAAAGAAAGTGAATTTATAAATAAATGAATTCTGAAATAAATGAATCTGTCTATATGAATTGACTCTTTAGTCTATGCCACATCGTTTTCTCCACTATTCGGCTCTACATAGTTTACTTTCCCAGTAGAGGAAAAATATTGTGAACGCACTTAGGAAGGGGTTGGCAGGGGGGTGTACGTGAACGTGAACGTACTTTTGTATTGTGAATTGTGTATTGGTGTATTGTGAACGCACTTCTGTATGACTTTGCGTCTGTAAATCCACGATATGCGTGTATTTTTCCACGATAGCGCCCAAACGCTTCATCCGATTGAGCTGAAATTTGGCGTGCAATCATCATTTGGCCATGGCAAGAATTGAAAAGAGCTGTGGTTGAAATTGGTCGACTAGGGGGCGTGCTAGTCATACTTTAATCTCGAAATATTGGACCTAAAATTCGGTTAACAGATGCGGTTAACAGATGAAATTCGGTTAACAGATGCCTTGTTGAGCCGAATAATTTTTAACCCTTCCTATTTGAGTTAACCATTTTTGGTTAGACGCTTACAAATGCTAAAATTGTATCTAACCAATATTGGTTAGGGCGCTCCGCGCTGCGTAAAATGCCAACTTTTTAAATATTTAATCATTATTATCTTAATTGTTTGACGAGATAAGGTTATAATATTATAAATTTCAAATTTCAATGCGATCATTTTACAGTTATTCTTTTTACGATCCGTATAGTAGTTTAAAAGTTATGGTCGTTTTTCTCAAGGCCATCGACTTCACGCGCAAAACTGTCCCGGGCAGAAGTGACGACTAAATTTTTACCCCGCGATAGGAGGGGTTAACATGTGAGGGACCACCCCTCACTAGACTCCAATTGCTCGTGAGTGAGGAGGCGGTGTCATCAATGGGTTTTCTCCGTAGTAAAAGTCGTGCTGAAGTTGAAGTAGTTTATTGCAGAAGGTATTTGATGCTTGCCAGTTGTAACGCTTCGAATGATAAGTCGCGGTGTGTGTAGATAGTGTATGCTCGAAAGTGATGTCGCAGTTGCGTGGCCGAAGGATGAGGCGCGGCGAGAGATTTGAAGAATGATTGACCGGAGTGGCCGACTGCCAGACGATGTTGAAGAGCGCGTGTACTCGTGAATGACGCAGGCGACGTCCGCCAGGGATGATGATGATGTGTGAGTGCGGTAGCCGTCCACTGGAGGATGATGATGAGCGCGTGTACTTGTGAACGATGCGGTTGACTGCCGCTAGAGGATGATAAATAATCGATCGAATGTATGGGCTTTTATACGGTGCTAAATGATGCAATGCCGTAGGCGTGGGGGCGGTGAGTATGTCCGATTGAATCGATTAGGAGAAATGATATGAATCATCAGCTTGCGACTGCATTAATTGCCGAAATTAGGTGGAATTCAATGTCAGTTGCGCGTGTGGAATTGTGTGTGTTTGCGGTTATGGATTTCTAGAATCTAATTCTTTTGTTGACTCGATATGTTAAGCGAAGTACCGACAAACACAAATAATTTTTAAGCTCTGCCATATTAAGAAAAATACCACACCATATTTGAAAATATCAATTTTATACCACGGAAAATACTACAAATATTGTTCGAAAATACTACTAAAATGCTACTGAAAGTCTACGAAAATATTGGGAATATATGCATTATAGGAACCCTTCTTAAAAAAAACAATACTACATTCGATCATTGTAATACTAAATGTGATAGAAAAAAGCCTCGGACGCGAAATATTTCGAGTTAAACAAAAACAAATTTACATACAAAAAAAAACACTTTTTAACCCTTGGAGTAAATGGGTATTTTCATGGATGCATCTGTCTCTTTTGCAGGATTTTCGGCGACATCGACCTTAAAGTACTATAACTACGAAACTACTACACCAATCATAAAAAAAACAACTGCACAATGATTGCATTGAAATTTCGAATATAGAATATTGAAATATCATTTTGTAAAACAATTAGATAATTATGAATAAATATGAGAACGTCAAAGAAGTGAAAAAAACGCGGAACCAGATCTGGTCGTATCATACTCAACGGATAATAGTTTCAGAACCAGATTTGGTCGTATCATACTCAAGGGGGGTTGTTTTTAAAAAACTAACTTAATCTATCATCATATAGGTGTTTATGTATAATTTTTCAAAAAAATCTAACAACCTATGTAATGTATGGGTTTTGACGCTTCTTTGAATGCCTATATCTCGCGTATTTATAAGGGCCGAATAAATATTATTGCAGATTCGGAATCAGCGTGGTGAATATAGTTGGGTGACGATGATAAACAATGATGTAGAACAGGTTCCTATGATGCATTAATACCAAATCTTGGAAATAAATACATTTGCGATTTTAATCGAAAACATTCACTGGTACACAGGGGAAGGGGGTTAGAGGTTGGCGCGTGGGGAGGGGGGTGGCATGGGAGAGGAGCTGGCGCGGGAAGGGGGGGGGGGGGGAGCTGGTCTACTTGGCGGGAATGTATCGAGGTGACCCAACCAATTTCTTTATTATTTATTATTATATTATTTGTCGATGTCTTTATATTCGTATATGCTAAATTTCAGTAGTGTGGTGTAAAGGGAGGGGGTGGATGTAGAGTTGAACATAACTATTGTTTAGCAATACACAGCCGTAGTGTACGGTAATTAATTCAAAATATATTTTATTACAGATGGATGCGAGAAAACTATGGGTCTCACACATACATAATAGCAGTGGTGACAAATACGTGAGTAATCAGTATTTATTAAAATTATATTATAAAATTCTGAATCAATAATAAGTTAAATAAATCCTTTGCATAAGCTTATTATACTGCGTATTTTTTGAGAAATATAGCGGGCAGGCGTCCTGTACCTGGAGGTATGTCAATTGCTACGGTCGTACCTACCACCCCAGGCAGTTTTAACAACCGTTGACGCAGACTTTAGACAACGTAATCCAGTCATAATACACGGATAGCGCCCCGTAAGCGGAGGAGACAGATGGAGCGCACGAAGCAGAATTCCACGGCTGCACATTCACAGTCGCTGTTTGAGGAACTGATCGTTAGCGCTCCAGACATAGCGTCAGTTTATGCCTGCTCAAATATGAGCAGCCTTCCTGTCATGACAATTGACTTGTCCTACGAAGATTCTGGAAAATCAACCAAACAGGTTGTAAATAAAGTAAATAACCAGAGTGTTGAAGATGGAACTACAATATCTCTATTGCACGCCCAGGGTGTGGAGTTAAATGATAGTCTTAGTAATTTTACTTCCCAAAAAACATTACATAAAGATAGCAAAGAAAATCACACCAAAGTCATTATGTACAGTGATGAAATAGGTAAAAATATGGGCCAATTAATGTTACAAACATCCGGAGAACTGGTAGCTAATCATTGCTTTCCCGGCGCCAGTTTTACTCAAATATTAGAAAAAATAGTTAATAGTTGTTATTGTCCTGACACTACTTTAATTATTTTTATTGGGAGAAGGGGAAACGCAAATATACATGTATTAATAAAATATTTTGAATTATTGGCAAAGTTAAATGTGAATAAATTGTCTTATTTGCTTTTCCTTATAGTAAATTGTTGCCCGAAATGGAAAATAAGTGTTGATATAAACTAAATAATAAATTACATACGTTGACATATATGATGACAAATTCCAATTGTTTGACATAAATACTTTTAATAAGTATTTTTACTCTTTCACAATAGATAATGTTTATCTTTCAAATTTTTGCAAAAAACAGTTAGCAAATGGGCTATCATATTGTTTGAATTACTCAGGCAAAACATCGGCAAACACCACTGCTATTAATGAGCAGTTAGACGATTTGACATTAAGTAATGACAATTCAGAATATGTTGCATATTCTTTAAATTAGACTTTAAGACAATAGAGGGAAACTCTGGCTATGTAATTAATGAAAATGAAAACTTAAGTAGCAATAATGGTAATTTAATACAATTGTCTTCAGAGAAAATTAATAATATAAATAATCTGATATGCCCATCAATTGTTATTACTCAAGAAAATATGCCAAAAAATTGTATAAATCTGGTGCATCAGAATATTCAGGGGATAATAGGCAAAGAGCTAGAATTAGAATTGTTCTTCAACTGTAATCATATCGACATTCTATGTATATCAGAATCATGGCTCAAAAGCCATCAGATCATTTTCAGTTCCAATAACCATCAGATTGCCAGCTCATTTAACAGAGTTCGGTTGATACGTGGTGGCTCTTTAATAATTACAAAGAAATGCTTGAAATTTAAAGAAAGACGTGATATTGTGAGCCTCTCTGTCGAACGAGTTTTAGAGATTGCATATATAGAATTGGAGGAAACCATTGCTATGAGTGTACAAACCACCATGTGCGCCTTATGAAGCTTTTTATAAAATTATGGAAGATGCCTTATTCAAAATAACCAATAGTCCTAATACAATTGTTATTTGTGGAGACTTTAACATCAATATATTAGAAAAAAAATTCAATGGGACAATGTATACGCTTCTATAACAAACTTCCTCATACTATTAGAGAACTATCTGTAAATAAGTTTAAATCTACCATCAAAGCAAAATTGTATAAAAAAGCATACTATACAATATCTGATTATGTAAATGACAAAACGGCTTGGGAGTAAGGCTTGGACGCATCATAAGAACATAAATTAAAAATAATATTTAATTGTGTCTATATGAATAAAGAACATTTTGATTTTGATTTTTTGATTTGATAAGAGTACCACACAACTGGGCTTCCTCGCGCCCTTACTACCAGATGTGGACAAATTTCTCTATCCTACATTCACGGCACGGATTCGATAGCGTTTGCGCGGCCTCTACTCGACGTTAGCGTAAATAGTTATTCGAATATGACGCGGATCCGAGGCGCCCTTTGCCCGTCAAGTTATTGGGTTCGAGCGTCAAACGGATCGTTTTTAAGAGTCTTTAAAACGATGTTAGGCTAGGACGCCAGGTCAGCAACTGCCGTTGCCTCTTAGGAAACGCACGTTTCCAGACTCCCCCAGTTATTTGCCAGATTTCGCAAGCGTTGGTTAAAACAGCCCGGTGCCCAAACCACACAGTTCTACCAGAGGTTTCCCCCGGATTCGCACTTCCAATCTTAACTATCTATGACTGCAAGATGTACTCGCAGAGAGAAATCACAGGAGCCCTTACAGCTTAAGTCCCTCTTTGAAACGTAAGATATACTATGATTGGGCTCACCATAAAAACAAGAACATTCTATCAGGCCCAAGCTACACGAAACCATTGGGAACAAGCTATTCACTACCATATGATCGCATGATTCCAAACCAAATTTTAGATATATGAAATAACACAATATTTATCGTTCAATTTTAGGGTGTACCTGAAGGAGGACGACTACTTAAAGCGATTGCTAGACGTAGGAATTGACAGGGTGAGTACGACCAATATATAATATGATCTCCATCTTCTTCCTCCCCCTCTCTTTCTTTTCACTCCACCCCCCCCCCCCCCAATCCCTTACCTTAGCAGGATTGATATAATACTCGAGTGATCCATATTAGACATCTGTACCTATTTTGCCATCGGAAGGTTTAATTAGGCAGTTGCTCCCTATATCTGTACAGTATACTGAACTACACTATCGCACTTCGCTCAGAGGATGTGGATTATGTGATATTAAGTATAAAGTCCTTACTTACAAAGTTGCCGTTCTACAAGGTACGATTTTACATTTACAAATTTTACATAAAAGATATACAGGATGAGTTTTAATTAGTTACATCCTTGAAGTGGGTTAATCGGTACAAGCAAACAAGCAACGACGAAAAAAATGCTATATTTTAATGCGGTAAAAACATTGTATAATAGGCATGCATTAAACGTCGTAGGTTTGATTATCACTGGTACCTTGCCGTGCTCTGCCAAAAGACACAAATAATCATTAGTTTGTTTGTCGTCGAGTTTCAGGATCAACATCATATTATACCATCGTCAATAATTTTCGCTTCGCCGATTACACGGTTCTTATTGCCTCTACTCAGGAAGGCCTACAAAGGTTGGTTGACTGAGTTAATGAGTGCAGTGAAAAGGCTGGCTTGTCAATAAATATTTTGAAAACCAAAGTCATGGTTATTACCAGGTCTCGATTTACAGCCTACTATATCGGTAGCAGGTAAAGTTCTTGAGCAAGTAAAAAGCAGTACAAATATCTCGGTGCATGGGTGAATGAAATATGGGATCGAATCAATAAATTAAGACCCGAATAGAAATCGCCCGTGCATCATTCAATAAAATGAGAAAAATCCTGTTTTGCCTGCAAATCAATCTAAGACTCAGAACTCGGATCCTGCATTGCTACATCTGGACACTGGTTATTTACGGCAGCGAAGCGTGGACCATAAAAGAAGACACCCGACGGCGGCTAAAAGCGTTTGAGATATGGTGCTACCGTCGAATGCTCCGTATAAGCTGGAGCCATAAAGTTAGCAATGCAAATGGGCTTCAGTTTGCTGGTACGATCCGAAAATTGTTGCACACCTTTAAAAACCGCAAGATAGAATATCTGGGGCACGTGCTGCGACATCACAGATATCAGCTGCTCCAACTGATAGATATTGATGGGCAAAATTGATGGTAAACGGCGTCGTAGAAAGAAGAAAAAGTGGTGGCTGTGCAATGTCAGATCAAGCGCGGAACAGCTCTTCCGGATGGCGCAAGACCGAAAAAGTTTTTAGAGCTAACGGCCAACCTCCAGTAATGGAGAGGCACTTCAAGAAGATGAAGAAGAGTTTCAGGATGTTAATATTGATATCCCAGTAAGAACCCAGTTTTGTTACTTTCTGTCTCTGATATATGCGACAGTGAGTTTATAAATGGAGTGATATTGTTTTGGGAAGGCGACCTGTAAATCCCGAAAATTACCGTATCATTGTTTAAAAATACTTTCATGCAATTTTCATGCTGCAGACTAACCTCGACCGACATATGCAATGATTTTTTCGTGAGTATAAGGTTACCATTATTCTGGTAGATATGTTTAGTGGTATAATAAAAGTTATAATCATCCAAGTATTGTAGATATGTGTATTTTTTTAACCAGCACTCGCTTCGCACTATTGCGTATGTCAAACTGCCCGTAGTAGCATAAAGTTCGTCAAAATTACAATGAATGCTTCTAATATTATAGGAAAATATTTTAAACCCGCTAGCATTCTGTAGTATTTTATTGCATTCTTTTGTGGCTAGTATTTGGGTATCGACTATGTACGTCATCAGAGTTCAATACGTCTATATCAGCCGCGCCTATTGAGATTTCTATAGGTTTCTAAAGCGTAACTCTATGAAATAATATATGCTAGTGATAGTTTAGTGTTGGGCCACTTTCTACAGCAAGTAATCTTGATATATTTGAGCATCGTAATAAAAAGGAAGTGGAGATAAAGACTATAAAGCGTCATAATACACAATGTCATAATTAAATAAATAAAGTTTATAAGAAAATAAAAGAAAATAATAAATAAAAGCTGAGAAAATAAGTAGCTATACCCGCGCTTGACCGAATCTAAAATCTCAATTACGTTGCCGGCCGAAACCGCCTTCCTCAACCCCTTTAGTCAACGTAAATTCTGATCAGGTATTGTCCCATACAAAAGTAACACGTCTAATTGCCAAGATGATTATCATCTGTCGTCGCTCAGCGCCTAGCGTTGGCCCCCAGTCTAGTCGGTTCGAGTCGCCTTACTTGAGACAGATTTTGACTTTAAACAAAAAATAAATGTTCAATGGATTTAATTACGGCAACAAACTATCAACCAATTTTCAGGTGAAAGTCTATAAGTTGACTATAACACGGAAATATAATATTAAATTAGTTCATGTTAGTTGCCAAAGTTGCCATACTTGAGACAGGAATGAAAAATACACGAAAGAATCTTTTTAGATCTTATATTTTAACTTGAGACATTTTTAAACTTATGAAGAATCATTACGAATAAAATACAAAGAAAAAAAAGCTTTCATAATATTTTTATTAAAATCACCGAAATATTGAAATGAAATCGTTTATAAATGTTAATTTGTCGTGCCGAATCAATGGTATGCATGTTCTTAATTCTTACGCTATACGGCAACAAAATGTATACAGCTCTATGGAGAGTATCTCACCTGGTGTCTGCTTGGTTGTGCAGCCGTTTTGGCGGCGCGACCAGCACGGACGCGTACACAGATTATCACTGGCAGCGCCACCACGCTGGTCTCGCCACCATTAATTAGTATAGCGAGTGACCAACCTTTTCCCCCGCACGCTCCTCTTTCGCAGGCGTACACTTTTGTTGACAAAACGTTTGTTTAGTTGCAGCGTACGCTACAATGGATAATTTCAATATAGAAAAGTTTATTATCGAAATTCAAAGCAGACCACCTATTTGGGATAGTTCCCCACCGGATTATTCTAATAGAGATTTGAAAAAGAAATGTCGCGATTCTGGTAGCTATATGGTTTCTAATCTGATGTCTCGACTTGGTAGCTCAAGGACACCACGGTGCGCGACTGGTTGCGCCGCCACGGTGTTTCGGTGGAATAGGGACCTAAGTCAGCGGTCGCATACGACCGCTTGGCAATCGCCCTGTTAAAAATCCGGGTCAATGGGCCCGGCTCACACGCAGCCCCGCTACAAAGCGATTCCCCAACGGAGGACGTCACTGGCCTTTACGAGGCGCGTCGACTAAATTACGAGTGTGCGACATGCGGTTGTCTCTATGTCGTTTAGATATTGGAGGAGGGAGGTGGCGCGATGCGGTGGCGGGCGGAGATGCTGCAGGCGGCGGCGGCGGCGCGGCGGCGGCGCGGCCACGCGGCCGGCTCCAGCGCGCTGCTCGGCGCGCTGCGGGTCGGCGTCGCCGCGCCGGCGGCCGACAGCGACGCCGCGCCCGCCGCGCGCGTCGCCCGCATCAGCGTGTGCGGCGCGGACGGCGCCGTTCTTCTCACCGCCGGCGACGGCTCCGATGCCGAGGCCGTCGCCGACGCACCTCCAGCCGCGCCCGCGAGGGCCTCCATCGACAGCGTCTTTGGGGTCCCACCGCTGCAGCATCGGATCTCACCACATAAATGGTAAGCACTTTAAAGATACAATTCCGAACATAACTGCACACTGCAGACCGCAACCGCAGACTGCACTACTGGTGTCAATGCATACCATTGGCACAGTATACCAGAGAGTCGAATATGGCTGCCCGATATCCCGCTACGGGGCCCACGCAGATATACAAAGTTCGAAAAAGTCGACAGCCTTTACCTGCGCGTAATGCCAGCCAAAGGCGTTTGTCGGGACGTACCCCTCTGCCCTCATTCCCCGCATCCTCTTCCGACAATACCTTGTAGCTCGAGAGTAAAGCTAATGGTTGGTATAGTGTGTCATCGGTATCCATTCGAAACATGGCACTGGTATGCATGGCAAAAAATGCCGCTGCTCTGTGACGCGGCCGCAGACGCCACTACGGCTCGCAAGCCAGTGGTGTCGCCGAACTGCATATTAATAACAAGTGGTTTTTGAAATGAGTTTTTCGGACGTGAATGAGGAAAAATTGATAAATATTGTGGCTAAATATAAAATATCGGTTTGATATCGTCCAAAACAAAAAGGAGTAAAAATCAAAAATTCTTTTATTTAAACAATAATTACGTATTTCTAATTTTTTTTTATCACAAATGATTTTTATTCAGCAATGCATAACTTCCTTCATGTGGACTATTTCTAAATAAAGGCATTGTGAACTTTCTTCTTTTTCTGGTATATAGCAACAAAAGGTAATCATCATCTTCCTCTTCCAACAACAGACTCAAAATCATATCGTATCCGCTAAACACATCTAACATCGACTGACTGCAAGCTCGGGCTGTCGCCTGTCGATACGACAGCAGGCGACAGCAGCGTTGTAATCTGCGGTTTGCTGTCGGCCATCTACGTTGCGGTCTGTGGTAATGTTCGGAATTGTACCTTTAAGGTAATTTCAAAAAAGGTAACGTTTTCAAAATTGTCCTATATTATGGGACCAGCATCATATCGATCATAACAAGTTATTACTATAATCGATATGACTCTTTATTTTTACCAAAAATGACGTTTTGACTTATCTGGGCCAAAAATACAATTTTAATGTGAAAATTGCAAAAAAAAGATAAAAAGCCTGCCATCATACTTCTCCTATGAACTGCAGGGGTCCGGGCTCCTTACCTTGATGAGGTAATGCGACTCTAGGGAGTCCGGTGACAAGTTCCCGGGACGCCCGCTCTTCTTCCTGCGTCTCGAGAAGTCCTGGGTAATATTACTATCGTAGGTAACTTCAGTGAGTATCGTCCTAAGGACGAGCGGGCGCCATACCCAGGTCCTCTCGAAAGGCTTCCTCACCTTTCGCGCGTCCCCGGTCCTTTACCTCTGTGCAGACACCAAGGTTGTCCTCCGGTGTCGCTGCCTAAGTCCTAAGCCACCAGCTCAGCTATCCGGTTCGCTCAGCGGAAGGGTGTGGGTGGTGAATAGTCGGTAGTAAAATACACGCTGGTGGCCGACTTGGCGTGTTCTTAATTCGTAATAAGTCGCAACTCCTTCCGATTCAGTGAAAAAACTATATTTATGATTTATTTCCCTAAAATGCGGGTTCTATGGTTATTTATAATTTTGCATAAAAACGCCTTCCAGCTTCCTTTTCTTAATTTACATAATATAATTTTACAGTGATAATATTTCCGGATACCTCGCGGATGGCTAGGACAATTGCGGATTCAATTTAATTTCCAACAAGTTATTTTAAGGGTTTTCATTTTACAAAGACTAACATTTGCAGTTTCTCATTATGATACATATTAATCAGCACAATTTATCCTTTTAGACACGCTTGATAATCGACACGATCATTGATGCACTTTTTGGATTTTGCGCCGCACAACATGCGGCAGATTATTTTACGTACTTTTTAATTAATTAGTTTTTAGTTTATTTTTAATTTGAAATATTTTAATTGAATAATTTTTTTTTACTATGTTTTGAATGAAACGGTACTACCATGCAGTTCCTCACCGGCTTCTTATCTTCAGGGTACTTTCGAGCCCTACGCCTCTGCTACGTTTTAAACCCTCGATTATATCAGATTTGGAATACTCGAAAACTAAAGAGCTGACTAGACCTCACAGAAAAATTGGAGTACTTGTACCTTGATTCTATCCACGGCGCACGTGTGCTGCATCTACCAGCTGGACGGATTTCTAGCGGCTTTGCGGTTACGTCGTGCAGATACTTCCGTCTTCAGAACAGTAGAATTATAGTACATTCCTCAAGGGCGAGCACGTGGTCGGTTCTATCGCCGTCGCGCGTAGTGCGTATGTACGGCGGTGATTCCGATAATCGATGATGTGGTTGAGAGCGGAGGCGATCAATCCAATATAATAAAAAAACCCTCTAGAAGAACAAAAAGATGGTCTAAGCCAGAATCCTATATTTTAATTTAATACCAGAAATTTACTCACGCCAAACGAAAGGAGCCACCTCTCCTCGGAAATATTCAGGGACAAGTGATATGAACACTATCCGGTCTGACCTAGCGATCTCCGTCCACCCGTATAGGGACGTTTATTATACGGCGAATTATGTCGACGACACTTCGCCGCTAATGTTGGGGCCTATCGTACTATGTACGATTTATAGTAACCTAAATATGGTAGAACCCCAAACATTACAGAACACCAAAATGTTGTGACCAAAAAGAATGGTTCCGGAGCAGGAGACAACTACCAATCCCCGTGGTTTGCTTAAAGTCAGTGATCACAATTGAATATACGAAAGCGCATGAAAGTAAGGACGTATAGACCTTATGCTTCGCTTATCTTATCTGCTTCTGATCTGCTTCGCAAAAATCAATTGTATTGTTTTGGATAATTTTATAAAATAAAAAAAATAATAAACTTAAAATTATGCTGCATTTGTAACGGGCCTTAAGTCCGCTACATACGATCAAGAAATGCATCGATTTCCAGTGAAATCCACTGAAACAATTCAGCTATTATTTTGACTCGTGCAGCTATGAATCAGCACGATGAAACAATACTTTTACTCAGAATATTTCAAATTGCATCATTGCACGGCCTATATAAACCGGCCAAAAAGCAACCAAATTATCAGTCCCCGATTGATCACCTTCCCCCAAGGTTGCGACGGTATATCCGGTACCCCTCTACGAGGTCACTCAACGGATCCGGCTCCTTGGTTTCCTTTCCTCATTTTCCCTGAGTCTCGAAGCATCAGTCTGTAATCCCACAGACTCGAGCCGTGCTCAGTACAAGATACTAGTAGCACACATACAATCCTCATCCACTTTCCTACATAACCTACGTCGCGCAACCCTCGCGTCTCGATAAAGTAATCCGGGCACTCGTTAATTCGGCAAGCGTTATAACTGGCAATATTCAATCGATTCAATCAATAAATATCTTCTGCTTCATGAAAACCGCCTTTAGATACGGAGATAACTCGTAAGTTGACACCACCACCTCACATCGAATAATTTGGAGTCTTGTAAGGGGTGGTCCCTCACACATTCAATGAGGCATACACTAGACGCAAAATAAAATTGAAAGTGAAGTCGAAAGCGCACGAGTGTGGACATATCTGAGTCTCCCTATACCATGCAATATTGTAATGGTAATAGTTTTTAGATTAGTTATTAATGGCCTACCACGACTGTATGCATGCCTGGGTTACTAACGCTTCCGTGCAGCTTGGGCTTGATGATCTGCCTGTGTTTCCTTAGAACGGCTTAACTCTCCGTTCAAGTCCCATTCGGTAGCCTCCTCGAAGAGGGACTCAACCTGGAAGTTCCACTGTAAACTCTGCATGCGGCGGTAAACTGCAGTCGTAAAAATTTGGGATCGAAGGTACTGATCCGAGTGAACACTTCGGGCGGAACTGGGCGGTTTCGTACTCTTCGCCGTCAGCCAATCGTTTGCGCAATTTGGCGAATACCCAGGGAAGTTGCCTACCCATTGCAGGTTGTCGGCGTGGCACACCGTGTTGGCCTGGAGCTTTAATCGAGCTATTGTGGTTTACCTACCCATTACAGGTTGTCGGCGTGCCACACCATATTGACTTGGAGCTAATGGGCCCTTGCTGAGTTGACCACGAAGACCCATTTTGTTCAGGGTTGGTCACACTCACGGGTCAACAGCCATCCGGCGGCCTCCCCGCATGAAGTGCGAGCCCGGGCAGGACTCTTGCCTTAGGGCTAGTTTTCCCTAGGAGTCAACCTTCTGGCGCTCCTGGACGGTCTGCGCGCCGTGCGGCGTAAGCCAATCGATTGTGCATTCTGACTAACTGTCTGGGAAGTCTGGAAGCAGTACTGTTTCCTATAGAGCGGGGGTGGTTGCTGACCTTATGGCGACTGCTCTTGAAACGACCATCGGCTACCCGATTCCGGGTGAACAGCCGGCCAAAGGATGCCGAGGTCTGCGATAGATTCGGTTTACACCATTTCACCGCTTCGTAAAGGAGAGGACCGCGCAAGCGACCTTGAACTCGTAAGCAGTCGAGTGACCGGAGTAATCTGGTCGCAACTGGAAGTAAGGGCGTGAGTGTAAGCCCGCTGGGTAACATACCTGGTTATCTCGCGGATAAGACGTTGGCCTCTTACGGGCTAAGTCTTCTGCGTCCACTTAACGGGAGATAAAACGTACATTTCGTTAAAACTTCCTGAGGTGACGCGTTCGCCCGTTGTAGTTAACATGGAGCCCAAGTCGAGCTGTTGTGGTGTACTTACCCATTGCAGGTTGTCGGCGTGGCACACCGTGATGGCGTGGGTCCTTCCTGCGGGCGGCGGGCGCAGTTCGTTGGCGTCGCTGAGGAACGATTCGGCGGCGGCGGCGGCGGAGAGCGGCGGCGGCAGCGGGCGGCGCACGAGTCTCATGCTGCGCACGAGTCGCACGCGGCTCGCACTCGACGCACCCATCGCAAAGGCGTCGGCGCTGCTGGAGGCGGCGGCGGCGGCGGCGGCGAACGGCGCGGCGGCGGCGGCAGCAACGCTCGTGACGCGTGCGGCCGACGCGCTGCGGGCCGTCGACCTCTACCGCACCGAGCTGGTCGCGCGCGCCGGCCGACACACCGTCTTCGACCCGCTCACCGACGACCTTGTGGCCGGACTCATCGCGGTGAGTTCCTCCCTTCGATAGCATCGATGGCATACTGGAAAAGTAAGCTAATCAAATTTCGACATGAAAACGCTGTACAGTTTGGTGTGTAGTTGAGCCACTAACACCCGCTCGTTGACCTGGAACGGCCTAACTCGCGGCTCAGTCCCCGTCCCATCATACGTCCGTAGTATTCTCGAGATTCTGTATATGGCCCCCAATACAATTTGTACCATCAACGAATCGAGTGAATTCAGAAAAATTCTTAAAGCCTTTGTGCTTCAGAGTAAACAAATTTGCTGAGACGTACAATGACAGATTAGCTCTTGGTTCACCTATGCATGTTTTCCGTTTCTTTATTCCACTATAACTTCTAAACGCTTAGACCGATTTAGAAGTGCGTGGAATTTTCAGAATCGTTCTCGTCTTGACTGGCATGGGTTATCCTAACTGTCCAAATATCAAGTAAGTATTTGTCTAAATATCCAAATGTCAATAAATTAACAAAAATTTCTCGTGTTTAGTCTCAAATGAAAGGTCTGATTGAGTAGGTACTTTCCGGAAATATAAGGTGTCTGTATAGATATATACATAAACCACAAATATTTCGTAAAAAACCATAATAAAAATAATTATAAATACAATAGTTCACTTTTAGTAACGGCAGTCGTGTTTTTTTATTCTTTTTAATATAATTACTTGGTAAACATGATAATCTCGAAGATAGGCGTACATCCTGTAATACGATGTTGCCGTACAATATAAAAAATAATGTTTTTGACAGTGCATATCTGGTCGAAAATATATCTCTTCTGGCTCTTCCTCGCATTGCTCGGGACACGCGCCTATTTTATACAAAGGAGATACAACTCTATCTATACTAAGCACTCCCTAGTAAAAAGAGCTATGACAAGGTAGAATTTTAAATAGGCAATTCGGTATTTTCGCTTCTATTAAAAGTCCCTTCAAGAAAACCATTAGAAAGTCATTTCAGTCCTTAGTCCCTCTCTCGCTCCCTCTCTTATTTAATGTCTCATAATCGCACGAAAAGTTTTTGTGAACAGTTTTTTATAATATATTTATCATTTGTGCCAAACAAATGTCCAAACATTTGTACGAAATGTTTATAATTTCAATGTAAAATTTCATTATTATTTTTATGTTTTCTATTTATTTCTCTTCTACTAAAACCACTGCTTAAAATGTATAATAACGGAGATACTAGGCTCGATTGCGTTTCTTCGTGAACTAAAATCCGAAATTAGTTCACGCGAACGATACAGAGCAATACGTTAGAGCGGAATGTGAAATGAACGTTTGACACTATACCACATTAAAACTACCTACCGAAGACAAAGCAGCTAAGTCTAACACCTGCACGAAATGTATTCACGTATATAAATGTACGAAATGTATTCAAATGTAACTTATTCGGACGTATATAAGTTCGATAGGTAATTTTGTTGCGGAAAAATCAGCAATCGTTCATTTCATATTCCTCTCTACGGTATTGCTCGGTCTCGTTCGGTTGAACTAAGTTCCAATTTAGGTTCACGAATAAACGCAATGGGACTCATTGTGCACATATAATAAAGATCAATAGTTAGCGATGTTCGACCAACACATCAACAGTACCTATTGTTATCAAGGCATCGAAGAATCTGGGTTTTGTTAATAGAATATGTATACCATTCTTGAATATTAACATCTTTTAAATGCTTTACTTTTTCTATGTTCGTAGCACCTTAGAGTTCGCATCGCAGATTTGGAATCCGCAATATGGCGTGTATAAAAATAGGGTGGAGGGCGTCCAAAGACGTTTTATTAGATACCTGGACTACCGTGAGCACTTAGGACTTGGAACTTACGAGAGCAGGCTGAACTATTTTAGTATGTGTTCACTGGAAGACCGCCGCACAGCGGCTGATATGACATTATTGCATAAAATAATACATAACGAAATTAATAGCCCTCATTTGGTGAAGAAACTGTGACTGTTGGTTCCGCCACGAAGGGTTCACTCTCCTCGTAGGTACGTTCGAAATCCCTCGTGTGAGCACTAGTTACGCCCAAAACTCTAATATGCACCGCTTGATGACCACATATAATAGTCGATTCGAAGATATCGACATTTTTCACTTGAACCAACCTAAATTCAACGAGGCTGTCCTTAGCTCACTAGGAGTCTAGAAAGTGAGTATATAATATACACATACAAATTGATTCTACACACAGAGCGAAAAAGAGAATAGCAAAGACTATAATTTGAATACCTATATCCTATCCTACAAATATACCATCCCTCTCCTTTCTTATCCTTGCAATAGTTTGATAGTAATATAATTTAATTTAGTGCAATGCAATTTTTGATTTACCTTATAAGAAAATAATGTAGGAAACAATAAATCGGCCAGCGAAACACTGTATTAAGATAATTAGTCATAATTATTGAAACGCTGTATGTTTCCCGAAAATTAAATAAAATTTTAAAAAATAAAAAAAATATATGTAATAGATTGTTCCCAATTTTTACATATATTTATAGATTTGACAATTATTGCTATATTGCTAGATTTGACAATTAATTTAAATTTAGATATTTTTAGTATACGCTTATCTATTTTCATGACCATCATATTATTGCCTTGATAATTATGACTACAGATATTGAGCTCTTTTTTTGACCAGCAATTTTGATTATTAGATTATTTTCTAATTATCAATGGTTTTCAAACCAATTATAATTTACTAAAATTAATTTATAAAGCCACAACTACATGTATTATGATAGTTAATATTCTTTAATTAATTATATTATTTAAAATTTTAGAAGCAAAACGCACCCAAGTGTAGGAAAGCCTACCTATTGGAGTAGAACTAAATTGTATTGAACTAAATTGTATTGTATTGTATTGTAATAATAATTGGTAAATACATTATTCTTATTAAGGAGGTGAGTCCAGCGTCCACACATGTTTGCCCATTGTCATTTGCAAATTTGAGAAATCTAAAAGTTACGAGCTTATCAGCATATTTAAGCTCAGAAACAAAATAAAAGGCAATTGAAAAAAAGCGACATCCGAGAGAAACCCCAAAAAGGCCCCAAAGTCTGGAACCGGGCGATCGAAGAGAGTTACGGGAGCGCCGAAGATGATTAACGGTGGTACATGTAAGCAGACTTTCATGAAGGTTCCATCACTCACCTCACTTCCAAGGCCTTCCACCTCACTTCACTTCCACCTCACTTCACTTCACTTCCACCACCTTCACCTCACTTCCAAAGCCTGGACACACCTATCCGCGTTGACCTCTCGCACGTTTGCCCCCATCGTTCACAACTTTGCGAACCACACTTAAATAAAACATCGGTTGAATATTACTTACTGCTTTTAAATATTACTTAATTTGAAAAATCTGAATATTTTATTTCATATAATTAATGAATCATTGAGCGCCCTCTCTCGGCGGCGGATAAACCAGTATGGGTGTCGTTACCACAGAGTAACATAATAGAGAACAAGAGGTCGAAGGCGGGCTGTGAGTAAATGCGTTCACCGAATAGAAAGAGATAGTTGCATGTCGGGCCCTCCTCTATCCTTGTCTAGTTGCGCATGCGCCTTTATCCATAGCATAGCAGACTTATGGCGTCGAAGCATTGCCATGGTGATATATAAGCGTTGCCATAGTGATAAATGTGCGTGTCTCCTTGCATGCGCGACTAGACAAGGATGGAGGGGGTGCTATATGCTGCTGTCTCTTTCTATTCGGCTGACGCATTCTCAGGCTGGCCACGGGGTCTAGTAGTCATATTATAAATAGGATAGAAAACGAATTTACCGCGTGAAATTTGTAGGACCCGACGTTTCGGTGACGTTGCAGCCGCCGTTGTCTAGGGTAGACAACGGCGGCTGCAACGTCACCGAAACGTCGGGTCCTACAAATTTCACGCGGTAAATTCGTCTTCTATCCTATTTATAATGTCAAACAACCGCGATAGTCTTCGATTTTATACTAGTAGTCATATGTTAATGGTCGTTACACAGCCTCCAAAAGCGGCGCGGTTCGATTCTCGGGTGGCCTCAGCCGGCTTTACCGGCTCGGCAATAATATTTGATTAAAATATACGGTTAAAAGTAAATATTATTTGTGCAGCTAGTTCAACTCAAATTTTACAACGGGATATCAGCCCAACAGAGCATCTGTGTACCAAATGTTAAGTCATTAAGTCTAATATTTCGAGGATGATATAAGACTAGTGTGCCCCTGATGGACCGATTGTAACCACAATCTTTTCAACTCTTGCCATGACCAAATGTTGCAATTATACCAAATTTTAGCTCAGTCGGATTAAGCGTTTGGGCAATATCGTGGAGTAAATACACACAGACAGGTTTTAATAATCTAAGAGAGGCTCAAAATGAATATTTCTGTCTTCATCTCTATTTTTTTAGCGCTTTCACAATATTTTCCCTCTTCCACGGTTGGTGGGACGGTAAGGTAAAAAAAATCGGTTGTGTCACCCCAAGACTTTCCTGACTAGTATCCGGGGAGGTGCGAAAAAACAGCGACATTTTTTACTCTAGTACCCCAAATTTGTATGGCAGGTACCCCAAACGTTGGTCGTAAGTACCCCAAAAACTAATAGGTTCTTCCGATGGTTAACAGAAGCTTCTATGCCAAATTTTAACTTAGACAGATTAAGCGTCTGGGCGCTATCGCGGAAACAATTTTTTCGCCGGGAACCCCAAATTTGTATGGGAGGTACCACAACCGTAGGGCGTAGGGACTCCAAAAACTAATGGGTTCCTCCGACGGTTAACAGAAGCTTATATACCAAATTTCAGCTCAATCCGATTAAGCGTCTGGGCGCTATCGTGGAAGAATACATACATACAGACAGACATACAGACATACATACAGACAGAGATCGGTCTGGAAATAGTCTCAATCGTCTCAGGGAGTCTCAAAATATATATTCCCATCTTCATCTCAAAATTTTTTTTTAGCGCGATCACAATACTTTCCTTTCCGATAGGTCGTCAGGAAAGTAATTGTGTTTAAATGTGAAAAAAAATACATCGACCCCATGTGGATTCAGCCGCAAAATTGGCTGAAACCATTATTTAAAAAGTACATCGTTGACTTTTTTTCAGCAACAACCAGCATTGGAGAAAGGGACACATTCCTCGAGACGCAGCAGTGGCAACTCAGCAGTTGCGCGATCTCAGTCTAAATACAATCCGGAGCTCCCCGAGATACAGGTACATTGCCGCTTTGATACATTTCTTAAGTATAGGCCACTTGACTTGGGGCACCCCACCCCCCACCCTCCTACCTGCCCGAATGACTTGTTTTTATTTATCTAGGCCATTTTCAAGTGTTCAGGTGGGTGGGTAGGTAGGTACTGAAAAGTCAAATAGATAAATGAATTATTCATAAAATAAACGTGTAATGAAACAAAATATACACTTTTTACACGACTGCCCCACAAAAAAAAGTGTAATGTGTTCAGGGTTCATCTATGTATATTTTCCGTTTCTTTATTCCACCATAACTTCTAAACGCTTGAACCGATTTGGAAGTGTGTAGTATTGTTAGAATCATTATATCATCCCGAGTGATATATGGTACCTTAACTGTCCAAATATAAAGTAAATATTTGTATAAATGTCCAAATGACCAAACGTCAATAAATTAACATAAATATATTATCCTTAGTGTCAAATGAAAGGTATGATTCAGTATATTCCGTAAATATATATCTGTATATATGGATAAATATGTAAACCACTAATATTTCATAAAAAAACGTAATAAAACAATTATAAATACAATAGTTCACTTCCTGTAACGGCAGTCGTGTCTTTATTCTTTTTAATATAATTACTTGCTTGTATATTTTATTGGCGAAATCATCTATAATGTCGTCATGGTTTGTGGTGTTCTTTTTCTCTACCTCTGTATATAGAAAAACCAAAGAGTTTAGTTTTTCTTGAAATAATGAAAATCTCTGATAATTCTTCACTGGTCTTAAACAAAAAAATCTCCTTTCTCCAGAACAATTTGTGGCTGGAGGCGCTGGAGCGCAAATCGCGATACGTAGGTATATCCAAGTCTGGGTGAACATCACACAGAGACTGGTTCTTCACAAATGTTGACATGAATCAACATGTTGATTCATGTCAGATTTCATGTTGATCTGCAGTCTGTTGGGGCTTAGTCGCAGTCGCAAAGGGGGCTTAAAGCATTTATACAAATGGGATTTAACATTTAATATATAGAAAACTGTATCCACAAGTGACTTACTTGAGTATTACCTGCATTATCGAGCACTGACTTAACTACTTCTAGCTTCTAGCGACTAGCTTCTACTATAACAAAGCGAGCGCCCTTTGAAATATGCCGCTTGCTGAAGTCTGCCGCCCTAGGCCTCGGAACATACGGCCTAGTAAAATTTCACAGATTTTGATGGAGAAATTCGGGTTACTTTTGGGTACCCATCGTAAAATTCTTTCAAATATATTATGTTCTTCTCGACTTAGTTTTTATATATTATATTATAGTTTCATACACATACAATTTAAACGTCCGCCTTAGATCAGGCTATAGCCTAGTTAGGTGACATTTTAATAGTATCACTAGCAACTGGTAACACATCAGTTTTTTGCTACTGGATTTTTGTCTATGGCATTTTAATTATGCATGTGTTTCATTTTACTGTAGTTTAATTTCAAATTAGATTAAACTGAAACTGACGTACTCTAAAAAAATGCATTTCAGATACTGACGGCAGACATAATGAAGTGGGAGTGGGACGTGTTCCTGCTGGAGCGCGCGTCGAAGCGACGCCCGCTCGTGCCGGCGGGGCATGCCATCTTCTCGAACTTCGACGCCGCGAACACGCTCAACTGCGACGAGCAAACGCTGAGCGCGTGGCTCAGCCTCATCGAGGCCAACTACAACACCAACATCGCCTACCACACGGCCACGCACGCCGCCGACGTCATGCAGGCCGTCGCCGTCTACGTCGAGCGCGGCTCCCGCGTCGCCGCAGCTCTCGGTACGTCGTCTCGAGCGAGCTCGGTCTTTAGTTGGGATCCAGCGATAAAAAAGTGCAAGTTTTGTAAAAGCTGATACTTTCAGATCAGACAGTATTTTGACCATAGATTGCAGGGATAGAGTCAGCAGGCCAGATTCCGGGACACCTGGCGCTGGCGTACTAGGAAAGGTAGTATGCTAGTATATAGATAGGAAAGGTAGTAAGGTAGTATGCGTACAGAAATCGAGTATGCTCTCCCAGATTGTATGTGCCAGAATGTGGCAGAATTTCGTGTTTGTGCTGTTGACCCTTGAGTCCCCTCGTTGGAAGCCAGCCTTGGGCGCAGCAGCCCTGTTGCAGTAAAGCTTAGAACGGGCTATCATAATTGAATGAGTATACAAAATTTCGTTTCTGTGCTGCCGACCGTTGAGGAGTCCCCAAGTTGGAAGTCAACCCTGGGTGCAGCAGCCCTGCCTTGTAACTTAGAATGGGCTATTATAATTGAATGCGTATACACAAATTGTGCGTCTGTGCTGTTGACCATGAAAGAGCAGCCTCGTCGGGAGCCGGTGGTTGTAGATTCAGGTCATTCTCACCATAAAAATACTTTGTCATCGGAACTGAACCAACCTGTAAAATTTCAACTTCATAACATAAGAGGAAGTGGCTTTAATTCAGCTTGCAAGATTTGACTTAAACAAACATATTTACTATAACTAACATATGGTATATACCATAATGTATATATGTATGTATTCTATGTTGATGTCACAGATAAGGAAAATTTGTTATCAAATAGGTCATAAAGAGTGCAAATTTCAGGTCACAAAAAGTCCCAAAGAGTGTATTTGTTTTGTGAGTTTTTCATGCTTTTATTTACCGTGCAATTTTGCTGGCTTGTGCATGGTCTTGATTATTTTGTTTTTTAGAGGACCACATTTAAAGGAAATTTAGTTTTTAACGAGCATATAACTACAATGCCTAAAAATATATTGTATTATTAGAGCCCTGTCCATTCTAGAACAGGTCAGTCCCAGTTGGGTAACAGAATCAAACAAACAAAATACGATCGCACAGGCTGGCAACTGTCGATAATTTATAACAATTATACTATTAGTCGGATCAACAAGTTTTATTAATCATTTTCTCCTTAGAATTTTAATGCAATGATTTTATTCTATCTAATAATAAAAATAATAAAAACGCTTTGCTCGTAAGAAAGTAGAGAGGTTATTCGTATGACGCTTTAATCGTAAGAAAAAATGAGAAAAACAATAAATAAAATATGTAATGATCCTTCGTCGCGGACCCTAAAAGACGGAGGACTTATAAGCCGGTGCCTACTTGGCGTATTAGATAATCCGGGACTGGGTAGCGAACAGAAGAAGAATAAGTTTTAAAGATATCGACATTAACTTTGGCATGGAATATAACTTACATACCACACTTAGCCCAAGAGTCAAGACTGAAAAATTATGTTTATCTAGTTAACCTGTTGAGTATGATACGACCAAATCTGGTTGTGAAACAATTATCCGTTGAGTATGATACGACCAGATCTGGTTCCGCGTTTTTTTCACTTCTTTGACGTTCTCATATTTATTCATAATTATCTAATTGTTTTACAAAATGATGTTTCAATATTCTATATTCGAAATTTCAATGCAATCATTGTGCAGTTGTTCTTTTTATGATTGGTGTAGTAGTTTCGTAGTTATAGTACTTTAAGTCGATGTCGCCGAAAATCCTGCAAAAGAGACAGATGCATCCATGAAAATACCCATTTACTCCAAGGGTTAAGTATTGAAGAGCCAAATAGAGGTCGATAACAAGTATTTTTTTTACCCAGTAGAACCAATAATAATAATAATAACATAATAATAATAACAGAGAAAATATATTTTATGTTGTTATTTTGTAATACTGGATTTCCTTGAATATGCGATAGTTAGTAGTCATAAATAACATGGCTGTTTACAGGTCCTTTTGGAACAGTGGCAGCTCTTCTTGCAGCGGCAGCTCATGACGTGGGACATCCTGGCACTTCAGCCGCCTTCCTGTGCAACTCTAGCCATCCTCTAGCAATACTCTACAATGACCAGGCAGTGCTGGAAAATCATCACGCTGCACTTACCTTCAGTATTACTTTAAGTGAGTACTTACACTACTTCAGATCATATTCCTTTAACGAACTCAGCCTGCCTAGTCTACCAATGGTATTATAGAGAAAAATCAGCAGTTTATTCTATCGAAGATGCCATTTTGTTGTATGCCATACATACGTACATATATACGTTTCTCAGTTCTTTCCATGCCCTGAAAAGATTGCTTATTGGTGTGTACGAGGCCGCACATATAGGGATGTCCTAGAAATGAACCGACAGACCAGGTGGTGATGATAGCTTTGGTCAAGACCTACCGGATTAACAAAACATAGGAGCTAATACGCCCTGTTGCAGTTCGGCTACTAAGATCCATGTTGTATTACGGTTGGCCAAACTCACGGCTTAACACCCATCCGGCAGCCTCCACGCAGAAGTGCGAGCCCGGGTAGGACTCCGGCCTGCGGGCCTAAGAGTCAACATTCGGGAGCTCCTGGACGGTTTTCGCACCTTGCGGCGTCAGCCAATCGATTGTGCGTTCTGACTGATAGCCGGGAAAGTCTGGAAACAATATTGTTTCCTATAGAGCGGGGGTAGTCGTCACCTTACGGCAATTGCTATTTGAAACGACCATTCGGCTACCCGATACCAGGTGAACAGCCGGGCAAAGGATGCCGTGGTCCGCGATAGATTCGGTAGACACCGTATCGCCGCTACGTAAGGGAGAGGACCGCGCAAGCGACCTCGAACCTGTATCCAGTCGGGATAACGGAGTAATCTGATTGCAACTTGAAGTATGGCCGCAAGTTCCGGCCAGCTGGTGATTAACCTTGTTATCTCGCGTAAGGCGTTGGCTTCTTTCGGGCCAGTGGCATAACTAGATAGTGGACTGTTTTTTTGTCGCAAGTCTTCTACGCTCATCTCGAAGGGGGGCAGAACAATCTAATATCGTTAAAACTTCCTGAGGTGACGTGTTTGCCCGTTGTAGTTGACAGCTCTAGTTGATTAACAAAATATGTACCTATTCAACAAAATCTCATAGTTTAAGAGTTTTAACGAAAATATTTAATAATTACACTAACGGCTAGTGTAATTATTAAATATTTGGTTTTTATTTGCAGATTTAAAGATAGCCACGGCGGCTATCTTTAATTCTCCAAATAAAAACCAAATGTAACAAAAAATCTCTATTATTTAATATTTTTTCAGTGAATTTTTTTTGAGAAATTTTTGAAGGTGGTGAATAAAAAATATTGTATATGGCACTTTTGGCAAACATGCTCAAAACCTTGCTTGTTTTAGGCCAGTTATGGAAATAAACAAGACTTGTACATTTTCTTAATTGACTACGAGTAAATTTGAATTCCTATGTTTAAACTAAGACAAAACCTGTATCATTTTTTTTCTTCGTTTTCAATCATAATCAATCTACCTTATATAAAATACAAAACATTTTTGGATTGAGCTAAATTACATTGCCATATAATAACACATTACTTTTTACCGTGTATAAAACAAGCACCGATTCAATGTTTAAAAATATTTTTCTACTTGTTTAAACTTGTTTAACATCCGGTCTAACAGAAAAAAAATATTTGAAAAGAAACAGTCTTGAATAGTTAGGGGATCAGTCAGGTATGCCTACTAAATATCTTGTACAGCATTAGTAGTCCTAAGTAACTACCTCAATAAACATATATGCAAATTCCTACGTGTCTGCAGTCACGTCTCTCGCCACACTCCTTCTCTCCCCTTTTCTTTTCCCCAGTCAACGAGAGGTGGAGCTATTCAGATTAAATACTAACCGGGCGAGGTAGTGTTTGTTTTCTCCGCCGCGCACCGGCAGCGCTCGAAACTCACTGCCACTTGAGCCAACACCGACTTTCCTTTCAGGAACCAACTAATCAGCCCATCGACAAAATATCAACATTGGGAGTTGTCAACTACTAAAGGCGAACCCACCACCCCCAACTAGAGCTGTCACGGGCGAACCCGTCACCTCAGGAAGTTTTTACGACATTTATCATTGTGTCTGCTGTGAGGTGAGCGCAGAAGAATTGGGTCGAAAAACAATCCACAGTCTATTTACGCCACCTGGCCGTCAAAGGCCAACGCCTTACGGCTAGGCACCGGGAAAGGTACACAGCGGGCAGCCTCGCCCCTGAGTACCAGTTTGGAAGGATATCTCCATCTGGAATTAACCTTCAGGATACCTCCTACCTCCTGACTGATTACAGGATCGAGGTCGCTTGCGCAAGCCTTTCCCTTATGAAACGGCGATTCAGTGTCAACCGAATCTATCGCGGACGACGGCATCCTTTGCCCGGCTTATTCACCCAGATCGTTTCAAGAGCAGTCGCCATAAGGTTAACAACCACCCCCGCTCTATAGGAAACATAACTATTCCCAGACTCTCCCGGCTGTTAGTCGGAATGCACATTCGATTGTCTGACGCCGCAAGGTACGCAAACCGTCCAGGAGCGCCCGAAGGTTAACTTCTAGGGGAGACCGGCTCGCAGGCCAGCGTCCTACCCTGGCTCTCTCTTCTGCATGGAGGCCATCGGATGGGTGTTGACCCTTGAGTATGACCGAACCTGAACGAAATGAGTCTTCGTGGCCAACTCCAACAGGGCCCATTAGCTCCCTAATGGGCCCACCACCCCAGACAGTTATATCGATATCAGATCATTGTTTCTTCCATGGAGTGAACGCAGAGACTTAGAGAAAAACACTCCAGCGTCTAACTACGACGACGAGTCCGTGAAAGTCCAACGCCTTACCGCGAATCATTAAGAAGTAAATGCAGCGGGACGACCTTGCGACCTCGCTACCAGATTTGGCCAGATTTCTACGTCCTCCGTCTGGTCACGGATCCTGGGTCGCTTGCGCGGCCTCTGCCTGACATAAGCGGTAATTCAGTTCTAATTTATCGCGAGCCGTGGCGCCCTTTTCCCGTAAAGGTCACACGGATCGTTGCCAACGGATCGGTTCAAGGTAGCAGACAGATCTGGAAACGTATCAGACCGTTTCCAGACACCTCCCCCCCCCCCCCCCCCCCTGTTAGGTTATCTGCCGAAGTGGACAGTCGATTGGCAAACGCCGCATATTGCTCAGTGTCATTCGATGTTTCCCCCAGTTTGGATCCGATCCTACCTGTCCACGACATGCCAGTGGCAAAGTTCACAGAGTCCTTTCCAGGTTTGTCTCTCTTTGAGGAGGCTACCGGATGGAAGTTGAACCGTGAGTTGAATAGACCCAAAATTACAAAAATGCAACCAGGCCCAAGCTGCACGGAGCCGCTATACACCTAAAGCACAATCTAAACAACTTGGGTTGTCGACTACAACGGGCGAGCCCGTCACCTCAAGAAGTTTTAACTATTAGTCGTTCTATCTCCCTGGAGTGAACGTAGAAGACTTGGGACCAAAACAGTCCACCATCTAGCTACGTCACAAGCCCGTAAGAGGCCAACGCCTTAACCGCGAGATAGCCAGGAATGTTACCTGGCGGGCCGACACTCGCGCCCTTACTTCCAATTGTGACCAGTTTACTCCGGTCTCTCGATTGGTTCCGAGTTCGAGGTCGCTTGCGCGGTCCTCTCCCTTACGAAGCGGTGAAACGGTGTATACCGAATCTATCGCGGACCACAGCGTCCTTTGCCCGGCTGTTCACCCAGGATCGGATGGCCGATGGTCATTTCAAGAGCAGTCGCCATAAGGTACGCAATTACCCCCGCTCTAAAGGAAACAGTACTGCTTCCAGACTCCCCCGACTTGGGAGCTAATGGGCCCATGATGAGGTAGCCACGATGACCTATGTGTTCAGGGTCGGTCACACTCACGGGTCAACACCCATCCGATGGCCTCCACGCATGGGGTGCGAACCTGGGTAGGACACTGGGTCAACCAGTCTCCCCTGGGAATCAAACCTCTGGCGCTCCTGGACGGTCTGCGCACCGAGCGGCGCAAGCCAATCGACTGTGCTCTCCGACTAACAGTCGGGGGAGTCTGGGAACTGTATTGTTTCCTATAGAGCGGGGAAGGTTGTCTACCTTACGGCGACTGCTCTTGAAATGACCATTGGCCATCCGATCCCGGTTCAGAGTCGGGCAAAGGACGCCTTGGTCCGCGACAGATTCGGTGCACACCGTTTCACCATTTCGTAAGGGAGAGGACCGCGCAAGCGACCTCGAACTCGGAACCAATCGAGAGACCGGAGAAATCTGGTCACAATTGGAAGCAAGGGCGCGAGGGTCGGCCCGCCAGGTAACACTGGCTATCTCGCGGTAAGGCGTTGGCTTCTTGCGGGTTGTGACGTAGCTGGACGTTAGATTTGTTCTGTCCAAAGTCTTCTACGTTCACTGCAGGGCGACAGAACGAGAAAATTGTTAAAACGTCCTGTGGTGACGGGCTCGCCCGTTGTAGTTGACACCGCAAGTTGTTAGTCAGAGTGCACAGTCGATTGGCTTACGCCGCACAATGCACAGACCGTCCAGGAGCGCCAGAAGTTTGATTCCCAAGGGAAACTGACCAAGGCCAGAGTCCTACCCAGGCTCGCACTCCATGCGTGGAGGCCGTCGGATGGGTGTTGAGCCGTGAGTGTGACCAACCCTGAACAGAATGGGTCTTCGTGGCCAACTCAGCAAGGGCCCATTAACTCCCGCGCACAATCTAAACAATACAGTTTTTTTTTCAATATATTTCAGATAACGAAAGAGCGAACGTGTTCAAAGGTCTGGAAAAGGAGCGATACCAAACGATGCGCCGTGATATAGTAGACATGATTCTAGCTACTGAGATGACCAACCACTTTGAGCACCTAGCCAAATTCGTTAATGTGTTCAGCGCAAAGACTCGGTCAGAAATAGATGTCACCGAAAGTTCGGAGAATATGGTAAGGTTTAAGTCGTGATTCATTCGTATGAACCTTTAAATTTTCAATCAAATTATGAGACCGATATAGAGTCAAATAGGGCTCAAATTAAGGCCAAATAGGGACTACGCCCCTATTTTGCTGTACTATATCTGAGAAAGACAGATAGAGTACAGCAAAATAGGGGCGTAGTCCAACTATGGCATTGTATCGTATGGTCCAACATTCGACTCCATGGTAGACTCTATGGCAGTCTGCTGGGAGCTAATGTTCCCTGTTGCAGTTAGGCCACTAAGACCCATGCGTTTAGGGTCGGCCACTCACGGGTCAACACTCATCCGGCGGCCTCCACGCAGACGTGCGATCCCGGTAGGACTTTGGCTTGCGGGTCAGTTTTTTTAGAAGTCAATCTTCGGGCGCTCCTGGACAGTTTGGGCACCGTGTGGAATCAGCCAATCGATTGTGCATTCTGACCGACAGGCGGGGGAGTCTGGAAACAGTACTGTCTCCTATAGAGCGGGGGTAGTTGTTCATCTTATTATTATATTTGTTGTGTGGGGCTTTTCTAAGGTCTTATGAGCCTTGTAACACTGCGACCATTGCTGATCTATTCGCCACCTACGCTAAGCCTCGTGTCATTTAATTAAGAACCTCAACAGGCTTTTGGCGCCAGATTGTTTTGCCTCCTCGGGTTGGAGGTAATGACTACCCAAGTGGGTGTATTTTTTACGCATCAGCGGGCCACACTCGCACATGAGGTGCAGGGGAGTTTCCTCTGCCCTTGGCACAACCTGCACATTTTCATGTCCCGGAGCTTGAGGTTGTACATGTGTTTGTTCAGGCCACAATGCCCCGTGAGCGCCCTCACCTAGTTGTTCACCTTACGGACTGTTCTTGAAACGACCAATCGGCTACCCGATACCGCGTGTACAGCCGGGCAAAGGATGCCGTGGTCCGCGATAGATTCGATAGACACAGTATCACCGTTACGTGTGGGAAAGGACCGCGCAAGCGACCTCGAACTTGTAACAAAGCGGGAGACGAGAGTAATCTGATTGCAACTCGAAGTAAAGGGCGCGAGAGTCGGGCTAACCTGGTTATCTCGCGGTAAGGCGTTGGCTTCTTACGGGCGAGTGGCGTAACTAGACAGTGGACTGTTTTCGTCCCAATTCTTTTACGCTCAGCTCACGGGAGACAGAACGATCTAATATCGTTAAAACTTCCTGAGGTGACGGGTTCGCCCTTTGTAGTTGACAGCTCCAATTTGCGGCAGTCTGCTACTTCTAATTAGACCTGAATGCAGTGCCGCGCCGACCATGTTCAGCGCCTGTGCGCGAAACCAATAAACCTGAACCTCTAGAACGCGAAGTAGAACTAATGTGGTAATTGTCTAAATTATTATGTTCAATGATTATCTTATTTTAGTTTCACACATATATTTTGTGATACATTTGTTTCAGTGATACATGTGATACATTTCACACGGACGACTTTCTGCGCGTCGAATGTAAAATGAACGGTTGTCACTTTTCCGCACTAAAACTAACTACCGAAGATAAAGCAGCTGAATCTAAGACCGATTATGAATGAATGAATGAATGAATCTAAGACCGATTATGAATGAATGAATTAATGAATCTATCATTATCTTATTTTAGTTTCACACATATATATTTTTATACCTAACGATGAAAAAATGATAGTGGTTGTAAAAAGTCTGTTGGCTAAAATTGTACTGTATTATCTTTGGTAGGTATATTATGTAATTGTTTTGTATACCTAACATTAAAAATAGGTTTCCTCTTGATTTGCTTACTGATTCTTCTCAGAGTGGCCATTTTCGAATCAGTTGTAAGTCATAACAAAAAAAAAATATGTTTGATTTGTGGGAAAATCGTGTTTTATTTCTTCGTATGATTTTTTGGTAAATATATTTTTTTTGTATTTTTGTAACAATTTTTTTTTTTATATAAAGTTTATACGTAAAATAATGAAAGAATTTATATTCTGCAAAGATTGCGTAACAAATTATGTTATTATAACCACTGCAAATTTTATCGATATTATCAAATGTGTTTGCCCATCACTAGCGGCTTTCGGCTTTTTGTATGGGAATTATTGCAAACTTCCAGTATTATTTATTATTATTTTTACTATGAAACGTGACTGTTTAGAGTATAATAATTACTTATTGGACATATAACAAGCGCCAATATTTCAATAAATTTCAAAAACTATTAAAGACTTCGGAATTATGACGGTTCAAAAATAGTACTGCTTTTTTGAGGACAGATTTGAAACATATTTAGTTTTCTATATCTATAAAACAAACTGGAGGTTTTTGTTCTATTTATAGCATAGTATGATATAGTAGTCGATTGATTTCAACACAATTTCAAATAAAAAGAGCCTCTAATCATTCATAAATAAAACATACATAAAAAAAAAACTCGATGATTCATCAAAAATTTTCGTGGTTTTCATGAGCTAATATCTAAATATTTTTGTATGCTAATAAGTAAAACGAAATAATAGTTTTGATAAAGAATATAATACAGATGACGTAAGTATTTACAATTTCTAAATAGACTTCCGTATTTTCTCGTAACACAATTATACGGCAGAAATGGCGAGTTTTTTTCACTTCTTTGAAGTTCTCTAATTTATTCATAATTATCCAATTGTTTTACAAAATGATATTTCAATATTCTATATTCGAAATTTCAATGCCATCATTGAGCAGTTGTTCTTTTTATGATTGGTGTAGTAGTTTCGTAGTTATAGTCCTTGAAGTCGAGCGCCGTCGATGTCGCCGAAAATCCTGCAAAAGTGACAGATGATTCCATGAAAATACCCATTTACTCCAAGGGTTAATTTGTAACTGAGTGAAACACTTTGCTACTATTTGAAAAAAAATACAAAAAGCCTTATCATACCTACCTATTTCGTAATAATTATTTATTAGGTGCGTACTATATAGTTAAAATAATAGGATAAAACGACTAATAGGACGAATAATAGGATAATAGGATAATAGGATAAAACGAATTTACCGCGGGAAGTTTGTAGCACCCGTCGTTTGTAGCAGCCGCCGTTGTCCAGGGTAGACTAAAGTACCGTCTATCGTCATAAGTTGTTCTGCGGGTAGGCGGCAAACTGCTGCTATAACTCCGCAATTTATAACGGTGGTAGGGCGGCGGTGTCGGCGCGCGCGAATTTTGAAATGCCGCCGTGCACACAACACTCACTGTATTCTGTCTCACGTCCTTGCCCTCGGCGTTGGGCATTGTAAACATTTTAAGAAGAGGGTTCAACGTAGTAGAGAGCTTGTAACCGTCGCCTCTATTGAAGTTTGGGGTTCTTATTATTTCAATGGCTTCCCGGTTCATACGGGCAAAGTAAAACTGTTCCTTGGATAGCACAGTGGGTTTTTTAAACTGCATCCAGTGGTTTACTCCGCTATCCATATATGTATATCGCCGATTTTTTTCGCTGAACGTTTGTAACAGCTTTGATGTGTTCTACCTATCATTGGGAGCTAATTGCTGAGGTGGCCACGAAGACCCATTCTGTTCAAGGTTGGTCACACTCACGGGTCAACACCCATCCGGCAGCCTCCACGCACGAAGTGCGAGCCCGGGTAGGACTCTGGCCTTAGGGCTAGTTTCCCTTAGAAATCAACCTTCTGGCGCTCCTGGACGGTTTGCGCACCGTGCGGCGTAAGCCAATCGTCTGTGCACTCTGACTATCAGTCGGGGGAGTCTGGAAGCAGTACTGTTTCCTATGGAGCGGGGGTGGTTGCGGACCTTACGGCGACTGCTCTTGAAACGACCATCGGCTACCCGATCCTGGGTCAACAGCCGAGTAAAGGATGCCGTGGTCCGCGATAGATTCGGTATACACCGTTTCACCGCTTCGTAAGGGAGAGGACCGCGCAAGCGACCTCGAACTCGTAACCAATCGAGAGACCGGAGTAATCTGGTCGCAATTGGAAGTAAGGGCGTGAGTGGAAGCCCGCTGAGTATCATACCTGGTTATCTCGCGGATAAGGCGTTGGCCTCTTACTGGCATGTGGCGGAGCTTGACGGTGGACTGTTTTGTACAAGTCTTCTGCGCTCACTTCACGGGATGCGTTCACACTGCTCACAGAACGACCAATCGTTAAAACTTCTTGAGATGACGGGTTCGCCCGTTGTAGTTGACAACTCTATTTGTTCTACCTATCAGTCGAGTGGTAATGGGGCATTTCGTTTGACCAACATAGGCGAAACCACAGCTACATTAGATTTTTATACACCCGGGGGTTTGCATTGGTATTACATTCTGTGTGATCAGTCGCATGTGATCAGTCAGTTGTCTCAGTTGTTGTGTTAACCTATCCTGTGTACTTTCGTAAAAAACTAATAAAATAGGTAAAGTGTTTGACTCAATCATTTGCCATTAAGTGGCGGGTCCATAAATGCATCTGTGGAAGTGTAATGAACTGTGGAAGCCACATATTTTTTCTATTTAACCGAAGTCAATTGTTGTTTGCATTTAACGCAATAAACAGACTACCCCCAATCTAGTGTCAGATTGAGCTAGAGTTGTCCAGTTGTATTCTGATCCAAGTATCAGTTAAAAGTAGCTACAAATACGAATACCTTCTTCAAACGGCCGTGCCCCGCGTCGTTTGCAATTCACGCGCCGCTTGTTATTAATTATTAATTTAAATAATAAGAATTTCACCGCCTTGGCCTGCGACGTTTGCAATTCACGCACTGAAGTTTATTGTAATTCAGTCATCAGTGAGCATTAGTTCGGTTGACTCGAAATCATCTTATATCAGGGTTTTATTGATAGCAATCATTTGGATCTCAAAATGCAATGCTTGGCATGCGGTTCAAGTTTCAACGATGGAGTGCAGTGCAGCGTTTGTCGAAGTCATTTCGATTTCGACTGTGCACAAATATCTAAAACCGGCTGGAGGAAGTTAGGTATAGACAGACGGAACGCCTGGAGGTGCTCCACTTGCAGGGGCCTTTCTCCCATGCCAGCGGCGTCACCTGCATCATTGCCAGCAGCAGCGCCGTTTGACGAAATCATCAAGGAAATTCGCGACATCAAGCGCCAACTTGTTGGACTGCCGACGCTGATTGAGGACTTCAAAACCTTTAAGAATGAGATAAAAAAGCTGAAAGCTGTTGCGACTTCATGGGGAATCGGATGGATAACCTAGGTACAAAGTTAACTGAGATGGAGTCAAGGGTTTCCAAAATCGAAGGATTGCAGTTATTAATCAATGTCCTGGAAAAAGACGTCGCTGAACTTAAAACTCAGCAGTCGGCTGCTGACCAGAGGTCCCGTCTCAACAACGTGGAAATCAAAGGAGTTCCAGTGCGTAAAGATGAAAATCTTTTCTCAATAATTGATGCCGTTAGTAAAGTAATCAATTTTAGCCTTCCAAGGACGCAAATCGACTACCTGCACAGAGTTCCAGTATATGGCTCCAACGACAAATCAATAATCGTGAGCTTCACTAACCGGTATGTTAAGGAGGAGTTCGTGGCAGCAGCGAGATTATGCAAGTCCCTCGCGGCCCCCGACATAGGGTTCCGTAACTCTGCTCGTCGCATCTATGTTAACGACCACCTCAACGCGGATTCCAAGTCCTTGCTAAACAAGACGAAGACCTTCGGGAATGAGAAAGGGCTCAAGTACGTTTGGGTGAAATACGGGAAAATCCATATCCGGAAAAATGACACTTCGCCCGTGTTCATCGTCAACAATGTGTCTGATTTAAACAAAGTTTCTTAATCTGTCTCTATGCTATTGTATACTTCCCATCGCTATTTAAGATGTACCTCTGTGAAACTATCGCACTTATCAGTGCCGTTCATTTCTTCGTATTGTATGTATTGAATTGCTTAGAAATAGTGTTATATACACCCGCTTCATTCCTTCTCAGTATAAAAATGTTTGTAACCCTTGCTTTCACCGCTGCTTCGCTCACTCGCCGTTCACACGCGCAGGATGATCACGTCAGATACCGGTTTCTATACTGCATTTTCACTAGTCAGCTATGCTCGCCTATATCGTCTGCATACCCTGTTCGTACTAATTTTATTGTTTTATATTTAATAATTCATTTATCACTCACAATGCTACTTACTAAATAAAATTAATCTCCGTGTTCCTTCCAACCCAATAGATTTAACCCTGCTCTTCATGTTCCTCATGCTGGTACCAACTATAGGCAAAATGCATTTCTGTGGCGAACAAGTGACAATTTCAATGACTTGATTAAACGCTTTGACTTTGATCTATTCTGTAAGAGTATCAACTCAGCTAGGCAGCGGCTGAACAGTGAATTCTTTAGCATTAATTATGGAATATTTTTGATGTATTTTTAATCGTTAGCTTTATTTGAAAGGTCACACATGTTTCTACAACATTACTTAAACGTGAAAACCTTTAATTGGCTCTCTGTTATCCTACTCCTCTCTTTGTTAAATTATAATTAGCTGTTGGTTTTCCTAAAAATAAATAAATAAATAAATAAATAAATTCTTTACATGCCTCTGAGATCGTGATATATTTTGGACCGGTTTCAACGTTGTTTTTATATCGAATTTCCTAAGCAGATACTTATTCGATCTGTCACGCCCTTGACGTATGGTTCTAAAATGCTAGTGATCTGCTAGGTTTCTGAGTTTCGTTTGTATTGGATCGTGTGCGTGTCTCGTGATATTTCCCGAAAGCATTTTTCCTAAGGACATCAGTTCATATTGCGTGCACTATGTCTAGTAGTGGTGAAAGCCGACTAGAGATACACTTGTGTTATCATAGCTTTGGCACTTGTGATCTCGTCTATTCTATTACCTATATTAAATAACTTTTTTTCAACAATCTAACAAATCCTTTTAACACAGTTTGACTAATTCATAATTTGAATTGCTAATTGAGATTTCCAATTTTTATACAATTTTAATCCATTTTTTTATTGATTTTATAATATGTTAACGCAGTTCTTATAATGTCTTTATTCTATTTTATTTATTTATTTATTCAGATAAGGCTATAACATGAATTATAATTAGATACATAATTCTTAAAAAACATGTTCTTATGCCGATTATTATAACTTACACCGTTTGAAACGATTTGAAAAATATTTTATGAACAATAATGAAACAAAAAATACATCCGTAAATATTTATTACCTGAGAGAAAACGGATCTATACCGCGCGGAACAGACGACAGTCTTCCCGACGCGTTTGTAGACGGCCAATGTAACTTTGCCGAAAATGAAACTTTGCCGGGAAAACTCATCGTCCAAGTCCATACGGCAAGGACTCGTCCCTACCAACCAAAAAATGTCAAATGACCGAAAAAGTTGTAGAGTTAACCGCAAACATATATAAATCATATGTATACAACATAAATTCAAAATAAGTAAATGGGAATACATATATACATTATATTATATTTATACATACATATTACAAATCAATAATTACTTATAGTTGTCGCTGCTGCTTCAAGGGCGGATTGCACTGCCGATTTGAAACTAATTTTTCTATTATAAATGTCAACCTCTGTGAATGTATCATTATACGTACGTGGCAAAAGGTTAAGCATTGAATTGCGCGTGTAGTTGGAAGGTCGTCTCGGGGGCTCGAATAACTGTATTATAGATCGGGTCTCACGTTGCAGCATCTTAATGCTAGAAAGCAATGTTCGAGCAATGCTCGAAACAAGGTATGGGCTATCCAGTGTCCTATTGACGATGTCACGTAGCATAATATGAGCAAGCAAGCGGATATGGCACGATCCTATTTACAGGGTGAGTTTTATTTAACCGGCATTCTTCAAGGGGGTAAATCAGTATAAGTATGTTAACTTATGATTTTAAAACTGGAAGAAAACAATCATTTTTTTCTGTTAAATTTAAATTTTAGAGAATCTGATTTTTAAATAAACGTTTGACAATCTAATAATAGGTAAAATATTGCTAATAAATAATATTAGCGATATTTTACCTACCGCTAATTTCTAAGTTTTTTTTCCCACATTTTTTTATCAAGAGTTGCTTACCTGCTCGTACTGATTTACCTCTTTCAAGGATGCCGGTTAGTTAAAACTCACCCTATATAAGTGTTTAGATGGCGTAGATAATTCATTTTTAATGAATCTCTTGATATTTCAGGAAATATTATATGACAACAGCCTTTTCGAGCAGCCCGAAAACGTAACCCTAGTCAAGAGAATGCTAATAAAAACGGCAGACGTATCGAATCCTGCGAGACCCATGAAGATATGCATTGAATGGGCTTCTCGGTAAGTTGACATGTAGGTATACTTTTTAATGTCATAGTCCAGTGGTCTAAGACAACCACTGGACAACATTTGGCAACTTCTACATTTCCACTATAACAGTTGGAGGTGTCAACTACAACGGGCAAACCCGTCACCCCAGGAAGTTTTGACAGCAAAGCCAACATGCCTGTCATAGGCAACGCCTTATTGAAAGGCACTAGTATAAGGTAACACAGCGGGCAACCTCACCCCTTGTCTACCTGTTTTGGCAGGATATCCTCGTCTGGATTTAACCATCAGGATTCCTCCGTCCTCCTGACTGGTCACAGGCTCGAGGTCGCTTGCGCGGTCCTCTACCTGCCGTATGTTCAGCGGTGATTTAGTATGAATCTATTGCAGAACATGGCATCTTTTGCCCGGCTCTGAACTCAGAATCAGGTAAGCGAATGGTCATTTTAAGAGTGAAGGACGACAGGTCAATATCCAACCCTACTTCTTAGGAGATATTAGGTATATTTCCATAGTCTCCACACCATTTCAGTAATTATTCAGATTGCACAAGCCGATTGGGTGAAGCAGCACGGTGCGTAAACCGCCCAGTAGCGCCGAAAAGGAATATTACAGGGGAAACTGGACCACCAGCCGTGAGGCCTGGGACACAAGAGTCGTTACCGGGGTAGTTCCTCGCTCTAAGAGGCTACTGAATAGAAGTCAGGAATCGTGAGTTGGGCTGACCCTGAAAACAAAGTGGATCCTATTGCCCGAACTGCACAAAACCGTTCGTTCCCACTCTAACACAGTGTAAGATAGTATTGTACGAGTGAACACTAGAGATGCTAAAATTGATTTTTTTTTAATATAATATATTAAAAAAATATATATTCTGTATAATAAAACCCACGTTTAGCCAGGTAGACTCCTGTAGCAAGAGAGATATGAAGAGGAGCGCTGGCGTGGCCAGGCGAATAATCCACGTATTTCCTGTTTAATTTCAGAATTTGCGAGGAATACTTCTCACAGACGGAAACCGAAAAAGCTCTTGGACTACCAGTTGTGATGCCCGGGTTTGAGCGCACGACCTGCTCGGTACCAAGAAGTCAGAGGGCTTTTTATGATTTCATCATTGCTGATATGATAGATGCGTGGTCTGGTAAGAATCTCGGATTTCTGCGTTATGTCACAGACAGGGGCCGTCCACATATTACGTAATCACGTTTTTGAGATTTTCGACCTCCTCCCTTCCCCCATGTCAACAGACGTAATCAGCGGCCTGACTCCCCTACCCCTCCCCCCCCCCAAGATAACATAATCAACCGAATTTGCGGAGAATGTGAAGAATCGTGAACCAAGCGAATGTAAAGTTTTGAAGAAGTGGAAAAAAAATATTAGAATGCTTTTAAAAATGTACTTTATTAATTCAAAGTAATTACAAGATCTCAAACTCTTTGGTTTATTTTACAGATCCCAATCATTCAGACCGCAGTGGCTGTAAAGACGTTATTAAAGAGATAAAAATATTTAAGAACGCATTTAAAAATGCACATTTAATGTGCAGGTTTAGACCAAAAAAAATGCGATGCAGTGACCAAAGTTGATTATGTAATCAGGACGGGCACCCTCTCCCCCCCCCCCCCACTTAATCAAGCGTAAGCCTCAGCTCCAACTCCCCCCCCCCTCGGTGATTAAGTAATATGTGGACGGCCCCTTTGTGATGTGTAAAATACCCTGGGGGTGTTCTTTAAAAATTTGCATGCCAAATTTGCCTATGGTCAATTTGATTTAGATGGACCATAGACAAAAAGCAATGTCTATTTTTGTATGAAAGTTGTACCCAGAGTTTAACTAGGGACTTTTAGCAAATAATTGCGCTTGTGTAAAAAAGTAATGATATCAAAGTTCAACTCATTAATCCATGTCGTTTAGGAATTATACACATCCAAAGTTTTGTATAATATCTGGATGTTGTTAAATACGGTTAAACTAGTTAGACTAGATTAGTTAAATAGTTAGACAGACTTAGTTAGATTTGAGATCAGGAATTTAGTTACATTGGTACAAATCTCAGTAAAATTATACTAAAACTAGCATGCGATCTTTTAAATCGTGTCTAAGACTACTTTTGGGATCAAAATCAGATAAGTCATTTATTGTTTTCCAATAACTTTATTACATTTGTAATATCTAATAAATATATTTCTAAGATCACAAAAAAAAAGATTTCTATATTTATCTCCATTAAACTCAAACTATAACATTAGTCCGGGCGGCCGCTGTATGATTACTTACCTCATCGTTTCATCGTTGCAGAATAATACCGCTTTCCAAGGAAAGTAGACCTCAAATAGGTAGGAAAAAAATTGGTCTGCCGGGGCTCAGCTTAGGGGGTTTTCCGCAGCAAAGAGATAAATGGTTCACCTCGAACCATCATTTTACCTCATGTGGTAACCGAACGAAACCTTTTCATTGGCTTTAGAGTCCATTAACTTTAACTTCCTATAACTTCCTGGGGTGGCGGGTTCGCCCGTAGTAGTGGGCAGCTCCAAAGTTCGAAGACACCGAGCCACTTTTCATCCACTTAAGTGAGTGGCCATGTTTTCGAGGACTAATATAATGAAAATGTCACAATTTCAGGTTTCGTCGAGATGCCCGAACTGAAGGTGATATCGTTCGGCAACTACCAGCGGTGGGAGAAAATGGAGGAGCAGGGCGTTGTTACGTTGCAAGATATCAACATGGAGGCGTTAAATCTAAAAGAAGAACCCAATGACTCGCAGATGGGAAATTCCACGACGAAGGAAGCGTCCGAGAAAGGCGATATTAAATAAATTTGCACTGATAGGTGTTGCCAAAGCAGTATTTTGTAGTAAATGTTTTTTTTTTAAATGTTTCTCCTACTAAATCTATTTACAAAATTAAAATAAAATTTCCATGACTCACAATGACTGTGTTTAGAGGCCGTCCACATATTATGTAATCACGTTTTTAGGATTTTTGACCTCCCCTTCCCCCATGTGAACAGATGTAACCACTGGCATGACCCCCCCCCCCCGCCCTTTCCCCCCAAGATTACGTAATCAACCGAATTTGCGGAAAATGTGAGGAATCGTGAACCCAGCGTTTGTAAAGTGTTTGAAGGCGGTAAGTGGAAAAAAACATTTTAGAATGCTTTTGGCGGCTTATTTTTGGATAGACGGGTCCTTCCTATCCTGGCCCGGACACGTTAACTTATTATTTTTATCATAACATAAAGCATTTTACAATATTATTATTATTATATTGGCCTATACTTATTACACAAAAATGAAAACAAAAAATCTACAATATTGATATTTTCAGTCCTTAACCGAAAACGACTGACCCCTCCAAACATAATCTTGGACTAGCTGTAGAACTGCAAACTTCAGAATAACCAAATCTTTGATTCCGCCAATTCTAAGGATGTAGCAATACCGAAGCTTGTAATAAGTGGCTGTAGTCAAATGACTTCCCGCAAAAAGTTTCTTGCTGGAACCCCCAGAATAGCTCTGATCATGGCATATGGCAATAGAACCATGAGCGAGGCGGACCTAAAGAAGTCACATTTGCTAGAAGTGTGGCTTATGCTATTAGCCATTAATGTCAGAATAACTGAACAACAGTTGTGGACTTTCGCATTCCTCCTCCAATGCAATGGAAGTTGTTGTATGACCGGACGGCAGAGATGATGATATATTAGCGTTTTTATCTCCTTGCAAATGGTACCCCGGGTAGGTATTATAAATATTTCATAATTTTGTTCCATTTTTTTTTTTTGGGTTATACAGTAAGACTCCAGTCATGTTAGTGTGACATCTGCGATTCGTTAACGCATCTGAAAGGCTCATGTCGGTTTTTTCCAACACATACAGCTGTTGCAAAGCAGTAGTGGCAAAGAACACTGCGCAATCCCACATAATATGTGCGGGATCCCACACTATAGAATCCCGCTTATAGCGGGATTGTAAAACAAAGCGGATCCCGCACACTGTGGTATCGAGAGATTGCGGGATTGCAAACCCTAATGCCAATACGTCAATTCGATTCAAGATAACTTATAGCTTCTACTTTTGCGCTGAGCCGTTCTTTGACAGTTTGATTAACTCGCTAGCTTAAAGGCTGATTTACGTTGTCAGTCACTGACTTCAAATTTGAGACAAGTCAGTGCGTACCCGGTACTGCCATCGTAGAAATTGATTTAAGGTCCTACAGCGCTGTTGCGTCAGCACTGACTTATTCTTGCTATATATTTTAAAGTCAGTCCGCTCCTCCAGCCATTTGCGCCAGCGATACTAACCTTATCTAAACACCGAAGTCAGTAGTTGGTCAGTCGCTGGGACTGCGTTGTAGGGTGGCGTCACATCGTGTCGAGAATTCTTACGTCGCTTCCCCCCCGCGTTCCCCCGCGCGATACGCCGAAGAGAGCTTCGAGAGGGAGAACACTTAAGTTTGAGTTTAATTGAGTTTTGTATAAATATATCTAATGTATCTTCTGTATCTAATATCTTTGTATCTTTAAGTAAGGTTTCCAGGCTTCATGATCTTTCATGTATATTCATGTATATCTTTATGTATTTTCAGCTTCATGTATCTTCAAGTAATTTTGACAATAAAAACAAGTAATTTCATAAAGACTTTATTGTTTACGAACATTTAGCTGAACAAATAAACAACATATAAGATACTTAGTCTGCTAAGTGAAGAAAATATACAAGTATATTATACATTAATTTTTAAAACGTATGCTGAGGTTCAGAAATACCTATAGATTATTTCACATTCAAACTATATATAAATAAGTATATCAACCTAAAGCATTCAAAGGCGCAGAGTGGTTGGAAAGGTCTACGGATTTCACGTAAGAAAGTCAGGATTCAAAAACAGTTTTGCAATATTCTACGGATGATTCTATTTTAATGTAAGACTTACGTTTTCTATCGATGCTTACCCTTTTTCTTCTTCTTGCTAGTTTTCTTTTTATGCTTTCGCTTCTTCTTTTTCTTCTTTGGCTCATCTGAGTCAGTGTCGGATTCGCTCCCGCTGTCGCTCGAATGTTTCCTATGCTTACGTTTCTTAGCCTTTTTCTTGCGTCTCTTCCTCTTTCTTTCCGATTCGGTTGAGCTCGAGCTAGAGCTGCTGTCGCTGCCGCTCGACGACGCCGTTTCCGACGGAGCCCTCTTCTTCACGTTTGTCAAATCGAGCTTTATGGTATCGTCTTCGTCGACGTTCCCTCTCGCCCGCTTTGGATTCTCGACGGCGTGCATTGGCGTCGAGGGCCGCTCCCGCTTCTTCGCCTCTCGCACCTCCCCTTCCGATTCCAAATTCTCATCGTAATCGGGCTCGAAATTTGCCTCATCCAAAGTCGACTTCTTCCCAACCTCCTTTGCCTCCTCGACCGCTTTTGAAACCATGCTCTTCTTCGCTTCCGCTTCGTCCACTTTCTTATGTTTCTTCTCCCCATGATGCTTATGCTTCTTCACTTCTTTCTCTTTCCTCTTCGCATCTCTGCTTTTGTGCGATTCGACTTCTTTGATTCTCTTCCCGTGCCTGTCCGTTTTGCTCTGGCCGTCGACTTTCCCGATGATTCGGCGAGACGCATTCGAATCGACGATGATTCGGCGTTCCGTTCGTTTCGGTGTCTTCGAACGCGATTTTATCCTCTCCACGGTGCTGAGCATCACGGCTTCATCTCTTCTACGAGTTAAATCTTCCACTTTACTCCCGAGCCGCTCCTTCACCGATAACTTCGTCGGCGGAGGAGTCTTTTCGCTCGTTTTCTTACTGTCATTTATTTCAATCGAACGATACTCTAAATCCGTCGAAGGAATCGTTATTTGAAGATTATCAATCGCCTGAGACTCTGATTTAGAATCTGCATTTATATCGGCAGAGTACAATTTCACACGGTCCATACTTATTTTCTTAATTTCGATCGGCCGGATAGCGTTGATTGCTTTTGCGAATATGGCATTCTCAGCTCTCTTCAGGACTTCCGAGGTGACTTTACCGCTCTTCTCCGGGGGCGGAGACACAATTTCTCCGGGCTCTCGCTTATCGGATTGTTCGTCGTCCATTTCCCACTTAGATAGCTCTGGCATTGGTGCGAGCATCTCATTCTTGGGAACTCTCTCTTTCACTTCCTCCTCTATCCCTTTCATATCTAAATCCTCCGCGCCCGCTTGTAATTCTATACCGTCGAACGACAATTCTTTTTCATCAATCAGAGCTCCAGAGTCGTCGTTTTCTTCATTATTTAATATAAATTCGTCGTTTTTAATAGCATCTAGTTTAACGGGAGTATTCGTTCCTTCGTATAAATTGTTAAAATCTCCCTTCTCTTCCGCTCTCGGAACGGTAGTTTTAGGTGAGTCTGCTTTTGTAGCTATTTGTTCATCTTCAACGATCGCCTCTTCCTCCGGGATGAGCGTGTCGTCCAATTCGGATTTTTCTCCCAATTCCGGAGTGTCATCTCGCTCGATCTTCGTCTCCTCTTTGTCTTTCTTTTCCTTTTTCTTTTTCTTTTTTTCCACGTCCTTATCCTTCTTTTTCTTCTTTCGATCTTTCGGTTTCTTGTCCTTTATTTTTTCTTCTTCGAATTTCTCCTTTTCCTCTTTCCGGTGTTCTCTGCGAATTTCAGAGGTTTCGCCGGTGCGTTTGCCGCGATCGTCCTTAGAGCGGCCGCGCTCCTCGCGAGGCTCATCCCGTCGAGGCGGCGAAACCGTGCGTCGCTTGCGTTCCGCGCTGTACTTCTCCCTCTCGCGACGGTCTCTCGACTCCCTCTCTCGCTCCCTGTCGTGGTCGTGCGACTTTTCGCCCCTGTCTTCCCTGTCGCGGTCGCGATCGCGCTTGTCGTCTCGGCGGCGATCGCCGTCGCGGCGGTCCCGGCTGGAGTACTTGCCGCCACGGTCGCGGCCTTTATCGTCGCGCGGATCGCGGTAGGGGCGCTCGCGGCGCGCCAGGCCCTCGTCGCGCGCGTCCGCGTACGGCGCCTCCACGTACGGGCCGGGGTTAAGGCCGGGGCCCTCTTCGCGGTAGTCGTAGGCGGCGCGGTACGGCAGACCGGCGTCGGGCGCGCGGTAGGGCCGGTCGCGAAGGGGCCGCTCGCGCGCATAGCCGCGGCTGTCAGCGCGGCCGTCGGGACGGTAGGCGGGCGGCACGTCGCGGTAGACGTGCGGCGCGGGCATCTCGCGCGGCGCCTCGCGGTACGGCTCGCGCTCGGGCGTCTCGAAGCCGGGCACGGGCGGCTGCTCGTAGCGCGCCGCGCGGTACCTGGCCTCCGCCTGCGGGTCGAGCGCCATCAGCGACTTCGGGTACCCGGGCGCTCCGGCACTCGGCGGCATTCCTCTCTGCGAGTATCTGCAAAGCAAAATTAGACAACCGCGGGTCAATATGCGTTTCGCCCCTAGCAACCTTCTCGATAAAGTTACCGAACCACAGATGTACGGTGAAAGATTAACCTGCCCGTTTAAAAACACCCTATCTTCATAGTTTAACCCTAGCTATCATATTTTCTACCCTGAATTCAGAAGCCATACCTACACAAAAAGAATCTAGACCAATCGAGTATATATAATATACAAATTGGGTCAAAAATCCGCAACGGCCAGCGGTGCAGGTTTCGTAGAGTAAAGAATTAAAAGGGATACCGCCGACCGATAGATGCGTCTGAAATCATTACCTTCATAAATGGTCATAAAAACTGCACTGAATAAAAACAACCCCAAATACATTTCGGCCCTCAGGTATCCCGGTAATAATACGAGTTAAATATGATATGATACGTATGATTCACAGGTATGATACGAGGTAGATAGATATTCGGTGGCACGAGTATTGTAGTTAGATCAAGGACGGACGCACGAGTGATAGTGTTGTAGTTGCAAGGTGGCCTTAGATCAAGGACGGTACACTTACCGCCATGACAATTCGCGAGGTAATTAGCCTCTCAGTGGCTCTTGCCAACAAGGGTTTGACACTACCTTCTAAACCCCCAATAGATTGTGCGGGATGGCTCTTAAGGCAAAAAACATATAACTACAAAACCTTTCTCAATAATCGAGAAAGCTTCAGATTGGATTCTGGAGGTTCGATTCTGTCTCTAAGCAGTATAAATTACCTGAAAGTCTCGGATGCACAGCCCTCTGTCCAGATATAACTCTTTACTCTTTATCTCGGAAGTCAGAAATCAAATATACCAAAAAACCACGAGTAAAAATTAAATAAATACCATGATCTTGCAAATTCCATCGGGTGATAGCAAATGGAACAGCTTCACCGTTCATCTTCACGCGGTGGAAGTTGGCGCTCGTGGCCTGCCAGCCAAATCTTTGCTTCACCTCGTTAAATATCTTGGTCTTTCCAGAAAAATAATTAACTCTTTCCTAGAAAAAATATCTGAAACTGCGATTTCCGCATCTCGAAATCTATGGCTTTAAAGAGGGAGTGAATGGGTGAACGCTCACATGTGGCAAGACAGCTGTCCTAAACCTACCACAGCCGGTCGTGGTACGCAATCCATCGTACGGAATCCACCGCTCACCCTCCAGAAAAGTAATAATAGTATTATGATGGTATTATGTATAACTCCGGTTGGTGAATTCCATAATAAGGTATTTTATTTATAAATAACAAAATTTCAATCTGCACAAAAAAATCTCATTGCTATAACCGGTTGAAAACTGCAGATTTTGTATGGGACCTAGTCAGAATTCGACACAATACCTGTTGTGTTGTGAAGTTACATTATATATAACACATAAAATAAATACAGATGCAAAAGAGGGGTTCACTGGTGACGCGACACTCTCAGTCAAAGACTGATTTTCAGAGCGCCTCCGATAAATGAGATTTTGCACTTGTCAGTAGGTACTTAGGTGCCTAAGCTTTTGTGAAACTTGCTAAGCTTCGAGGAGTCTACTTATATGTCTAGGAGCTGCCTTTTATACATGCCATGTATATGAGGATACAATCAATGTCAATTGAAATTATCCAAGAATTTGGACTAACCCAAGGTTACAATACCACTCAGACGATGTTCCACTGAAGTCGGCGAATGAATAAAAAGATCTTGGAATGTTAATATCATCTGATCTAAATGGGAAAAACACACAATATATGCTGTGAGACAGGAAAACTTCCAACATACCTGATTTAAGGGAGGAGCCTGCTTTAGATGGCCAAAAAAAACATGATTTTTTAAAACTTCTATTTAAAATCTATTCATGAATCTTTTACCTCTGGAATAGCTGATACTTTTCTGTAAAGAAAACTTTAAATGCGTTTTTCTCAAAACCATATTTTTCAATTTAGGGCCGGTGATAAAAAAAACTACCTAATGGGTGGAATTGTTCAAAAAAAATTTTTTATCATTATTCAATTCTTTTCAATATGAAATAAAAAAATAAAAAAAATGTTTTCATATATTTTTTTATACTAGTTAAATCCAAAATGTTGGGGCGAAAATCGATTTTATTTCTTTAAATCCTAGAAAAATTATAAAAATAATACCATTTAGATAATTTTTTTAGTTCATCTACTAAATACACATGTTAATATCTTAGATTACTTTTTTGTTTCAGGCAAACTTATGCTCGCTATTACCGGTGACAGCAGATACCGCAGCATACATAATTTTTGCAGCGGTAGAAACATTTCCAATTCAATATCTCAAAAATATTTTTTTTTTACTATTGCAAAAAAAATATATATTTCAAGTGTTAATCAAACAGATATAAAAGATTCATGATCAGATTTCAACTTGTAGTTTTAAAAAAAAACATGCAAAACATGTCTTTGGCCCTTAAACAATCTCCAGGAAAAGTGATTTGATTGGGTTTTTCGTGTTATTTTATTTAAATGCACGATGATATTTGTATATATCGATGGGAAGTAAATTTACCTATTTATATATTTTGGGAGAGTTGAAGTATAAACAAGTGGATTATACATAGAGGGAGTTGGATTGTATATTTTATAAAGTCTAGGATGAAACTCGAATAATTATTGAGGATGGGCAGTTAAAAAGATGGTCCAGCGTGCAATCCGTGTGTCCACAATCGCACTACGACATGCGAGGACGTTAACACGATGGAGGTATGTACGAAGGGGCGGATCAGTGTCCAATCCTCATGCGGCAGATTATTTATATCTCTTTCCGGCTGGTTGTGGCACCGAATGGATATTGCACTGGTTTCGAAGGGATATTGTACTGGATAAGCGAGTACCCTTTGTATTGGAGGAAGTTTCATAGTCGTACCTCTACAAAAAATTGTTCGTGTTGTTTATTGGCAACACTGTATAAAACAGATGATATTATATCGCCAAAAAATATAGGGAGCGTTCTGCGGACTACACCGCAAAGTAGCGCTACCCCCTAGAGCCCCAATTGGCCAATATCGGCCACAACACGATTCAGTATGACGGCCCCGTTTTAATTTTATTTTAATTTAATATGTTTTATTTTATTATGTTTTATTATGTTAATGTTTTATTTTAATTATGGGTACACTAGTTTGTCAGTAATTAATGTTTTGGTGAGACAGTGTCATAATTCAATTTTTTTACTAATTTTTACTATTTTTTTTTGGGACATCTACTTGTCAATCGGCTGAGGGGCCGAGACCTGAAGGGTTAAGGTGTATGAGTCCTGTGTCTGACTGCTACTGGAATTTGGCTATAGGGATTCAAGTCCGTATTTTGTGACAGACATAGACTTGCTTGAGAGTGCAGATACGCTTCACAAAGCTACCGCCGAGACTAAGACAGTCAAGTTACTGGAGACTGCGAAACTAAGAAAGCAGATAGCGAGGAGACTTGATCGAGACCTACAAGATTCTTTTAAGATGTTACATCTGTGCTGATATTGAATTAATATATACATTAGGGTGGATTGCTCTTGTATAGAGAAAAAAAAATATATGTATCAAAACCTCCCTATGCGAAAAAGATGTTCTATGGTATGGAGATTATAGGAAAAATAATTTCAAAACACAATTCTATAATTGAATACTGCCGCAAGAGGGCTGAACTTTCGGAAAAAATGAAAAAGTCTATATTTTTGTTAGATGATTTAAGACTCAAAATAATTGTTTTTTTCTCTAACATAAATATTAATTAATAACCAAAATGACGATTACTGAATATTAGGCAGCGAATAAAACAACCTACGTACATTGCAGCTCCCTCTCCCCGCCCTGTCGAATCAGTCCGCTAATACTATAGAGCAGTAATACTACACAGATATATGGCAATTCCAGTTTTTCCGAGTCCTATATTAACCTGCCACCCCTTCGAAATACGGAAGCGATAAGTCTGAAGTCTTCCCCATGTGATTCGACCCAACTATCTACTACCAAAGGGTTTCCCTGCTATATACTAAACTACAGAACGAATGCTCAAAATATTTTTATTTTTATTTATTTATTTAAGAATTAATTACTATAAAACATTGATTTGCTTACAAAAATAACAAGAACCGAATGGCAAAACCTTAACCTTTTGCTTATTTGATTCTGTCACCCAACTGGGACTAGCCCGTTCTAGGGTGGACAGGACTCTAATATTACAATCAAGTTTGCTTGATTGCTTGATTGCTTACAAATGTGAATAGTCAGGGAAACATCTGGTGGTGTCTGCGGACCATATGGAGATAGGTTTATAAGTTTTCAACACCAAACGTGATTACCATCCACTGTAATTTTGACGGTCTTTTAGGTTTTCTTGATTTTATTCTAAAAAGAAGCTAGTAAATGTATCTGTTTTTTTTATCGTAACCAAATAGTTTCAAGTATGTGTAGTCTCATAAAAATATTATAAAGTACTAAATGCCTGTTTCCCTGTAACAAAAATCACTTTCACTTTTTACTATAAAAAGGCTCGAACACCTAAAGTTCATCCCCTTTGCGGCAGTACTTTAAAAAAATATATATTTTATATTTTATTTTTCCCTTGGTCTACATACATCTTATCCGCATAGAGAGGTTTTGAAATTCTGAAGAAATAAAAAACGATCCACCCTAATATACATTCAATAAGAACTCTTATTTCCAAGGGAATGCAGATGCATTAATGCATAATAAATAATAATAATAATACAATCTAAAACTCACAAACACTACCTCAATTAAATAAACTCTTCTCGAAAACGTCCGCCCGACAGCTGCCTGTATTGAAAGAATGCCGGGTAGCAAAAGGATCATAAACTTCACTCGGTAGTCAAATGCAAATTTGCATACCTGTGGCACAGTATACCAGACAGTAGCTTCTCTTAAAACTAAATTAAAATCAAAGCGAATACGTCACGAGTCGTAAGGGCTCGGATATGGTCGCCAGGCTCGAAAAGGTCGCCAGGCTTTACCTGCGAGTAATGCTAACCGTTCGCGTTCGTCGGGGTGTACCCCTCTGCCCACATTCCTCGCACCCTCTTCCCGCAATGCCCTGTAGCTCGAGAGTAAAGCTACTGGTTGGTATACTGTGCCTGTGGGGTGGTTTTAGCTCGGATACCACGAATGCCAATTCATAATTGCGGCGGTGTGGATGTGTTAAAAAATTCATACATAATATTTTTATGATTAATAGAGATAGTTTTCCTAAAAAATGCTACATAAATAACGTCTATGTACCAAGTCCAACTTCTTGGTATCCTGTAGAAAGCGAAAGGTGATCCTCCAACTCCTTGAAACGAGACACCCAGCTAATGGAAGAAAATCTCTGACAGTAAAACCACTCACACCATAATCTTGTGGTCATGTTTAGCAGGACTTTAACCACCAAAACCGGACAGGACACAAACTCTATAAAAAATACCCTAATCCTACTGGAAAACGAATGGGGGTGAATAGCTGCGAGGTATCCAGGTCCTAACGTTGTTCTAAAACGGCCTCTAGTAAGGATGGGTGTTACCTTGTGATTGCCCTATTACATCGACCTTACTAGTGGGATAGATAGATATAAACGGAGCTGCCATGGAATTCACCGACCGGAATCGGGCCCATCATAATTTTATTATTATACTTCTGGGGGTTGAGCGGTGGACACTGGATTAACGACCGGCTGTGGTAGGTTTAGGATAGCTGTCTTGCAACATGCAACAATTCACTTGTGGGGACACATGATGATGATGATGAAATACGTCATCGCATTGAGTTCCCCTGCACCTCTTTCTCCCCGCGCGGGATTCAGTCTGCTGCACACGTAGCCACAGAGTAGTGCAGCGCCCGTGCCCCGACAAACGCATAACCGACGTTAATATACTCGCGAGCGTTGAATTGTCGCGCAACCAAATTCCCCAATAGTGATAATATCGGCAATGTATGGTTTCAATCACACCGCAAATATGGAGTCAGAATCAAATCACTGAGAACGTGAGGATATGGGTGTCGCGTCTCTCGCCACACCACACCAGGTAACATCCCCGCACGTAGCATCATCACCCAAAGTTTGTTTGTTTGTTTATACTCTTTATTGTGATATGTCACAATGGGCGGGTTTATTGTTATACGACAATCTCTTACAACCAACCCAAAGTGACCTCAAAACCCAAACACTCCTCCTTCAAAGCCATAGAATTTGAGATGCGGAAATTGAAGTTTTAGATATGTTTCCTAGTAAGGAGTTGATTATTTTCCTGGAGAAACCAAGATTTTTAAAGAGATGTAACAGCCATCTGGCTGGCAGGCTACGACCGCCAATTTCCACCGTGTGAAGGTGGATAGAGAAACCGTTGTGGGTGATGGCATCTGCGAGATGATAGTATTTATTTCATTTTTACTTGTGGTCTTTTGGGATATTTGATTCCCATGGAACAGTTAATTTTACAATAAGACCCATCTTCCGATACAGGAAGTAAAGAGTTATATCTGGGCAGAGGGCTGTGCATATGAGACTTCCAGAAAATTGTTACTGCTTGGAAACCAAATCGAAAAGAATTCAATTTTAAGCTTTCTCAGTTATTGAGAAAGGTGGAATGTTTTTTTCCTTAAGAGTCATCCGCACAAACTGTATTGGGGGTTTGGAGGGTACTGTCAGACCCTTATTGGCAAGAGCCACTGAGAGGCTAATTACCTCGTGAACAACTGCAAGGACTTTGTCCTGGTGGTAAGTGTACCGTCCGGTCCTTGATCCAAGGCCACCTTGCAGCAAGCTAAAATATGTCTAGCTGTGCAAGGGGTGTTGCTACAAAGGGGATATAAACTATCCTTTGAATAGCTCCAACGAGCGAGGTTACTGGGGTCTGGAAGTGTATGCTGGAAGGCATTTTAAAAAAACCAGCATCTCTGGCGTCCAGTTATACAACATTATCTTCCAGTGCATTCGAGGAGGAATGCAAGTCCTCAAATGTCGTCCAATCATTCTGGCACCGAAGGCCAACAGGAAGGAAAACATGAGCCATACGGTTGCTGTCTTAGTCTCTTTGCAAGAGGAATTTCTTCAGGTCCACATTGCTCATGGTTGTCCAGTGCCATTCTGGCTGATTTCAACAAGAAACTTTTTGTGGAAGTCCACACGGGCTTGTAGATCACTTGAACACTACGGTCACTTACTACTTGCTTCGATATTGCCGGATCCCGAGTTGGACAGAATCGAAGTTTTGGTTATTCTGGAGTTGGTATAGAGCAGAGAGGGAAGTTTTAGAGCTAGCCCAAAATTGTGTTTGGACCTGAAGAGAGGGTTAGCCAGTTTGACTAAGGCCAGCCAGGATTTTAAGCTAGCTGTCACCAACGTATCCAGACGAGACAGTTGGGTTTTGGTGAAATCGTATTTAAGATAAATAAAATACAAACCGAGCTGCCATGGAATTCACCGACCGAAGTCGGGCCCATCATATAGTGTTATTACACTTCTGAGGGGTGAGCAGTGGATTCCGGACTAACGACCGGCTGTGGTAGGTTTAGGACAGCTGCCTTAGTGAGCGTACCATATGTGAGCGTTCACCTTACCACCCATTCACTCCCCCTTCGAAGCCATAGAATTCGAGATGCGGAAATCACGGTTTTAGATATTTTTTCTAAGAAGGAGTTGATTATTTTCCTGGAGAGACCAAGATATTTAAAAAGCTGAAACAGAGATTTAGCTGGCAGGCCGCGAGCGCCAACTTCCACCACGTGAAGGTGAACAGTGAAGCCGTTCCTGGTGACGGCATTTGCGAGATCATGGTATTTATTTAATTTGTACTCGTGGTCTTTTGGGATATTTGATCCCCATGGAACAGTTAATTCTACGATAAGGGCTGTCTTCAGAGATAGAGAGTAAAGAGTTATATTTGGACGCAGGGCTGTGAATCCGAGACTTTCAGGGAATTTATACTGCTTAGAGACCGAATCAACCTCCATAATCCAATCTGAAGCTTTTTCGATTATTGAGAAAGGTTTTGCAGTGAGATGTTTTTTGCCTTTAGAGCCAACCCGCACAAACTGGATTGGGGGTTTGGAGGGTACTGTCAAACCCTTGTTGGCACGAGCCACTGAGAGGCTAATTACCTCGCGAATAACAGCAAGGACTTTGTCGTGGCGGTAAGTGTACCGTCCTTGATCTTAGGCCATCTTGCAGCCAGCGAAAATATGCCTGGTTGTGCAAGGGGTATTGCTACAAAGGGGGCATGAACTATCCTCGGCAAAGCTCCAACGAGCGAGGTTACTGGGGTCTGGAAGTGTATGCTGAAAGGCATTTAAATAATATTTCAGCATCTCTGGCGTCCAGTCATACAACATTACTTTCCAGTGCATTGGAGGAGGAATGCAAAAGTCTCCAATTGTTGTCCAATCATTCTGGCATTGAAGGCCAATAGCGTGAGCCATACTATTGCTGTCGTAATCTCCCCGCAAGAGAGACTTCTTCAAGTCCACATCGCTCATGGTTGTACTGCCATACCCCAGACCATTGCCGTTCTGGCTGATTCCAGCAAGGAACTTTTTGTGGAAGTCTACGCGGGCTTGAAGATCATTTGACTCACTACGGCCACTTGTTACGTGCTTCGATATTGCCGGATCCTTGGAATTGTTTAAAATCGAATTTTTGGTTATTCTGGAGTTGGCATAGAGCAGAGAGGGCAGTTTTAGAGCTAGCCCAAAATTGGGTTTGGACCTGAAGAGAGTCGAGGGGTCAGCTGGTTTGGCTAAGGACAACCAGGATTTTAAACTAGCTGTCACCTTTGCATCCAGACGAGACATATTGAGATGTCAACCACAACGGGCGAACCCGTCACCGCAGGACGTTTTAACGATTCATTGTTCTATCGACCGTGCAGTGAGCGTAGAAGACTTTGGACATAACAAATCCGACATCTAGCTACGCCACAACCCGTTAGAGACCAACGCCTTACCGCGAGTAGCCAGGTATGTTACCTGGCGGGCGGCACTCGCGCCCTAACTACCGCCCTAACATCCAGACGAGACAGTTGGGTTTTGGTGAAATTGTAAATAAGAAAGGGCCATGACAAATGTGAAGTTAAATAATTGTCATAGATCCAAGCCTTACGAGGGCCAGAAATTAGCAAGGCATCTATCTTTGCCAGACAACTATTAAAATGTTCTATAACATGATCGCCAGAGAGGTCTTTTCTTTGACAGGTGATTTTCCTGCCAAGGAATTTGAAGTGGTTATTTGGGTCTATAAGGGAGATAATAGAACCCTTATAGATAATATGACACGCAACACGTAAAATATTGCAGGAACACTGCGTAGCAAATATTTACTATATGCCTTTATTATGGTGATTTCTGACACAAAGAGCTATTAATATTTTCACACAAATGTCTAGGAAATTTATTTGGATAACAGGTAATGATGAGCCGAATACTAGATAGTATTCGGTTAAACCGGTTATCCGGCAATATTTTACAAATTCTCTCAAAGAAACTAATTAACTCCTTTCTATAAAAAATATTTAAAATTTCCATAAAACTTACATAAAATAAATTTACATATTTACATTTTATATAAAATGTCCACATTGCAAATTTTATGGCTTCACAGGGGGAGTGAATGAATGGTAAGGTGGACGCTAACATGTGACCACAAAGCTGTTCTAAATCTACCAAAGCTAGTCATGAAGTAGATTTTAATAGTTGTCTGTCAAAAATATATGCCTTGCAATTTGTGGCTCTTTAACCCTTCAAGCCCCGCGACTTCGATATCGAAGTCAACTGAACATGTCCAGCAAAAGTGATTTGATTGGGTTTTTTGTGTCATTCCGTATGCAGTTGTATTTTATTTAAATGCACAATGATACAAATATCATCGTGGATTTAAATAAAATACAACTGCATATGGAATGACATGAAAAACCCAATCAAATCACTTTTCCTGGACGCGTTCAGTTGACTTCGATATCGAAGTCGCGGGGCTCAAAGGGTTAAAAGCTTAGATGACCACTACTTAACTTCTGGTTTGTAATGGCCCTTTCTCATTTATGATATCATCAAAACCCAACTGTCCTGCGCTGGTGACAACTAGTTTAAAATCTTGTTTGTCCCTAGCTAAACCGGCTAACCTTTCCACTCTCTCCAGGTCCTAGCACAAGTTTGGGCTAGCTCAAAATCTGCCCTCTCTGCTCTATGCCACCTCCAGTATAATCAAATTCTAGATTCTGTCCAATCCTAAGGATCCCACAATATCAAAGCAAGTACAGTGGAACCTCTCATAACGAGCACCTCTCATAACGAGTAATTTGCAGATTCCTCATAACCAGTAATTCGCACCTCTCATAACGAGTATGTGAAAAATTGTTTCGCTTACCGAGTAAGAGTCTGGAACGAATTATGCTCGTTATGAGAGGTTCCACTGTAGTAGTAAATGGCTGCATAGAATGAAATGAATTACAAGGCTACAGTTACAAAATACGAATATTTATGAATAGCAACAGTATGGCTCATGCTGTTAGCCTTCAATGTCATAATGACTGGACAATACTTAAGGACTTTTATATTCCTCCTCCAATGCACCAGAAGACAATGTTGTATGACTGGACACCTTACAGACACATTTGAACCCCAGTAAACTGCTCGTTGGGAGCTGTTCAGAGTATAGTTCATGTCCCTCATAAAGCTAGACATATTTTAGCTGGCTGCAAGTCAACCTTAGATCAAGATTGGTACATTTACCGCAATGACAAGGCCTTGCTGTTATATGTGAGGTAATTAATTCCCTCCAAACCCCAATTTGTGCGGAACGCTCAAATGGCAAAAAAACATTGCATTCAAAACCCTTTCTCTATAATCGAGAAAGCTTCAGAATGGATTCTGGAGGTCGATTCGGTCTCCAAACAGAACAATTTACCTGAAAGTTTCAGAAGCGCAGCCCTCCGTCCAGATATAACTCTTTACTCCCTATTCTAGAAGAAAACCCTTATTATAGAATTAACTGATCTATAGAAATCAAATATCCCAAAGACCACGACCATGATCTTGCAAATGCTGTCACCCGGAACAGCTTCACTGTTTACCTTCATGCGGTAAAAATTGGTGCCCGTGGCTTTTCAGCCAAATCTCTAACATCTCATAAAAGATCTTGGTTCTCTCTAGTCAAAATAATAAATTTCTTCCTAGAAAAAAAATCGTAATCGCGATTAATGTTTATCTTGAGTTTAGAAATCTTTAGTTTTAAGAATTCGAAGGAGGTTTTCCATTTGCTGGAACCCATTTGCTGGTGGTAAGGTGTAGCTCGCATGCAGCAAGACAGCTGTTTTAAACCTACCTACACCCAGTCATTAGTCCGGAGTGCACCGCTCATCCCCCAGAAGTAAAATAATAATATAATGATGGGCCTGACCCTGGTCAGTGTATTTATTATACTATTATTATTATTATTATTATTATAGGAAGAGCTATCAGATAAACTTCGAATAGAGGAGATATTCACATAAAAAAAAACAGAAATACCATGTGGGCTCCGACAGGCTAACAATATATTATGAGTATAAATAAGTTCGTGCAGTTTTGATAACAGATGTCGCTACTAATTTATTATTCCATTGTTGTATCTGGCAACACCGTCATTTTGAAGTATCGTCATTACGCTTTCTTTTTCAGTATCTGTCATTTTGCTGAAGTGTAAACAAAGTAGTTTCTGTGTGCTCCAAAAATGTCAACTTTTGTACCGAATAATGTGTTTTTGCGGGGAGTTTTACTTCATTACTTCAAAATGAAGAAAAAGGCTGCCGAAAGTCATCGTATTTTAGTGGAAGTTTATGGTGACCATGCTCTTGCTGAACGAACGTGTCAGAAGTGGTTTGCACGGTTTAAAAGTGGCAGTTTTGATTTGGAAGACGAAGAATGACCCGGAGCGCCACCAAAGCTTGAGGTTGAAGAATTAGAGGCAAGACTCGATGAAGATCCATCAGAAATGCAAGAGGAACTCGCAAAAACACTTGGAGTCACTCAACCAGCCATTTGCCATCGTTTGAAAGCAATGGGAATGATCCGAAAGGTAGGAAATTGGGTGCCGTATGAACTGAAGCCAAGAGACGTCGAATGCCGTTTTTTACGAGTGAACAACTGCTCCAACGGCAAAAAAGAAAGGGGTTTTTGAATCGAATTGTGACTGGCGATAAAAAGTGGGTCCATTACGATAATCCAAAACGTCGGGCAACATATGGATACCCCGGCCATGCCTCATCATCAACTGCCAAGCCGAATATTCATGGCGAGAAGATCATCCTGTGTATTTGGTGGGATCAGCTGGGTGTGGTGAAATATGAGCTGCTACAATCGAACGAAAAGATCACAGAGGAAGTCTACCGACGAAAATTGATGCGTTTGAGCCGAGCATTGCGAGAAAAACGTCCACAATACGCCGACAGACATGACAAAGTTATTTTGCAACATGATAATACTCGGCCACATGTTGCGGCACCCGTTAAAACATACTTAGAAACGCTCAAATGGGAAATCCTACCCCACCCGCCATATAGCCCAGACATTACTTCTTCCAATTACCATCTCTATCGATCAATGCAACATGGCCTGGCTGACCAGCACTTCTCCAATTACGATGAAGTCAAAAAATGGATCAATGCATGGATAGCGGCCAAAGAGCCGGCCTTTTTTCACGATGGGATCCGTCAATTGCCAGAAAGATGGGAAAAAGTAGTGGCTAGCGACGGACAATACTTTGAACATTGAATGTATAACCTTTTTTTCATAATACAGTTTCAATTTTCGAAAAAAAAACAGCACAAACTTATTTATACCTAATACAATTAATTTGATTCGAGGAAAAATTGACAAGCCTATCCCGCCAGCTAAAGTGGACCATTTTGTGCCTAATAGTTATCTTAAGGCTCGATTGCACCATTTTTTCGAGCCGTTCTCGCCCCTAAACATTACGAGGTGGAATTTGTTGGTGCAGGCTTTGCGGCGTTTAAACGAACTTGACTCGATGGCACCAGATTTATTTAGATACAGTAGAACTCTAATTAACCGAATCAATTGGGACGGGGGACCCCATTCGGATAATTGGTTTTTTTTTTCGCAAAAAAGGTCTATTTTAATTAATTACTGTATGTATGTTGAAATTGGGGGGGGGGCAGTATTTTTAAAGATAGAGCTGATGGTCCTGTGTCTGCTTCAACTTCGACATTAACCCTTCAGGCCTCGGCCCCTCAGCCGATTGACAAGTTGATGTCCCAAAAATTTTTAGTAAAAATTAGTAAAAAAATTGAATTATGACACTGTCTCACCAAAACATTAATTACCGCCAAACCACTGTACCCATAATTAAAATAAAACATATTAACATTAAAACATAATAAAATAAAATAAATTTAATTAAAATAAAATTAAAACGGGGCCGACACACTGAATCGTGTTGTGGCCGATATCACCCAATTGGGGCTCTAGGGGTTAAGGTCAATCTTTCCAATGATTTTTTTGTGGTTAGCCAACACACCTTCTTCATCTTCGCCCTCTACCAAAAGTTTCCTTAAAAATTGCACTCTAATGGTGTTTCAAGGTTTCGATAACAGAGTAATCCATTGGTTATAACAAGCTGGTGACGTTTGGCAGTAAAAAGATTTTTTTAAACAGGCTATTCCCTTTTGCCAACAATTCTTCGGTGGGACGAGTTGGTGCATTATCAACAATCAGTACGCTTCCGTCTTGATTTTGTTTCCGTTTTAATTTCGGATTATCAGCGATTCGGACAGTTCGACAGAGTTCGAATATTATTGGAGTTCTACTGTATTGCCACCAACCCTCATTGGTTTAAATTAAAGGCGATTAATTATCTATTCTTTTCTGATAACTAATATTTAATACAACATTATATTTTGTATAGGTATTAGGCAATATAGTTAAATTAACTTAACTGCAGTGGTTTTCTAAATGTTAACCCTTGGAGTAAATGGGTATTTTCATGGATGCATCTGTCTCTTTTGCAGGATTTTCGGCGACATCGACCTTAAAGTACTATAACTACGAAACTACTACACCAATCATAAAAAGAACAACTGCACAATGATTGCATTGAAATTTCGAATATAGAATATTGAAATATCATTTTGTAAAACAATTAGATAATCCTACTAATATTATAAACGCGAAAGTTTGTATGTATGTATGGATGTTTGTTACTCTTTCACGCAAAAACTACTGAATGGATTTTGATGAAACTTTACAATAATATAGCTTACACATCAGAATAACACATAGGATATAATTTATAAAGATATATAGTTTTCTATCATCATTATAACAATTTTCCATCACCACGCGGGTGAAACCGCTGGGCGCAGCTAGTTATGAATAAATATGAGAACGTCAAAGAAGTGAAAAAAACGCGGAACCAGATCTGGTCGTATCATACTCAACGGATAACTGTTTCAGAACCAGATTTGGTCGTATCATACTCAAGGGGTTAAGTAATATTAAATGAAATAAATGAATAAAGATCCGAGTGAAAATGAGCAAATGATTGGGGCCCTCACACCACGACTTTCAATTAGATGTGAGTAGTAGCTGAAACCCGTCAAATTCAATGGTCACTTTATTCAAAATAAACGGAAACATACTTATTATTTACATACAAATAATATTTGTTTGGATTAATTCGATTAAGTGGCTGTGCCTTGCTCATTTGATCTACGATCAGGAATGTCACCAAGGTCTTGGAGAAAACAGACAGGTACAATCGAAGAGCGACGCGGACGTGACATGACGTATGACAGAAAGTAAACAAAAAGTTTTGCACCAATTCATTTTTTCGTTGCTTTAAACATCCGTTTCCCCCAATTAAATCGGATAATCTAAATTCTACTACAATACGATTCTGGGTAAGGACTATGTCAATGCAGTTTCCGTAAGACGGCCCGTGAGGCCCTATCGCTAAATAGGAACAATCTAGGCATACTGGTGAGGGCGCTCACGGGGCATTGTGGCCTGAACAAACACATGTTCAACCTCAAGCTCAGAGACACAAAAATGTGCAGGTTCTGCCAAGGGGCAGAGGAAACTCCCCAGCACCTCATGTGCGAGTGTGGCCCGCTGATGTGTAAAAGATACACCTACTTGGGTGGTCACTACCTCCAACCTGAGGAGGTAAAACAATCTGGCGCCAAAAGCCTGCTGCAGTTCTTAAATGACACGAGGCTTAGCGCAGAACTATAGTAGGTGGCGAACACAATAGATCAGCAATGGTCGCAGTGTTACAAGGATCATAAAGACCTTAGAAAAGCCCCACTCAACAAATAAAAAAAATGTCAATGCAGTTTAGCTATCGCCCGTTAGAGGGCAACCTGTTGACAGTACAAAAAGTTCGCACGGTAATCCAGCAGATGGAGTTATCATTTTCTATTTTTCTCTTTTGTTGACTTTTTACTTTTCCTCTTTTTATGACACATCTACAAACCGAGAGCTTTCTTTAGACACCTCAACCAAATTTTTACACCTAGCCGTTCTCTCAATTTGGCGGTTACAGGAAAAACACGTTTCAAATGAATATATTTGTAATTAAACGTTTGCTAACGAGATTAGAAAGACGAAAAAAGGTAATACAAATAAAAATATACAATTCTTATGTGAGTATAGTTAATATTACCTTCCAGTGCATTGGAGGAGGAATGCAAAAGTCTCCAATTGTTGTCCAATCATTCTGGCATTGAAGGCCAATAGAACGAACCATACTGTTGCTGTCATAATCTCCTCGCAAGAGACAGAATTAGTGCCGTGGCACCCTTCGGGTTAATATATATAGGAGTTTTTTATAACACAAGATCACCAGGAGTCTGGTGAATATCAGAGACACTGTACGGCTTAACGAAGAAGAAGAAAAAGGAAGGATTTAGAGCACCAAAACTTTTTGGTGTATCACTGAAGCTTTCTCAAGAAGTTATACTCAGGAATCACTCTTGACAACAAGCTGAACTGCACCACATTGCGACAAAATGCAGGATAGCAACTGTAGCCTTTTGTCAATGGCAAAGAGTGATGGGAGTCTATCTTCTAGATATACACTGTGGCTGTACATGTTTATCAAAAGACCAATGTTAGTACACGGAGCTGTAGTATGGTAGCCCAAAAGTAATTTTCGAACAGCTGCAATTAAGCTAACGTCAGTACAAAGACTGGCATATGTAGGTGCCACTGGTGCGATGAGAATGGCACGCTTGGAGGCACTAGAAGTTATATTGGGTCTACCACCTCTAAACCTCTTTATAAAACAAGATGCTGCGAGAACAGAACTTTTGCCCTATAAGGCAAAAGTTGAAACATGATGGAAAGAACCACGAAGCAAAGGGAAAATCCGCAAAATCCATGGGATGATTTCCCATTACTGAAGACGAATACAGACAAAATGTTACTTACGTATAATTTAAGGAAAACTTACAAAATTAGTCCTGAGGGCGATGACCTCTTGAGCAAATAAAAAATCCCTGAAGACAAACTCTTCAATTTTTAATGCAGAAATCGTAGGTATAATCATAGCTATATGAGAAATAACAAACAGTAGGAAAGGGGAATGATGTACATATATGGGTATGGCCGCAAAAAAAAAATAAAAAAATATTTTGTTCCAATTTTACGGGCTCTCAACTGGTCTTACAGGACAGGTTGCTGACAAGAACTGTAGGTTGAGAGCCCTGACGTTTATGGGGGTAAACTACAATGGCTCTTTTCTGGACAGTGTTCTGAGCGCATCCGTTTTTCACTAGACTTATGGCAATCCTGGGTTATAAAAAACTACCCTCTTCGTCAGTACATTGTTCAGGGTAAAGGATTAAGATTGGGTGGCATTCCCCGTCATCCTCAATGCGTTAATATTTCAGTCATGTTATGAGGGTAGAAAAATATCTAATAAGTATTCCAGCTTGAGATGCAGAAAAGATCCAAAGAGACCTGGACTAGTAAGATCAGAGCACAAGACCTTTATTTCGAGTGGTAGCATGTAAATATCTGGAATTCTACGGAATAATATGTAATAGAAAATATGTATTAATTTGAAGTAATTTAAAAAATCCCGATATTTTAATTCCCCTATCCAGACTATGAGTAAAGCACGGAAAGATGGTATCAATCAGTGGTGCCATTTGGGTAAGACGAGAGGGCAATTCTTCCGGTGGAAATATATTCATCAATAGAAACCTGATTGGGTACCTTTGCCCCCTATAAAGAAAAAAACTAGAATGGCGCCACTAGTGTTAAATAAGAAATAAAAACTGGTTGTGCAAATGAGAGGTTTTATTAAAAAAAAAAGAAATGAAATAAACAATTTACATCAATTATTACAAAAGGAATTTTCTATCGCTGTTTGAAGTCATCAATAAAAGTGGGAAATGACGTCGGCAGCTTTGAAACAAATTGTCAGCAACTCACCACAGCTATCTTTCTCTTCATTTTCAGCTCCAAGGCATTCTGGATCCTGCATTCTGGACTGGACTGCGTTCCATTTTGAATACTCGTTCGGTTTGTTGACGGATGTATTAATTGCTAATATTACAATTTAATCTTAAATTAAGGTATAGATGTGAAATTAGCACAAAGACAAAAACGAGTATATAACATGATTTTGAAGATCGAAATACAATGCAAATTTTGAATAACAAATTAATTAAATGATTTGAAATTAGATTTATTTAAGAAACCACCATACAAACAGTTTCAAACTTAAAGTTGCTAGCTCGTTAAAAATAAACTTCATTATTAATATTTACAATAATAAAAAATGCCATTTAAACTAACAAACTTTGTATGTATAGGGCGAATGCAAATGTGTATGCATTAAATTAATAATTGTGGGGTTTGTGAGCACTTCAAAAATCACTGTTTAAATTTACAAAATTACATTACAGCAAAATAGCAGCAGTTACATGAAATTTTAAAAAATACACTCTGTTATTTGCAAAGCAATTTTTCAATAACAAAACTGATAAAACGATTTCAAATTATATTTACCTAACATAGAATAAAGTATAATTTACAAAAAAACTATATCTAATACAAATCATAATAAAGTTGCAAGCTTGTTAAAAATAAATGTCTAAAAATATATATATATAATTAAAAATAAAATCAAAAACGACAAATTTCGTATGTGTAGGTGAATGCAGATATGTAATAAATAAATTGTGGGTTTTAGAGAAAATTAAAAATTATCATTGAGCTAAATGTTTAAATTTTACAAATTAGATTACATATTACAGAAATAGTAGTAACACGAAAATTAAATAAAAATTGGTACAATTTTAGTATTTGAGAAACAATTTTTGAATATTAAATTAAACATTATCAATTTGTTTGCAATTTACTCAACAACATAAAATAAACTATAATATGAGAAACAATATTTGTATCTAACAAAAATTCAATATAAAGCTGTGAGCTTATTAAAAATCAATTTCTTTATTAATATTTATAATAATTAAAGACGACATCCAAACTGACAACATTATTATGTATGTAGTGAATGCAGACATGCAATTTAATAATTGTCGGTGTTTGTGAACACATAAAGAATTCAACATGAAAAAAAAATGGTAGAATGTAATTATTTAAAAACCAATTTTTTTATAATAAATTAATTTTGTTACTTCAACAGTTGTTAAATTCGACTTCAACAACAAACGAATTTACCTAACTAACATATAATTAAAGCACAATTAAAGAAAAATATTTACACTAACACAAATTTAAAATAATGTAGTATAATTTGTTAAAGAAAATACATTTCTTAATTATTATTTATAATAGTAAATACAGTCATAAAATTGTCCTTTTTACACGACTGCCCAACAAAAAAGGAGTGCAATGTGTTCAGGGTTCATCATCATAGCAATTTTATAAATTAACACTCAACTTTATACTTTCAACAATATGAAAGTTAAAATAAAAGACGATTTAATCAGAACGTGTTTGTGCATGACATGGAAAATTGTACAGAATAATCAAGATTTTTTAATGCCAAATAAAAATTAATGAATTAAATAAATAACAAAATAAATACATCATTCATAACTAGTATGTAGGTACGTAGATAAAATTTATTTGTTTTTTGATTTTATATCATAAACTAAAGTAAACCTATTATGTCTACATTTTATCACAGATTTTTTAATTGCCTGTCTATAACTAATATATAATGAAAGTGACAGTCCGTAAAAATCACAATATTCAACAGCAATGAAAGAAAAAAGTTGAATGTGAATGTGCATTCACAAAGAAAAGTTTACAGTATAATCAAGATTTTTTAAATCTTGAAACCAATATTTTTACCAATAAATGAAATTGTTTAAACTGGTAAAAAAGCAAAAGCACATCTCTTTTATCCTTCCGCTTCATAATCGTTATCCCGTCAGAGAGAAAGTCTCTTGCCGCATACTGGCCACGTTTCAGTGTTGTCATAACTACTTCCTTGGGAGGATGTTTATGATTCTTTCTAATGGTGCCAACAAGATGTTTCAGCATTTGGAAGCATTCTTGCTAAATATCGGTGTTTAGTGTATATCCCAAATGTACCCAATAGTACCAATTGTCTCCGACAGTGCCTCCGTGCTACAAGCACTAGCAAAAAACACTATAACCTCTGTCCTTGTACTGGAATGCCACAATGCGCTTCAATCCATTGCAGGGTCAAATAAAGTGACCCTGCAATGAATTAAAGGGCACAGCAACTCACTGGGCAACGATGCGGCAGACGAACTGGCCAGAAGGGGATCAAAGAAAATAGTATATGGACCGGAACCCTTGATGCCCATATGAAGGCCATACCCTTGAACCCTTGATGCCCAAATAAAAACATGGCTACGCAGGAACACCGATGAAACCCACCTTACAGAATGGAAAAAAACGCAAGATGTAGGTAAACAAAGAATGCGGTTCCGGAAGCGTCTAAAAAACTTGCCCGCAACCTCACCAGATTAAAAAGGGACAAAATCCGTAAAGTCATAGGTACTATGCCAGGCCACTGTCCCCTAAACAAACACCTGTTTACCATAGGTGTGACAGACAGCCCTCTATGCAGAGGATGCATGGAGGAAGAAGAAACGCCACAGCATGTGCTCATGGAATGCAGGAGCGTGGCAGAGCAACGGGCAAAAATACTACAATCTCCAGCATCTGTCCCGGAGGCCTGTAGCAACCCAAACAGGCTGCTAACCTTCTGGGACAGCCTGGGTTGGCTGGAGTAACATAAACACAAATAGAAACATGAGCCACGCACAACGGCCCAATCAAGAGGCCAAGTGCGAGAAAAAAGCCCAGACAAACTAACTAAACTAACTAACTAGTACCAATAGTCAAAATAGTAGGATAATGACCTACAAACGCAGACAGCGCAGAGCGGACAGGAGGGGTTGCAAGGTTGCATTACCATGTGGATGACAAGAGGGCCCTGCGGGATGGAAACACGAATTACCAACATGGGAGCTGCGGGGGACACTGATGAATGACACTGTTTTTTCTTCATTGACATAAAATTGAATTGTCAATAATTTCGCGAATAAACATACAGTAAAACCCGCATATATCGACCCCGCATAAACAAATTCCCGCTTATATCGATCATTTTTTGCGGTCCCTTGAATTTTCCTATGCTGATAGTACTAATTTTTCCACATTTATCAAACCCGCTTATATCGAATTCCCGCTTATTTCGAACCAAATTTTTCGGTCCCTTTTTATTTTTTTTACTTTAAATTTTACCCAGATATATCAAAGATCTTGGATATTTTTTGAAATGTGCTGGATAAAAACAAGGGAAAAGACAATGATTACAGGAAATTTCACATTTATAAATGATACACATGTTTTTATTGAACGTTCAAGTAAAAAAAAAAGCCTGACTAGATATCATTAACTAGAAAATTATAGTACAATTCACTTGGACACGACAGAAATTGAGTAATGTACTCATCACGAAAGTCATCATGAAAAAGTCATCAAGGGTTGATTGTTTAAGGTGTTGGGTAGCTGGAGAGATGGTCAGATCCTTTACTTTGTCCAGCATCCTGAATATCTCGTAAATTTGCAAGTTCAAAATGATGAGTCGCAAACAAGAAATATATCTGAAGAAATGTTTGTATTTGATCATATTAATTATTGAAAACGCATTTCAACTCTCTATTGAGCCTCACAGTCCTCTATTGAGAGACTGTGAGGCTATTAGTGGATAGACATTTATTTCCAAGATCTTTGAATTTTACTCATTTTCTGGCCTTTACAATCAAAAATAGACGTTTCCCGCTTATAACAAATTTTTACTCAGACCCCTTGAAAAACGATATAAGCGGGTTTTACTGTATATGGTCCATCATTATAAGCAATAAATCAAAAAGTATAAATTTGGACAAAAACTCAAATTCTCGTAAGCTCAAATGTTGTCCCCCATGGCATTCAATGTGTTAAAGGAGAAAAATGTTCCAGTGAAAAAAACTTTTTATACAAATTGTACCTTTTCATGGCCAATGAGGGTGATGTGTATGCATGTTTTAAAATCTATATAACATATTAAAAAATAATAATTTATAACTATCAAATACGACCATTGCATATAAAGGGTCGTTCAAGGTCGTTATAACTGATTTTGACTGTAACTTCAATTATAATATAAATATTTACATAATACAAAAATATTTAGGTAATTATAAAATATCACAGTACATAAATATTAACATTACCGTTATTAAAAATAATACACATTTAGAGTTTATTGTAATTTCTTAAATTATAATATTACAAAAACAATAGGAAATATGCTCCGAGAATAACATAAAATGTTCCTTCGACGAGCAGGAGACGCCTCCCTGACATAATTCATCAATCAACACATGATTAAATCTTGAAGATACCATGTCAAAGAATAATCTTTTTATTTCACCGTTCCGTAGGTAATCTCTTTGCATTTCAGCTTGTATCAAAAAATATATTTTTACAAAAAACTAAGTCTTTTCGAAATATGGAGCTTGAATGCTAACACAGGCATATTCAGTAGCAACACACAATACAGTTAAACAAAATAAAAAAACAACAAGACTTATAACGTATGCATGTTGAATTCAGTAACCTTTCATTAGAACATTTCGAGCCTGCGGATTGTTGGTCGATGGCTAACAGATTTTTCGCACTTAGTCCAAATAACATTTTTTTTTTATTTAATTATATTTTTCCTGGGAAGTATAAGGTAACAATAAATGTTTATTTTTAACCGACTTCAAGAAAAGGAGGAATTATCAATTCGGTTGTATCTCTTTTTTTTTATGTTTGTTACTTAAGAACTCTACTATTTATGAACCGATTTGAAAAATTATTTTTTTATTTGAAAGGATATACTTGCAGATTGGTCCCATTTTTATCAAACTCCTGTTCAGATGATGGGATCCATGAGGAATTGAGGGAGCTCCTCAAATATTAACCTACGAAGTTGAAAATGTCCATGTTGATTCAATTCTGATGACAATGTATTTATTTTTATGGTAAGCATGACCTGTTTCTACACCCTGGGTTGGCTCCCGATGAGGGGACTCCTCAACAGTCAACAGCACAGACACGAAATTTTGTATACTCATTCAGTTATGATAGCCCGTTCTAAGTTTCACCATGACATGGCTGCTTCACCCAGGATTGGCTCCCGACAAGGGGACTTCTTAACGGTCAACAGCACAGACTCGAAATTTTGTATATGTATTCAATTACGACAGCCCGTTCTGTTTCACAAAGACAGGACTGCAGCATCCAGGGTTGGCTTTCAACGAGGTAACTCCTCAACGGTCAACAGAATATTCAATTATGATAGCCCATTCTAGGTATCACCATGACATGGCTGCTGTACTTATAAAACATTTTAGAGTCTGATAGTTTTTTTTTCTGTTAAAATTTTGTTTATTATGTTATTAATTTTAGCATGATTTCATAACCCTGATAATGGACTTTTCATAGATCAAGCTGTTTTAATGAATCTAGGTAAGGTGAGACAAGCTCATCACCCATCGACCTGACCATCGGCCTTAATCAGTTAAAGGGACGAAATGCACTAATGAGGAGTTGGTCGAAACTATTTTTATGCTACACTCATTCATAGTTAGCACCTATTTTTTTGGTATTGCTATTAAATAAGTTTCTTGTCGAGCACATAAGTGGTTGTTCAGTATGAATATCGAAGGTAGCATTATTGTCCACTTTAGGAACATTTGAAAGCATATTGTACAAACATTTTGTCACGTGAGAATAAGGTTTATACATGCACTGTTGATTTTAACAATCTAAACATACAGATGTTACAGTTAAAATCTTTGAAATTCCTTAGGAATTTCAGTACATCCGTTTCACACAATCATAATGTGTGAGTGTGACTGAGTTGCAAAGTTTTTAATTTCTTTCTACTGACATAAAGACATGATGATGCGTAAACACATTAGTAAAGGTAGATAGTAAGTAAAGTAAGATAAATTCATAGCTAAAATTTGTAAGTAATAAAACGGTCAGGGTAACAATATCATCCTAGAAGAGAAAACAAATTGAAATCATTACTAATCATTCCCTATTCTTTCATCCATCTTCAAATTGGCCTAATTTCATTTTATTGAAAAACGTAATTGCTTTTAAACTGAAGTACAACAAATATCTCTACAATTTATCACAGTATACTTAACCTCATTAATAACAAGCAACTTATTATTACACCTTTTCTCTTCTTTCGCCGTTTCGAAAATTTCAAGCTGTTTAACAACAGTAAAAATAATATACACTATCAACTGTACGTCTCAAGTTTGACGTACCGACGCGTCATTAAAATTAAATAACAACTATACAGGACATTCTCGAGCGCGAGGTGTAGCACAACGTACAAAAAAGGCGAGGGAGTGTCCTGAAATTCACTGTGTGGGAGGGCGTACCTGGCATTGTAGGGAACGGCCGGATGTTGCGGATGCATGGTTACGTGTGGCTGCAAATGCATGGGCGCGTGCTGTTGCAGGTGCATTGGATGCGGATGCGGATGGCCGACTGGAATCTGAGAAGCTGGCAGCGGGCCGCGACGACTCGGCGATGGCGGTCGGTTACTAGCGATATAACTGTAAAGACGAAACATTATATTTAGTATGTAATTTTTATTCAATTTCGTCGAGTTCATATGCGTTTGGCAGGCCTCTCTCTCTCTTCCTCATTTGGAACCGCACAACCTGTGAAGCCTTACACCCTGATGCTGGAGAAAATGTAAAAATGGTATATTGTAACCTTAGCATAAGTTATCTATACTAATATTATAAAGAGGTAAAGTTTGTGACGTTGTAGGAAGTAATCTCTGGATCTACTGAACCGATTATGAAAATTCTTTTACCAATAGAAAGCCTCGTTATTTGTGAGTGTCATAGGCTATATATTAATCTGAAAAATGAAAAGACTTTTTCGTGGTAGTCGGATTTCCAAAATAAGTCGGAAAAAACGGTCGAACGAAAACGTTTCTAACGAACGCTGCCTTAACGATGAGAGATATATGATTAACCCTTGGAGTAAATGGGTATTTTCATGGATGCATCTGTCTCTTTTGCAGGATTTTCGGCGACATCGACCTTAAAGTACTATAACTACGGAACTACTACACCAATCATAAAAAGAACAACTGCACAATGATTGCATTGAAATTTCGAATATAGAATATTGAAATATCATTTTGTAAAACAATTAGATAATTATGAATAAATATGAGAACATCAAAGAAGTGAAAAAAACGCGCGACCAGATTTGGTCGACTCGTACTCAACGGATAATTGTTTCGCGACCAGATTTGGTTGACTCATACTCAACGGGTTAAGTTCTAGAGAAAGGTTGTAGAGCTTTATAATGCCTACAAAAAAGTCAACGACAGCATATGTCTAACTTTTATATTTAAGTAACAAAAAGTAGTATTTTATATAAAAAAAATAATTTAAATCGTTAGGTCATGTTTATTGGTCATATTATAAACAATTATGAATATATATCAAAATAAGTAAATTTATCGTCTCAAGTGTTTAAAACAAAAGACTTTTCCCTTTTACTGCATATAATTTCACTTTTACTGCATAAATGGTTAAAGAGATATGACACTCACAAGAAGACACTCACAAATAACGGTAATATAGTCAAATTGGCATGCAAATACATACATACATATGCAGTAAAAATATAACCCTTCTTTTGGCAGTCAGGAAATAAATCATAGCACTCAGTCTAACCAAACCACACTCATAATTTCATCACAAGTAAAAAGTTTTACCGCCCAACGAAGTGGGCACGGGTCAGTGTGTTGATATACCTAGTCGTGCCATAAATATTGATACAAGTGTAAACGCAGCTTTTACGGCTGATAACCTGTACGCAGCCAAATGTTATGTTGGCAGTTTTGGCAGTTGATATGTGCGCTACAAACGCGCAAAACCATTTCAGTATAACTTAAACCGTCATGATGGAATAGTCAGGCAAAGAGAACCGTATCGCTGTTGTTGCTCTTCATAAGCGTGGAATAGAAAAAGCTCGAAATGTTGATTTATTAAAACCGTTGAAAATGACATGTGTTTTTGTGTGTCGTACTATTAAGTTGTTTGCTGATACGGGAAGTGTTAATAACCGTAAAAGATCTAACCCGGCCTTGCAAGGTTCCTACACCACAGGTCATCAATTATGTGAAGTCGCAAATCAATCGAAATCCTGTCCGTAAACAAAAATCATGACTCGTGAAATAGATATTGCGCCGAGAACCATGAGCTGTATCATTAAACAAGACTTGAGACTTAGGGCTTTTAAACGACAAACATGACAGTGCCTTACCATTGAATTAAAAAAAAATATAAAAAAAAACTCAAGGCTCCTTTTGTCCCTGTACGGTGAGGAGAATTATAAAAAAAAATTTGTTTACTGACGAGAAAATCTTTACCGTGGAGAACGCTTTCAATAAACAGAATGATAGAGTGTATGCAAGGTCCTCTAAAGAAGCCAGTAAACTGGTGCCGAGGATTGAACGATGTCATTATCCCGCCTCAGCGATAGTTTGGCTGGGAGTATCCTATGACGGCGTCACTTCCTTACATTTTTGTGAAAAGGGTGTCATAACGGCGGCCAAAATCTATTAACGAGGCATTTAAAGAAGTGCAGTGGAGCCGTCAAATAAAACCATGTTCAAAAACATACCATTGATATGTCAACTAGATTCTAAGGCCAAAACAACTCAACAATGGCTTAAAAATCATTAAAGTAAGTTTATTAATATTGATTATTGGCCGTCAGACTATAAATTGTGGTCAGTTTTAAAGTACATAGGCTGTAGAAGGCGCCACCATAACTTTGAGTCATTGAAGCAGGCGTTGGTAGAGCTGTGGATGATTTTCCCATGGATATCGTCCGTATTGCAATCGATGAGTGGCCTTATAGACTTCGGTGCTGTATTAACCCGGTCGCTCCGTAACATCCCCTGGGGGACCAAATGTCGGCCGCCTAACACTCCGTAACGTTCGTTACGGGACCAAACGCTCGCCGCTGCGAAAAATGCAATTTACAATTCGACACGCCGTACTATATACTTTCTGAGGGCGCTACGATATGGCCAAAATATCTTTAATTCAAGATTTCCGTCTGGCAATATCGAAGGACGATTTAAAAAGTGAGCATAGACGTCAAACGCCAGTGTCCGACGGCAACCCCCACGGCCGCGTACGGTTCCGCGAAATGGGTGATAAAAATGGTGTGTGTGCAGTGTTTGAGTGCCATTTACTGGAGAACAGTGAGTAATTTGCATTTTAAGTTTAATTTGCATTTGTAGTTTCTGAATGAGGATTATTTAGGAGAGATTATTAGGATTATAGGAGAGTCATTTGAGATAGTCCATTTGCTGTTTTTAACGAATTTTTAAACAAAAGACTTCGTCGACAACACGCCCCTCGCGAAAAAATGTTATCACATAATTAGGCGTATTTTGAAAATTATATCTTGTTTTGTAAAATGACTCGCGCAAAGAAACTTGTTTTGATAATTACTATGAGAGAATTAAGTGCGATTTTCCATAGTTTTTCGATGAAATGTGACTCTTTGGAGCATAGTAATTAGTTATTAGACATATAATAAGTATATAATGAGACAATATAATTGAAAAAATCTAACGAATTTTATATTATGAGCATTCAAAGTTTATTATTAAGTTTTGGACGCAAACTCTCAAAACTTTAGATTTTTCAGTAATATCAGACAAAGCTCAAAGTTCTGGTGTGATTTCTAAGAAGTGTGATGAAGTAATAAAGTTATTTTGAAAGAATTTCATATAAAAAAATACCATAAGTAGGGGAGAGGTGGGAGAGTTGATCCCACTTTTAGTTTTCCTCCCTTAGCTCCAAGATTAGCCTCAAATTTAAAGATCTCAAACACGTACTGTATAGTGTGATCCTTTATTGATCTCTTGGCACCTTCTAACTCCTTCCAATGATACAGAAAATTTCAGCAGAACGATTCTTGTAAGACCTTACAGAGATCAAGTCTCCCTTAGCTTAGTAGGAGACTTGATCCCTGAGCGTGGGAGACTTGATTCCCGGGATCAAGTCTCCCTTAGAAGACCACTAACCTGCTTAAGCTTTTGGTAAAATTACACCCCGTGCATATTAGTTTCTTATTTCATTAGGAAGGAATCCCTTGAAAGGAACACACAAATAAGTGAAAAAAAGAACTCATTTTATTGATATTTAAAAGACAGAGCTATTAAATTTGTACTTAAATGAATAAATGCCTTCTGTTCGAGCCGTTCCTTTGCTTGTAGGCTTCGGCAGCCTTTTTGCGTCCCGCTGGTCAACTTCACTGATGTCCGGGATCACAGGAAAACAGAATTTTCCTCCCCTCCGACGCAGGAAGTTGACTTTTAAGATATTATCTTCGTTGACACTGATGACTTTGCCGACATAGCATTTTAAGGACTTTTTCGTCGCAAACTTGACTAAAACAAAATCGTCAGGCTCCAGTTTGCCATCTATAGCAATATTATCCTCATCTTCATCTTCTTCGCTCAAGAAGTTTGATCCACCGCTGCTATCAGGTAAACTGAGAAGCTCATCTTCTTCATCAGAGGAACTAAAAGTAATCAACTTGGTTACTTTTTTCTGCTTTTTTTGGCTAATCTTGGCCCCCTTAGTAGCCTTTTTTAGACACAACTCTTCTATTTCAATTTTTTCAGGGGTGTCAGTGAGTATACGACACCGTCCTCTTTGTCTACCCTTAGTTGGGATTTTCCGAGGTGCAGCCTTTGGGTAGGGCATGATGTCATGCGGCGAATAATGGTGTACACCGTTTCTGCTTGATGTCTGGCTAGTGGGTTCCAGCACACACGAAGAGCTTGAAGTACTAGGAACAACTTCACGCGTCTCTGTGGCAATGCTAACCGTTGACATATCGTCACCCGCTGCATTGGGAAAATCGCTTATGACTAACGGTGTACATTCAGTTTCCTCTGTTGGTTTGGGGCGATCGGTGACCGCACTAGTCAGAAATTCGTCGTCACGGAATATATTTCCATTCAATGGCCAAATGCCACTAACTCTGAAGCCGTTCGTAATATTTAATGGAGCCATAGCACGAGGATACGCCTCTCCCAACAGCTCGCCGATTTCATAAATTGTGAGGGTGCGTCCCGGATGTTGCAGCATCCAATTAGCTGCCACTTGGGAGTAATAAGTTTTCAGGGGTCCAAACACCGTCCGGTCGAGTGGCTGCAGCTTGTGAGATGTGTGGGGGGGTATGGTCAGTATTACAATACCGTGTTCTCTGGCATAGTTTAGAGTTTCTAGTTGAATATGACTGTCATGGTTATCCATGATTATTAAGTGTTTTCGTTCAACAGAAGGCTGCGCAAATCGAGTGAAGTGATGGAGAAATTTCAAAAAATTTGGTCCTGTCATCCAGCCGCTCGGGTGTGCTATCCCATCACTGCCTGGAGGCGTGCCGTTTAACATTCGTGGTTGCCAATTTACTCGGGGGAAGATTGTAAATGGTGGGGTGTGACTCCCGGAAGCACTTATTGCAGCACATACGGTTACCAGTTCTCCACGATCTGCTGAGGTCATTTTGCCCACCTGCTTCACGCCCTTAACCGCAATTATTTTCGAGGGTTTATGCACTGTGGTTACACCAGTCTCGTCAACGTTCCATATGCGTTCAGGAGGAAAAGTAAACCTCGCATAGACATCTGTAAGCTTCCCAAAAAATTCGCCTACGGTGTGTCTATTGATGGCAGTGCTGCGTGCCAAGCTAGTAGCTTCGGGAGTTCGGATGGACAGCCTTGGGTTTCTTTCCAGAAAACCAGGATTTAGGGTATTTCTTGTGGTTGGCTTTTGCGTATGAGTACGCTAGTTTTGTTAGTTGGCCGACAGTTAAACCATAATACATGTTAGCCATGCTTTGGAGGAATAACCCTAATTCATGTTCCTCAATTACGCTGAATACCTGGGATTTCTTATAACCTGGGGCAGTTTCAATGCCCTTTTTACACAACCTCTTTAAAGTCATTACATTAATTTCAAACAATTTGGCAGTCGTCTTGTAGTTCCCTCCATCCCGTACTGCTTTTACTGCTGCTCTGAGTCGGTTCTCATCTGGTGGAACCCTTCTCTTCACTCCTTCCTTTGGAATGTACTTTCGAGGCATCTAAAAATTATATAATACCCGCATTAGACTAATAAAGAGGGAGACTTGATCCCGGGATCAAGTCTCACTACGCTTTTAGGGATCAAATCTCCCTTCATGACGTGTCGAGCAAAAGAAGTAGATTGTGTGGATACAGAGGGTCGTTTCCGTTTTTTCTTTTTAACCATTATTAACAAAAGTATCGAGAATATGAGCATTGTATGCAATGCAGAGATTAACCGAATGATTAAAGATATTTATGAGTCGTAATACATACCAAAAAAGACGCTGTCAGTCGGTAAAATAACAAACACTTCCTAGCAGTGACGTCCATGCGTTTAAACGTCAGATAACACTATGGTTGCCAGTTGTCGCATCATACTTTACAGGGATGCCAACATAGCAAATAAAAATTAAACAGAAGCGCCAATTTTGAATAAGGATCAAGTCTCCCTAGGGATCAACTCTCCGCCCTTAGTCACAAATTAAAAATTAAAATTTTTTTTTTACGAGAACACATAAAAATTTTCTTGGCTGAATAAATAAATATTTTTGTATGCAAATAAGTCAAAAAAAATATGGTTTTGGTAAAGCATTTAATAAAAAACATAACTGTATTTACAATTTTTGCATATTTTACGTATTTTGTGAAAAAAAATCGAAAAGATTTTATAGGCGAGTTTTTTCAGTTCGCCAATTTTGTAATATTTATTCATTATTATCTTAATTGTTTTACGAGATAAAGTTGTAATGTTTTATATTTCAAATTTCAATGCGGTCATTTTACAGTTATTCTTTTTATGATCGGTGTAGTGGTTTACAAGTTATGGTCGTTTGTATCAAGGTCGTCGACTCGCGTCGATTTTACGCGCGAATATGTCGCGCGCAAAAGTGATAGCTGAATTTTTACGTCGCGAGAGGAGGGGTTAAAGCAAATGGCGGTCATTTCGAGTAATTTATTTTTTATTTTGGTAGTTAAAGTCTTGTATCAATATTTATGGCAAGACTAAGTATATATATATTGGAATCGGCCATTTCAAAAAGGGCATCTGAGGCAAAAATGATTTTTTCAGGAGCTCTATAAAACCATTTCTAGCATTAACCCCTCAAATGTGAGGCGTCCCTTAAGGGATGCCTTGGCAAAATGTATACAAAATGTATATAAATTTATATAAATATAAATATAAATGTAAATGTGCGCCGCTTTATAGTAATCCGCTCTATAGTAATGCTATAGCTCTATAGTAAACCCCGCTCTATGTAAATGTAAATGTAAATATAAATTTATATACATTTTGCCGTAGGCAACCCGAGCTAATCGCCATTCATTTGAGGGGTTAACAAACTTGAAATTGTTTTTCATAATATATCATATAAAACAAGCTAAATTTGTTTAGTTTAATGTTGCACTATATAGTTTATATTGTTCAATTAATTAGTAATTAAAGATTAAATATCTGAAAAACATGCCCTTTTTAAAATGACTGAGATGTCTCCATACAAAAGTGCCCTTTTCAAAATGACCATGTAATCGCCATATAGCAAAACTGACTTCTAACGTCTAATAGAACGTAAAAGCTTTCTAGTCTCGAACACCCTTTACATTTCCTTTTTATAAAAGTTGCTAAATCATAATTAACATATTAAAAAGTTCGACAGCAGATATAAATAAAAAAAAATACCAAATTGACTCTCGTATTTTGAAACTAAACTAGGTACAGGTGCTATTTTGACTTTGAACATGCGTTGAGGTGTAAAGAATCGATTTCCAGCAAAAAAGTAATTTCCGAAAAAGTGCCTCATATGCCCTTTTCGAGACGACAGATTCATTGGAATTAATTTATTTTAAATTTAACTTTATTACTTCTGTGTGTATTGTAGGGTGACAATTAGGAATTAATTTATAAAATTATTGACTGTAAGATATCGTTACAGCGATAAGTCAGACATTTGTGCATACATTGTCTTTTTTTATAAAACCGGTGTAATATAAAATCGAAGACTATCGTGGTTGTTTGACATTATAAATAGGATAGAAAACGAATTTACTACGCGGTAAATTCGTTTTCTATCCTATTTATAACCGGTGTAATATTCATTAGGTAATGTTTTTATAGAACAATAAAGTTATTCTATTCTATTCTAAAGTGCAAAAAATATATCACATGGTCAGCATTTCTCTTCTGAGACGGAGTGAATTATAGCTAACCATGCCTGTGATAAATAACGTTGATACAAAAATGGACAGTATCCATAATGTTTGAAGTAAAAAATCACCAAAACCACTTCTGTACCATTTGCAGCATGAGGATATATGTATCTTTAGGCGGATTCCAAATAGCTGCATTCGTTTCCATGCATCTTTTAACTGTCAAGTAGTACGACGTGCACATAATCCAAATATTATTGTTTGGATTGCTGTATCGCAAACCCTAGAAGCTTGAAAGAAGTTATAGATAGTTAACTAATGTGTTCCTTGAAGTTTAAGTGGGAGTTGAAAAAACTCCAAGTCCTTGACTTCAGTCACTCTAGGAAGCACACACACAGCGATGGAGTTATCATATATCAGATGAACAGGTGATCTTGTTAATGTCATAAATGAATATTTGTTAATATTGAAGTGAATGTTACGAGCTTGGCTCCATAAATAAGCTGCATCAAGAGCATGCAGGCCTTAGCACTTCCAGTGGATACTTATAATTTGACATCATCAGCAATAACGTTATGATTGGCCCGATTCCGGTCAGTGAATGCCATGACACCTCTGCTTGTGTTTATTTACTATATCGAGAGCCTTGACCCTTTGGTGACACGCATGCCAATTGGCGTTTTTCGTATTATCCGTATTATACTGTATTTATTTAATTATCGGCTCTATTTCTCCCTCCACTGTGGTAAAAGTCTATCATTGAAGCCTGCTATCGAATAAACCACCATTATATGTATATCAGTATGCTTGCACACACCTTCTACAAACAAATTTTTGAGAGCTTCGAAAATTTTGCGTGGAATGACTGGTCTCCGAAAGGTTAAGCTAAAAGTTTGTATGTAGAAAATTTTCAAAATTGACTTTTTGGGGCAAATCACCCTATTTTGACTATTCTACAACAATTTGAAAGGGTGTAACAGTATCGTTAAATAAACCAGAAGTCTAGATATTTATAATAAATAAAGTACAACCGGAACTGCAATGGAATTCACAGACCAAAGTCCATAAAAAAAACTTCTTTTTTTTTACACTTCTGAGGGTGAGCAGTGGATTTTTACACTTCTGGGGGTGAACGACCGGCTGTGGTAGGTTTAGGACAGCTGTCTTGCCACATGTGAGCGTTCCCCTTACCGCCCATTCACTTCCATTTCGAAGCCATAGAATTTGATATGCGGAAATCGCAGTTTTAGATATTTTTTCTAGGAAAGAGCTGATTATTCCTCTGGAAAGACCAAGATCTTTAAAAAGGTGAAACAGAGATTTATCTGGTAGGCCACGAGCGCCAACTTCCACCGCGTGAAGGTGAACAGTGAAGCCGTTCCGGTTGACAGCATTTGTGAGATCATGGTATTTATTTAATTTGTACTCGTGGTCATTTGGGATATTTGATTCCCATGGAACATTTAATTCTACAATAAGGGTCACCTTCCGAGATAGAGAGTAAAGAGTTATATCTGGACGGAGGGCTGTGCATCCGAGACTTTCAGGGAATGTATACTGCTTAGAGACCGAATCAACCTCCAGAATCCAATCTAAAGCTTTCTCGATTATTGAGAAAGGTTTTGTAGTTAAATGTTTTTTGCATTTAGAGCCATGTTTTGTAAATAAATGTTTTTTTTGCATTTAGAGCCATCCCGCACAATTTGTATTGGGGTTTTAGAGGGTAATGTCAAACCCTTGTTGTCACGAGCCACTGAGAGGCTAATTACCTCGCAAATAACAGAAAGGACTTTGTCATGGTGGTAAGTGCACCGTCCTTGATCTAAGGCCGCTTTACAGCCAGCTAGAATATGTGCAAGGGGTTGTGCAAGAGGTATTGCTACAAAGGGGACATGAACTATCCTCGGCATAGCTCCAACGAGCGAGGTTACTGGGGTCTGGAAGTGTATGCTAAAAGCATACACTTTCCAGTGCATTAGAGGAGGAATGCAAAAGTCTCCAATTGTTGTCCAATCATTCTGGCATTGAAGGCCAATAGCATGAGCCATACTATTGCTGTAGTAATCTCCCCGCTAGAGAGACTTCTTCAAGTCCACATCGCTCATGGTTGTACTGCCATACCCCAGACCAGTGCCATTCTGGCTGATTCCAGTAAGGAACTTTTTGTGGAAGTCTATGCGGGCTTGTAGATCATTTGAATCACTACGGCCACTTATTACGTACTGTAGTATTGGCCAGTGCCATTCTGGTTGATTCCAGTATGGGAATTTTTGTGTGTACGCGGACTTGTAGATCCTTTGACTCACAACGGCCACTTATTACGTGCTTCGATATTGCCGGATCTTTATAATTGCTAAGAATCGAATTTTTGGTTATTCTGGAGTTGGCTTAGAGCAGAGGGCAGTTTTAGCGATAGCCCAAAATTGTGTTTGGACCTGAAGAAAGTCGAGGGGTCAGCTGGTTTGGCTAAGGACAACCAGGATTTTAAACCAGCTGTCACCAGCGCATCTATACGGGACAGTTTGGTTTTCGTGAAATCGTAAATAAGAAAGGGCCATGACAAATGTGAAATTAGATAATTGTCATAGATTCAAGCCTTACAAGGGTCAGAAATTTGCAAGGCATCTACTTTTGCCAGGCAACTATTGAAATGCTCTGTAATATAGTCGCCAGAGATGTCTTTTCCCTGGTAGGTTATTTGCCTGCCAAGGAATTTGAAACGGTTATTTGGGTCTATAAGGGAGATATTAGAGCCCTTACAGACCAATTTGGGATCATAGGACGAAATTTTGTGTCTATGCGTGCGAGTCGAAGGCAAAAACATTTGAAAGGGCTTCACTTTTATACAGCCTGAACAGCTTCACTTTCTGTAATAGCAGGGAAAGCTGCTTGGGGGCTCCTGGTGATAAAAGTTAGGTCAGGCTTCCCAGCAGCATATTAAAAACGATATTAAATATCATCGGAGAGCGGAAACAGCCCTGAAATAGTCCAATTAAATATGGTATAGACTGGGTAGTCCATTCTTGCATTTTGACATAGAACGTCAGATAGTTGTAGTAGGAGACTACAATGTCACGCACCACAGGTGGGAAGTTGTACCAGCGGAGTGCAAAGTGGAGGAGACTGTGTCGAACTGACCCAAAGGCGTTCTCTAGGTTGAGCCAGCATAAATTGATTTGGCGTTCGTGCTGTCTCGCATCCTTGATGGCAGCAGCCAGGAGAGAATTGTGCTCGAGGCAACCCGAGACGCCACACATGAAGCCTTTTTGAACTGATACTCCAAGGTACTTATTCCGGTGCATGAATTCACTCATCCTCGCGTGGACTATGCTAAAAAAGATTTTGGCCACAGTATCTGTCAGATCAATGGGCCGAGCGTCCTTTGGTCCGGTGAAAACTGGGACCTTTGGAATTAAGATGACTGTCGCTCGGCCGAAATTCTGTGGGACTACACCGCTATTCCATATGTCGGAAGATGGATCCTAAATATTGCGAAAAGTGTAGCATCACTTTTATAGTATTCAGTATTACTACAGGGTTGAAAAGTTTCATGTAAAATTGCATATTTGTAGATATGTCTTTTCAGCTTGAAGCTCTCGATATGACAAAACAATAGCCAAAAACAACAAATAATTTCAGTCAATGATCATGACATTTCTATCAGCCTAAAAATAAAGCATGGTTGCATAACTGCAGTTAACAAAAATATTTAAGTATTACAATGGGCTTGATAGCGTTCTTTCATGAACTAAAAATGGAAATAAGTTCATGCGAACGAGACAGAGCAATGCATTGGAGCAAAATATGAAATGAACGACACCTCAATTTTCCGGAATCAAGACTACCTGTTAAAACTTAAAATAATCCAAATAAGTTTGAACACATTTAGTGCGGTTTTAGATTCAGCCACTGTATTTTCGGTGGGTATTTTTAATGCAGACAAATAACAACCGTTGATTTCGTTTGCGATATTAGTTCATGAAGAAACGCAATCGAGCCCATTATCTTTATAAACGCCTGTTCCGACAATCTATATCTCCTACCTATATTGTCACAAAAAAGAACAACCATATCATAAGATACTTACTCATGTGGACTGCGAAGAGTTTCCCTCCGACGATGAATAAGTGGTCCGTGGCCGGCTATTTCGGAAAGAACCGGAGAACGATGTCCAGGAGATGTCAGAAGTCTACTCGGAGATAGTGACCGTGATCTAAAGAAAAAAGCAATTGAAATACAAATTTAATTAGGTAGGAAAGTACCAATATGAAACACCATTAAAAGATTGACTACAGCACAAGCTTGATAAATTAGTTGGGTAATAATCCACCAACTGCCTCTTTAAAATCCTTCGGGAAAAGAGCTTCAAATATAGACAATATTTGAATATTCACATGCAAGAGGAAATTAAATCATAATGACGGAACGAACATAAGCTGTTCAAACTACTAAACTCAGTACACAAAGTAGCAAAGAAAATAGATCAAAACATCTATCAAAGGAACCTTCAAATGGCATAATTTTTCATACCAGAGTGTGTTAAAATTTGTTAAACAAAATTGAAAACTTCGCCAGGGAGCACATATAAAATTATGTCATCGGATACATTCGCATGCGATATAGATTTTGCAATTACAATCCTCTTGTGTACTAGAATATCAAGGAAATTGTTGGAATTCTGATATTGGAGTGATATTTGTTCTAAGAATGAAGGAACGAACTGAAGTCGATTGAAATTCGTAAAGGGCGAAGATTAAAACTAGAAAATAATGTTAGAATCTGAGATTATATACGAGGTTTGTCCGGAAAATACGTATAAAAAATTCGGGGCGACGAGTCAAGGCGTTGTGGAGGGGCGGCCCGGTGGTTACCCTTTTTTTTACCTCCCGTCGGCATGGAGCTCTCTCTGATTGAGGAACAACGCATCAACATTAAGTTTCTTGCTAAGCTAGGCAAGAATGGCGGTGAGATTTTTGAGTGTTTGAAACAAGTTTAAGGAGACAATTCTCTGAAGGAACCAACCGTCAACCGTTAAAAAGGTTCCGGGAAGGCCGAGAAGAGGTGAAAGATGACCAACCTCCCTCCACATCGAGTTCTGAGGGAAATGTTGAACGAATTTGGGTTTGTGTTCAGACCGTCGATTGACAGTTAAAATGATAGCTGAGGATCTGTCAATCCCCAAAACAATCGTCCACGAAATTCTGACAAAAAAACTTGAAATGAAAAAATTGTTTACGAAAATCGTTCCGAAGCTCATGACTCCAGAACAGACAGCAAGGAGGGTTGCTTGCTGTGAGGATTGGTTGGAAGCAGCGGAAAGGGGGGACTTTCTCAACCGGGTCATCAATGGAGACGAGTCTTAGTTCTACGAATTTGATGTGTAGCTGAAATCTCAAAGCATGGAGTGGAAGCAAGCAGGAGAACCGAGAACAAAAAAGTCGCAAAAATCAAGGTCCAATGTGAGTTGATTGTTTTCTTTGATTCTCGGGGCATTGTTCACCAGGAATTTGTCCCTCCCAGCCAGACAGTGAACGGAAATTTCTACTTTGAAGTTTTGAGTCGTCTCAGAGCTCGTGTGGCCCGAGTTCGACCGGATTTGGCACAAGGGGGCAGGTGGATCCTTCATCACGACAAAGCGCCTGCTCACATGTCTCTCGTTATGCGTGAGTTTTTGGCCCGAAGCTCAATCACAGTGACAGAACACCCCGCCTTTTTCACCCGATTTAGCCCCTTGCGATTTCTTTCTGTTCCCAAAAAGCAAAATAGTGTTTCGGGGTCGGCACTTGGGGGATGTGGAAGCCATCAAGGCAGCAGCGACACGACAAATGAAGAGCCTCACAACTGAAGACTTTCAGCGATCTTATCAACAGTGGAAACGGCATTGGCAGAAGTGCATCTTGTCTCAGGGGGAGTGCTTTAAAGGAGACCATATTGAAATACCTGAATAATTGTAAATTAAGTTATTATTCCACTTTTATAGGTATTTTTCGGACAAACCTCATTCGTACAATCATGCAGGATTTTATATTTGGCATAGCAGCTTTAACAGTAGGTACAAAAATAAAATGAGAGATGAAAGTATTGAACGGTGGCATCTGATGCATGCTAAGTCTAAGATATACTAAAAAAGAAAATCAAATCATTATTTTATGATAAACCATGCAGTTTTAAGGTAATCGCCATGCATTAGGTGGCAGATAAAGCAGTGTATTGATTAAACATAGTGATGGGTAGGGAACATCTTAACCAGTCAGTCGGATGTTTTTATATTAGAGAGTTTACCATGCATTTTATTTACCGCAACCCGAATATGCACACAAAAATGGAGCCCATTAAAGCAGTGTTCGCCAACCTTTTTATATGACCAGTGAATGAGTTTCGAAAAATACAATCTGTATAAATACACATTTCAACATCTCATGTTTTACCCCAGTTACTTAAGTTGGTACAGTACCGTGCAAATTAATTGGAACAAAGAGTATTGAGTGGCCCGGAAACTCCTCTGAGCTCAACATTTGCAAAAATGGCTAGTGCGTAAAAAGGTACTTTTCGAAGAAAAATACTCTTTGTTCCAATGAATTTGCACAGTACTGTAAATATGTATGACTTGACATATTCCATGAAGGGAGTGTATCTCAATAACATCTATATCGTCACGGTAGTTCATAATGATTGTTTGAGACAAGACATTAAAATTTTGAAATTAGAACTATCAAAAATTCTTGAGAATAAACATTTTGGAATTCTAGCTTTTATTTAAAAGTATATGTGTAAAAAACATATATATGAAAAAGCTTAGAAGGAAAAGATTGTTAAATGATAAATTTGCACCCTTTTATGAGCTTCTTTATCTAACAAAGGCTCAACTACATATGTAGGTCAGTCATGCTTTATTGTTATTATTTTTATTAGTACAATGGATGAGCGGTTTAAGCTGATGTGCCCATGTCGAATTCTACATATGAATAACGTTAATCATTAGATTTACGACGGTCATGGGGCACACCGCCGAGCGCCTTTCCTTCGACTGATGAGTGATTGACGATTTGGATTTGTAACATCCGGTTAGAAAATCATCCTTTCATCCATGTGAGGCTATAGCTTTAACGGTGACTAATTTACTTCTTCTCTCGGTTCAAAGAGGTATAAAGGATGCGTCTTCTCTTCGGTTCTATTTGTAGATGCCGATGCGGAGAATCCATAATCTCGAGCAGCACTTCGAACGGCCCAGAGTTTACGGACTGGTGGACCGCAACTCGCGGACAGGCGCAGGATTGGTTGGCGAACAATGCATTAAAGAGTTAATCGACGAGCCACGAAGCAAAATACAGCGGCGTTCTCTTCCTAACTCGCAGCGGTCGGTTGTCGAGATTCTAACGTCGTGCGAGTTAAGAAATAAACGACACAAACGTCAAAGCCCACAGGAAAAAGACAAATCAACAAGCGTAAGTAAGGGTGCGGCGATTGCTCATCTATATTAGGGCAGGCAAAGAGGAGAGCGAGTGAACCTGCTGATGGAGAAAGAGGAGCGGCGGCGGCGCGCGGCCGGAGGCGGCGGCGGGGCGCGGCGAGCGGCGCGATCGCCCCGCTCGAGCGCGCCTCGCTCGAGCGCACGCGGAGAGCGCGAACGCGACCTGCAAATTCGCAATTTTCACATCCGTCTACGCTCGAGAACTCACCCGCGAGCAACATTTTATCCCATCGCAACTATTGTATGAAATTTTTGAATTAGCTTTTTTTTTTTTTACAATTCAATTAGTCGTAAAATAAAGGTGCAATGACAATGCACGCGAATGTCCATGGATGTCAAATATTTTATTTCAACGGTCAGGATAATACAGCACACTTTCGATAATTCTCCCTCATGAAGCAGCCGATTATCGTATATACAAGGTGTGTTCAGAAAATAACAGGAATTTTTAAATTTCACGGGTTTGAAGAGTCAGATTGCCAATTTTTTTTTAATATGTTGGTATACATGTCCCTGAAGTATGATAAAATTTTCAGCTGTATTCATTATTTACTTTGTCTGTGGCAGCCGCTAAGGTTAGACGTGTTTTATGAGCTCGGTGATTTTGGTCTTGGCGAGCCAGAACGCCTCCACTAGGACGATTGAGCCTATGTTTCGACATCATATCCGTAAATCCATGTTTCGTCACCAGTTATAACCCGTTTTAGGGGTGCGATAGAGGTCTACTACCTCCCCGTGAGCATAGTCGCATCCCTCTGACCCAGACTAGTTTCCCAAACTAGGCTGGGAAAGAGGGCGCCATGCCGGTGCACCCTGGAAACTCCGGTTAGATACAACAGGGAGAGATCCCTGAAGTTGATGACTTGGAGGCCAAAAAACCTCCACCCCAAGTCAAGGTGTTACCCGTACCGTGCCAAGGGCTGTGTGGCTGAGGGAGAGCTCAGTCTCTAACGGTGGCTTTCTGAAACTAGGGCGAATCAGGAAGTAGAAAAGCCCTTTGACCGAAAGAAAATAATAAAAATTTCCCCTCAAAACTACGACCAGGACGGCACCGTCCGGGAAGGAAATATTTCGGAGCCAAGGAGCACAACTCAAGTCGACCCTTTGCCCGAACAAATCTCAGCTGTCACAGGGACAAGCAAAGGTGCAGACAGAGTAGGAAACGACTCTGATATACCAAGACATTGAGACACACAAGAAGCACAGGACAAAGTTGTCCGGTGCTGCTCGAAAACGTTTTAGGATGCTGAAGGCAGCAAACGTGAGTGCTAAAGAAGCCTCTGTAGAATGCCTCAAGTCCTGGAAAGATATTAAGAGCCTGACCCGTCAGAGCACTCCCATATCCGATGACCAAAGAGCGTCTAAAAGCACACGGTCGGAGGAGTCGTCGAAGGAAAACTCAAAAAAGGCTTCTATGATATACCCTGAAGAAGGCATCAAGCCAAACTTCAGGGAGGTGGTTGGTTCTTCACAAGTGGGAATAAAAAACGAAAGCCCGATATAAGAAGACCAAGTGCAACTGGTGCACCGCTCACTACTGACGCTGATTAAAAACATCACTGTCAGAGGCTCGGGCCCAAAATTTCTGGGTTTCACTCACAGGCCTGGCTGGATCCTGATCACATGTGAAAATCAGAAGAGCTAGGATCGGTTTGTGGGAGAAATCCCAAACCTCAAACTATGGCCCGAGGCAAAGCTGTCAATCATGACTAAAACCGAAATGCCTAAGCCACTAGTTTGCACAACGTTCTTCCCCAGCAGCGAGGCGACGAACATAAAGGATGCCCTAAGTCTGCTGACGAACCAGAACGAAGGCATACTTCCAGAATACTAGAAAACACCAGTATCCCGGAAAAGAATGGACACCACGTGACCTTTTCAATTGACGAGCCCTCTGTGGAGACCCTTCGGAAAACCGACTATAGGGCCACCCTTGGTTCTGGAAAGATTTCCTTCAAAATCAGGGGTGAGCCCACGAATCCCCCAGGAAACAGGGCTATCCCATCCAACACCAACAAAGGCAAACAAATGCCTGCTCCCATACAGCAAAAGAAAGAGCCAGTAAATCGGCCTTCTCCTGCTGACGAGAGTACAGAAGCGCCTAAGAATGGGAGAAAACACTGGAATAAGCAAGGCACATCCTAATCCAAACATGTAAAGCCTCATCCTCCATTGGAGAGGGAAAAGCCCGCGACAAAGCCCACAACCCCTATGGATCATTGATGGCGAACATAGGTAACTCTATAAGGATTCTCCAGATCAACCTCCACCATGCCATTGCCGCCAGAGCAGTGGCGGAGTGTTGCTTTACCAAAGGAGAAATCAACATCGTCGTCATACAGGAACTCTGGGTAAGTCACTTAACCAGAGTTCGCTTAAACGCTAGGGGTAAAATCCTCTCCTCCCTGGGGGGGAAAAACCCAAGAGTTTTAAAATCACAATACAATCAAGTTAAATGGGCCATAAAATACTTCAAACCATACAAATTATGCGGGACGATGGAATTATGCCCGTGCTTTTGCAACAGGGTGTTGACATTCTAACTCCATATCTGGTTAAAATCTTCAGAGCAAGCTATGCCTGGGGACATATACCAGAAGAATGGACCAAGGTCAAAGGCTGGCAGGAAGGACTACTCAATGTCAAAGTCCTTCAGGCTAATTAGTCTCACATCCTTTCTAGTGAAAGCGATGGAAAAGATAATGGATAGTTATATCAGGGAAAAAATCCTAACGGTCAACCCTATTAGATGTAACCAACACGCCTACCGCAGAGACAAATCCACGGAAACCGATCTGCTCTACCTAGTAAGCAGAGTAAAAAAGGCGTTGGAAGACAAACAAATCGCACTATGCGCATTCCTACACATTAAGGGCGCCTTCGACAAAACCCCAATTGAATCGCTGGTGAAGGGTCTAACGTCAAAACAAGTTGACTCCACCACAACCATATGGGTGAAAGCAATGCTCTTAAACCGCAGGGCCAAGGTAGCTCCTCAGGGAACAAAACGAAGCCACCACAAGAGGCTATCGGCAGGGAGGCGTACTCTTGCCCCTACTATGAACTCTTGCAATAGATCAACTCCTGCATAGAATGGCAGAGGCCGGGATACACACAGGGCTATGTTTATGACCTAGTAATCATTGTCCGGGGCTTCTGCCAAATCACGATCTCACACGTGATGCAAAAAGTGTTAACAATGGTTGGCAATTGGTGCAGAGGTAACAATGGTTGGCAATCGTGCCATTTACTAACAAACTAGGTAGACTGAAAATGCCAAATCTAAACCACAGGCAGATTCTTTTCTCCAAGGAAGTAAAGTATCTGGGAGTCCTGCTCAACCATAGACTCACCTGGAACAGCCACCTAGATAAAACAATTCAAAAAGCTTAAAGTGTTTCGGGTATAAGCAGAACGTTGGCAGGAAAAAACTGGGGCCTTAACCCCAAGATCTCCCAGTGGCTATACACTGCCATTATGAGGCCGTTAATAACGTACACCTTGGTGGTATGGTGCAACAAAGCCAACCAGAAAACCGTGATTACCAAACTAAGCAACATCCAAAGGACGGCGTGCCTCATGACAACTAGCGCAATGTCCTCCACTACTGGAGCAGCTCTAGATGCACTGCTGAACTGCCGCCCCTACACATTAACTTAAAACAGGTGGCGAAAGCCAGCATGTATGTACAGGCTGTCTGCCCGGGAGAAGACAAATCTCACAAGCACTAAGATCAGTTCTTGAGTCAGTCAGTGAAACTCCAACCCTCAACATCGTATCAGACACCATGCTTCCACTCCTAAACGTTGGAAAACTGTTTACAGTGGAACTGCCGCCCAGAGACGACTGGCCTAAAAAACCTACTGCTCTGGGAAGCCGGTAGCCTTAAATGGTATACTGATTGGTCCAAATTGGGACTTGACATAGGTTGCGGTATATATGGAGAGCGACCAAACTTCGAAAGAAGTGTAAACTTGGGGAAATACGCCTCCATATTCCAAGCGGAGATATAGTTTGTCTTAGTATAGCAGAGGTATACGCCATTATTGAATGTGAGGATAACAACCTCCATAATAACTACGTCAATCACCGTATCTATATCCACTTGGATAGCAAGGCAGCTCTTATGGCACTAGCCTTGAATACCATTAATTCAAAGCTATTGCAAAACTGCATATCACTACTGAATTCTCTGGGCGAAAAGAATAAGGTAATTCTATGATGGGTTTTTTGGCCATGCAGGAATCGAGGGAAATGAAAAAGCCGACGAACTTGCTAATACAGGAGCAAAGGTAACGTTATACGGCCCTGAACCTTGCTGTGGTGTACCAAAAAGCCTTGCAAACCTAATGCCCAAAAAAATATGTTTAGAACAATCCGTCAACCACTGGAACAATACGCCAGGGTTGAATCATTTTAAAGCGTTAATTAAGGCTTACGACTGTAAGACTGCCCGTGAGGTGTTATTGCTAAATAGGAACAATTTACGCATACTGGTGAGGGCGCTCACGGGGCATTGTGGCCTAAACAAACATATGTATGTACAACCTCAAACTCCGGGACACAAAAATGTGCAGGTTCTGCCAAGGGGCAGAGGGCCACGGGCCACGCTGCACCTCATGTGCGAGTGTGGCCCGCTGATCTTCAACATTCAACAAATTTTGCTGCCACGCGTTTCATACCCAAAACATTAAAAGAAAATCATGGCCAATCGATATGCCAACATCATCAGCGACTTCTCTGATTGTGATTCGGCGATGGTTCATAACCATTTCTTTCACTTTTACCACGTTTCATTGATTGCTGATGTGCTGGGGCATCCTGGGCGTTTGTTATCTTCAACGTCTCCACGGCCATCTTGGAAACGCTTGTACCAATCGTAAACATTGTTTTACTCAAAGCAGACTTACCATAGGCCTTTATTAACATTTCACACTGTGTTACACTTTATTTGATACAATCTAAATTGATACAATTTACACTAAATTTGATACAAATTCCTTGATCCAAGTCTTTTAACAAACAAAAATCGCCAAGCTCATAAAAACACGTTTAACCTTAGCGGCTGCCACAGAAAAAGTAAATAATGAATACAACTGAAATTCGTATCGTACTTCAGGGGCATGTATACCAACAAAATATAAAAAAATGCCAGTCGGACTCTCCAAACCTGCAAAATTTAAAAATTCCCGTTATTTTCTGTACACACCTCGTACATTATAAAAACAAACATACCATAACTGTTATTATTCGTCACAATTTTTTCCATAGTAACAAATTATCTTAAGGGCTCGGAGCGGCGATGCAACGCCGAGCGGGAGATGCAAAATTTTAAACCGAAAGTTAGGAAAGGTCATGTTACGCTAGTCAGAACTTAGAATGAACCGATTCAATACCAATACCGTTAATTATTTACATCGAGCAGATGGTCAGTTCAGCGCACTCTAGAAAAATGTAGAGATACTTACTGATCCGCAGCGCTCCAAAAGAAAATGGCCATTTGTCAAAATTAAAAGATTACATCTCCGAGAGAGCGTATTTTGAATCTGCTCTCTAAAAAATAGAGCAATCTCGTGTGCTAGTAGTGCTACATAATGACGTCATGTAATAATAAGTGTCAAAAAAGGTGCTCTGAATGCAAGCTATACGAATTAATGTTTGTCAGCTTATCGTCAACAAAGAGGTCCGCAGTTTCGACGGACCTTCCATCAGCTGTTACATGTTTACATCCATAATTGTTTAGTAGGTATGCTTAGTGACTACTAAACATGCCATAAAGCGCGACTACGCTTTATAGCAACAAGCATATATTGAGTTGAAAAGTAGTCAAAAAATGGCAGATAAACAAATTATAACATTTCAAACAGTCGTATTTGATGGAATGATTGGCAACATCAGCTTATCCTATTATTTCTTTAACATTATGACAGTTTCAAGCACTTGAGAGTAACACAGAAGACTCGTTACGGATATAAAATATAAAGAAGTCTGATCGCAATAAGTTTTATGAATAGGTGATTCCATAAATAATAATAAAACTATTTATTCTTAACCCGCACCGCACGTAACATCCATTTGGGGACGCGTATGGCGACCGCCTACAATGCGTAACGTCCGCTACCGGGGACATCGCGCTCGCCGCTGCGAAAAATGCAATTTACGATTCGAATCGTCGTACTTTATGCTTTCTGGCGGCTGAAATACATGGCCGAATAATCTTTAATCCGGCGGCCAGCGGCGATAATAATTAAAAAGTCAGCATAAACGTCAGACGGCAGTCGATCGGCAGTGCGATCGGCCAGAGCGCGACGCGGCCGCGTAGTTCCGCGAAATGTTTGTTTTGTGAAGTGTTTTAGAAGTGTTTTGTGGATATAAGTGCAGTGTATACCGGATAAAAGTGAGTAATTTCCATTTTTAAGTAGTTTAGGCATTAGGATTAGTCAATTTAGACAGTCCATTTGCTGTTTTTCACGAATTTTCGAAGAAAACACTTTGGCAACAACAAACGGCTCGCGAAAAAATGGCCGTTTTTATTTTGTAATGTTTGTGAAATATTCCGATATATCGCGAAACATGACGTAATGTCGCTTTAATTTACTAATAAAATAGGTATTGCTTCATTTACATCCTAAGTTATCACATAATTAGGCGTATTTTGAACATTATATGTTGTTTTCTAATATGGCTCGCGAAAATGAAACTTGTTTTGATAATTACTATGAGAGAAAAAAGTGCGATTTTCCATAGTTTTTCGATGAAATGTGACTCTTTGGAGTATAGTAATTAGTTATTAGACATATAATAAGTCTATGATAAGACAATATAATTGAAAAAATCTAACGAATTTTATATTATGGGCATTCAAAGTTTATTATTAGGTTCGGACGTGGAAACTCTCAAAACTTTAGATTTTTCTATAATATCAGACAAAGCTCAAAGTTCTGGTGTGATTTCTAAGAAGAAGTGATGTAGTAATAAAGTTATTTTGAAAGAATTTCATATAAAAAAATACCATAAGTAGTCACAAATTCAAAATTAAAAAAATTTTTTTTTACGAGAATACATACAATTTTTCTTGGCTGAATAAATAAATATTTTTTCCGTATTTTTGTATGCAAATAAGTAAAAAAAAAATATCGTTTTGGTAAAGCATTTAATAAAGAACATAACTGTATTTACAATTTTTGATATTTACAAAAACTGTATTTACAAAAAAATCGAAATGATTTTATAGGCGAGTTTTTTCAGTTTGCCAATTTTGTAATATTTATTCATTATTATCTTAATTGTTTTATATGTCAAATTTCAATGCGATCATTTTTCTATTTATCTTTTTTTAATCCGTTTAGTGGTTTATAAGTTATGATCGTTTTTCTCAAAGCCGTTGACTCGCGTCGATTTTTTGCCCGAATATGTCGCGCGCAAAAGTGATAGGTGAGTTTTTACCTCGCAACGTGAGGGGTTAAGCATAGATTAGACTTTGCATAACGTCGTTCTTATTCTCATTATTATTAAATTGTTACAGGACAGTCAGCTACACTGAAAGATCAAAATAATTTTTTGAAAAAGCACTTGGATGCAGTAGTCGTAATAAGGCATTGTTATAAATGATATCGTTGAGAAGAATCCTTAAAAATAAAAGTGACAAACATTAATAAAAAATCAGCATACACTCACCAAATTATGCATAGACGAATACAAAGAATTAGTGTGAACCCACAGATTAGAAAATGAACAAACCGCACAAAAGCAATAAAAAGGTACAATTTCGCCAAACGGATCGACGTTGATCGTTTTGAAAATCATTAATTGTGGAAAAAATACAAAGAAAATGACGTACACCAGTTGGTGAAACTGTACCGCATAATAGTTATACTGCTCTCAGAAGCAAACAGACTGTAACGGTTGAAACACGGAATGTGCATTAGTACATTATAGCTATTTTTAGGTGAAATCAAAATTTTTGTAGTTCTCTATATTTCATTTAACTTACAAAGCTCAATCGTAAACAAAAACAATATATTTTTATAAAGCATTATATTAGGCTCTCGGTAAACATTTCTTTTTACATTATTTTACCATTAACCAAAAGTTAAATACTGCTTTATATTCTAATCGTTTTAAGGGTTGGACCCAAATAAACGAGAAAACCATCATATGGTAGGATGACATTTGCCAAAATATTACAAAATTATATAACATTAAATTATATATGGATCGGTAGATATAGATCTTCTATAAATCATTTTGATCAGCCTCATTTGGTAAAATTCTAAACAAGTACTGGGCATAAAAAGAATTATGCAGTGGAAATTAATGACAAAGTGCTTTGCTGAGATTTTATTCTCACCCATTTAAAATATGTATTGACATACTTGACATACTGTCTGGCCTTAATTTCAAAAATTATAAAATTTATTTTTAAAAACAAAAAGTTGAAATTCATGTAAAACGAACCAAAATTATTTTTTTCCACAATAAACATTACCAAAAAACTCAAGAACTGACCGACTTAGAAATGGACACGCGTAAAATGAAATGTTATTTGAAAAATTGTAATTTAAAATTTGCGACCTCTCGACGAACCTTCGGAGTAGTAAATGAGTATTTAAAACTAAATAAGAAGCCATTAAGCCCGTCGTTATCGTAATTTTTCTGCAACTCACAAGATTATTGAATAAAATAGCAGAACAAGACTCGGACCTTCGTTTATAATTATTTGGGCGTTGCGATGTCGTTTTGGCAATTCTGAAAGTATTCCCCGTTTAAAATGTCTTCATGTCGTACGGTCTGTTCGCTCGGGAGGGCGTTATAGCGAAGCGAGGGGGAGGGGGGAGAGGGCTCACCGACCTGGAGAAGGGGCTGCGCGTGCGGCTGCGCGGGCGGCTGCGCTGGCTGCGCGGGCTGCGCGGGGGGCTGCGGCGGCGCGGCTCGGGCGGCCGCTCGGCGCTGCGGCTGCGGCTGCGCGAGCCGGAGCGCGAGCGCCGCCGCCGCTCCCGGGCGCGCGCCAGCTGCTCCTTCTCGCGGATCATGCGCTCGAACGCCTCCAGCGGGTCCGTCACGCCCCTGCACACGCCGGCCCTCGTCATTCGTCCCGGTCGAGACTCGCGGCCGGAAACGGAGGAGCCCCTTCGCCTCCGCAGAGGGGCCGCCGCATTTCCGACCGCCGACTCTACGAGATGGCTTTCTCCGCATTATAATACGCCCATTATTTCTGTCGCTCAATATTCAAAATGTAACGCTACGCGAGATCGAATTAAGGCATCCGTCTTTGCAGGGCTCCGACTCCTACGAAACTTTCTCGATAAATTTCTTATAAACGCTTTCGCACGCGCGACTGCTATGCGTAGACGACAGTTATCAGCGGTATAAAGTGGACACGACAGATATAGACATTGCATTGACCGTTGACAACTTACATTATGTATCTGAGCTTATGTAAAACCTAGGCCTGGTGAGATGTAATTAAAAAACCACCATCAAAACGGCGCCAGATCGTCGGTTATATCGGCTAAAAATAACAGATCACAATCTAAAATGGGTGAAAAGAAGGTGTTGAACTCAGCTTTCAATGGCTTCACCGAACATATCCGGGCCCATTGGCAATAAAGGAGGGTGTCGGACGAGGTGGGACTAGTGAGCGGCCGCTCTACAGTTCTCCAGCGCGCGTGACGTTTCGGCTCGCTACAAGCCCTCATCAGCTAGTCTGCGATGACTAGGACGCGGAGAACCACCAGTCCCGCCCTCGGCCTCCCTCTCTCTACCTATCCATATTCTGTAGGATGCCTCCAGTGCCGCTTTCGAGGCTCTCTCCATGTATGAGCTCAGCGCCGCTCTTGGCAGGCCTAAATTCTTGAAGAGGCTGTAGAGTGACTTCGCCGGTAGTCCTCTTGCTCCGACTTCCACGGCGAAGAGATCAGTCTTAAATCCGTTTCTCACTATCCGGTCTACTAAATTGCAGTACTTGTTTACTTTGAAGTTGTGGTCCTTCGGTATGTTGCTTTCCCATGGGACTGTAAGTTCGACAAGTACAACATGCTTTGTCGCCATTGAGAATATGAGAATATCCGGTCTGTAAGCTGTGGTGCAGATTTCTGAAGGCATTTGGTAATGCTTCTCATGTGTGTCCATCAGCAATTGCCAGTCCTTTGCTGCTCCCAAAATTGAGGACGGTTTAGTCCTATCTTTAGGCAGCTTCTTCGCTCCGGGTTTTACAAAGTTGACCTTCTTGAAGCCATTGCTCGTTTGCCCTTTTCTGGTCCGTGCAATAGATAGGCTGATAGCCTCTCTGATGATTTGGAGGACTTTATCATGGCGATAGGAATAATGGCCTCGGTCAAGCAGTATTTTGCAACCACATAGCAAATGTTTGGCAGTGCCTATGAACTCCTTACACGTCGGGCATACTTTATTTGTAGATTTCCCCCACCGAACTAGGTTACTCGGGTCAGGCAGAGTAAGTTGGAACGCATTTAGGTAGAACTTAAGCAGTTCAGGGGACCAGTTGTATATTAGGGATTTCCACTTCAATGCAGGGGGGATGCAGAAGTCACCCACAGTCAACCAGTCATTCTGCATTTCTAAGTTCAAGGCGTGCAGTTTGAAACCTTGCTCCATGTCCTCCTGGGCAAAATCTTTCAGTACTTCTTTGTCAGACTTAGCTGTTTCCATACCCAGTCCAGCTCTATTAGTGCGGATACCAACTTGGAATGATTTGTAGAAGTCGAGTCTTGATTCCATTTTATCTGATAGCGATGTGTTCGGTAGAGCTCGAATGGCACTATCATTGGAGTCTTTGAGTATACATCGTTTGGCTATTCTCGCCTTTTGATAAAACGTTGACGGTTTCTTAATGTTTAGTCCAAAGTTGTTGTGAGATCTAAATAGAGTTGATGGGTCAGCTGGGTGAGCCAGGCCAAACCATGATTTCAGGGATCTGGTCACTTTAGAGTCTAATTTATTAAGATTTTGCTTAGAGAAGTCATAGACAAGAAATGGCCATGAAAGTTTTGATGTCAAGTAGTTATCGTAGATCCATGCCTTATGTGTACCAAGGAGGGGAAGATTGTCAGTTCGGCAAAGGTACTCATCAAAAAGTTTGACAATGTCCTCGGTGGGATGCTCCTTTCCTCTGCTAGTGATTTTTTTCCCTAGAAACTTGAAAGGAGCTTCATCAGCCACTGTTGCGATTGTTTTACCAGACACTGTCAGACCCGGGTCGTTTGAGATAAATTTTGTACCCTTCCTTACTAAGTTCAAACAGTAGCACTTTGCCGGTTTAATCTTCATTCCATTGGTCCATTCGCAATAGTCGTCTACTACTTTGAGAAGTGCTTGGTTTTGTTTTGGATTGCGGGTTAATAGTGTTATGTCGTCCGCAAATGCCAGGATAGCCGCCATGTATTTGTCTCCGTATTTGAACCTGTATCCCCATTTACTTTCTTTTACGACAAGGGTATCAATTAGAATGTTGATAACAATGTTAAATGCCACCGGAGAGAGGCAGCAACCCTGGAAGAGTCCTACGCCATAGTGAATTTCAGGTGTCTTCTCCGCTTCACCTTTTAATTGTATTACGAAGGAAAGCTTTTTGTAATAGGATGCTATTATATTGCAGATCAAAGGTGGCACATTATACCATTCAAGCGCCTTTAATAGTAATTCGTGGCGCACCGAACCAAAGGCATTTTCAAAATCCAACCACGTGGCAGTTATTTGTCTCTCGTTCTTTCTTGCATCTTTAAGGCATTCAGTTAGCAAGGAATTATGTTCTAGACATCCTGAAACTCTTGGGAGAAAACCTTTCTGATATTTTTTCGGTAAATAGTCATTGGTACACATGTGTTTGAGTAATCTGGCTTGTATAATGGAGAAGAATATTTTGGAAATTGTGTTTGTAAGGGCTATAGGTCTAATATCTTTGGGATCAGTAACTTCTTTTGTTTTAGGTATAAGAACAAACTTGGCTTTACCTAGGCAATCTGGCACATCTCTGTTTGTCCATATTCTTTTGAAGATGTTCAACATATGTTTACGCACTGATGGACATTTTTTGTAAACGATATTGAAGGAAATGTAATTTGACGTAATTATGAAAAGTTTCAAATCCCCATTCGTAATCTTTTCCGCCGGACCGTAAGCATATTGGATTAATCGACGAATGATTTCCGAAAATTTGTAAAAATCACACAGCCAACCTCGTTATTTCCCCGAGTGAGCGAAAAAAAAGTGCCACAAAAGAAAAGATGTTTTGGAAAGAAACTCACGGTGGGGGCTTGGCGCCGGTGACGCCGGGCGGCGGCGGCTGGCGGTAGGCGGGCGGGGCGGCCGGCGGCCCCGCGAAGCCCGGCGGTGGCCCCGCCCCCGGCCCCGCCCCCGGCCCCACCCCCGCGCCGAACGGCGGCCGCGGAACGCCGTACGCAGGGCTGCAAATGCAAACGAAACTCCCTTCAACGAAAACATTTTACAATAAACGAATCATTATTTTTAGACATTGACCAAATGTGCATTTCTAAACTTCCACTTTGGTATAAAAAGGTTATAATCGATCCATAAATGGCTTAATAGCGACGGTTTCTAAATTGCAGTTCAAAAAACCACCGCTCGCCCCGATGGCCGATTCCACCGTCAAACGATAACTTAAGAATCGTCACCGTCAAAATCGAATAGCTCTCTTTGACCGCACTATCAGTAGTGCAACGAATTTTTCGTATCACGGCCACACATTACAATGGGTGGTTATATTATCCATCAAAAAACAATAACTTCATTTTGAAATGAATTTTGGCTTTAAATTTATCAATATAGAATCTGTAGCTTTTTAATTTTTGCAGCATAACATGTTGTTTTATATGTAAAACCACTTAGTAGATGAATAAATTTCCCATAAAAAAATAGGCTTTACCGTTTTTAAAATTCAGTTATTTTGACATAATCGATCTAACCCAAGCGACCCACATGTTAGGTATTTTTCTGAGTCATGAATCATTATTTATTCAGTTACGACACAAAAAAATAGTATAATTGGAATAAATCTAATTCTAGATTAGTCTCATAAAAAAAGAATTCTTTTGATTGGAAACACTGTAGACAGTACATTAAAACCCGCTTATATCAAACCCGCATATAACGAATTCCCGCTTAACCCGGTCGCTCCGTAACATCCCTTGGGGGACCAAAGGTCGGCCGCCCAAAACTCCGTAATGTCCCTTACGGGACGGAGCGCTCGCCGCTGCGAAAAATGCAATTTACAATTCGAAACGCCGTACTATACGCTTTCTGAGGGCGCTACGATATGGCCAAAATATCTTTAATTCAAGATTTCCGTCTGGCAATATCGAAGAACGATTTAAAAAGTGAGCAGAAACGTAAAACACCAGTGGTCGCCGGCCTCTTTCACGGCCGCGTATAGTCGGTGTTTGTGCGGTAATATAACGGTGTTTGTGCAGTGTTTCTGTGCCATTTACTGGAGAACAGTGAGTAATTTGCATTTTTAACCCGTTGAGTATGAGTCAACCAAATCTGGTCGCGAAACAATTATCCGTTGAGTACGAGTCGACCAAATCTGGTCGCGCGTTTTTTTCACTTCTTTGACGTTCTCATATTTATTCATAATTATCTAATTGTTTTACAAAATGATATTTCAATATTCTATATTCGAAATTTCAATGCAATCATTGTGCAGTTGTTCTTTTTATGATTGGTGTAGTAGTTTCGTAGTTATAGTACTTTAAGTCGAGCGCCGTCGATGTCGCCGAAAATCCTGCAGATGCATCCATGAAAATACCCATTTACTCCAAGGGTTAAGTAGTTAAGGAATGAGGATTAGTCAATTGAGATAGTCCATTTGCTGTTTTTCACAAATATTTATGCAAAATGCTTCGGCGACAACTTAGGCGCCGGGGACAGATAGCGTTTTGTGTTTTGTAATGTTTATGAAATATCACGGAATATCGCGTAATATGATGTAATATTGTTTCAATTCGCTGATCAAATAGTTATTCTTTCATTTACATCGTAAGTAATTACATAATAAGCCGTATTTTTTCATTACGAGTAGTTTCATAAAATGCCGTCGCATTATGGTGTTTGTTTTGACAAGTATTATGAAAGTAATACAATATTTCGAGTGCGTTTTTCTATTCTTTTTCTATGAAATGTTACTCTTTGGAGTAATATAATTAGTTATTCGACATATAATAAGTATATAATGAGACAATATATTTGAAAAAATATAACCAATTTTATATTATGAGCATTCAAAGTTTATTATTAAGTTGTGGATGCTAACTCTCAAAATTTTAGATTTTTCTGTAATATCAGACAAAGCTGAAAGTTCTAATTTGATTTTTAAAGAAGTGAGATGTAGTGGTAAAGTTATTTTGAAATAAATTCATATAAAAAAGTACCCTAAATAGTCAGAAATATAAAATTAAAGAATTTTTTTTTTACGAGAATACACAAAATTTTTCTTGGCTGAATTACTAAATATTTTTGTATGCAAATAAGTAAAACAAAATAACAGTTTTGGTAAAGCATTTAATAAAGAACATAACTCTATTTACAATTTTTGCATATTTTCCGTAATTTGTGATAAAAACATAGAAAAGATTTTATAGGCGAATTTTTTCAGTTCGCCAACTTTGTAATATTTATTCATTATTATCTTAATTGTTTTACGAGATAAATTTATAATGTTTTATATTTCAAATTTCAATGCGGTCATTTTGCAGTTATTCTTTTTATGATCCGTATAGTGGTTTATAACTTATGATCGTTTTCCTCAAGGCCATCGACTCTCGCCAATTTCACGCGCCAAACTGACAAAACAAACGGGACGGCCGAATGGGCCGAATTTTAACTTCGCGATGTGAGGGGTTTAATAGAACAATTTTTGCAGTCCATTGAATTTTCCTATGCTGATAGTACTAATTTTCCAGCATATATCGAACCCGTTTATATCGAATTCCTGCTTATTTTAAATCAAATTTTCGGTATCTTGGTCCAAATTTTACCCAGATATATTAAAGATCTTGGAAAAATGCCGCAATATTCAAAATTTTTGGAAATGCATCTGATAAAAACAAGGAAAAGGACAATGATAAAAATGTTTTTTATTGAACGTTCAAGTAAAAAAAAAAAAAAAAATAAGGCTGACTAGATATTAACTAGAAAATTACAGTACAATTCACTTGAACACGACGGAAATTGAGTAATGTACTCATCACTTCTTGAAAAAGTCATCAAGGGTTGATTGCTTAAGGTGTTGGGTAGCTGCAGAGATGGACACATTCTCTACTTTCTCCAGCATCCTGAATGTCTCATAAATTTGCAAGTTCAAAGTCGCAAACAAGCCACAAAAAAGAAATATATCTGAAAATATGTTTGTATTTCATCATATTAATTATTAAAAACGTATTTCAAGCGTAATATTAGTGTCCTCTATTGAGAGACTGTTAGGTTAGAGTGGAAAGACATTTATTTCCAAGATTTTGAATTTTACTCATTTTGTGGCCTTCACAAGCAAAAATAGACATTTCCCGCTTAAAACGAATTCCCGCTTATATCGAATTTTTACTCCAACCCCCTAAAATTCGATTGTGAAGTTTGAGTGTGAAGTAGTGCCCCGAATTTGGATTGGATAAGACCAATCTGGTCTTGCTTGATATCTTGCTCTGGCCTGATAATAGAATTGTTAAAGAGTAGCATGGTTTCCAGTACTGGGACTTCCTGCCGATAAGCCAGTACATTTTGCACTTATTGTCTTAACTGATTGCGCTTTGTAAATATGTGCTAAAAACAGACAACTCTCACTAGTAGGGTTTGTTTGCTCGCTTTGGTAAGGAACTCTAAAAAAAATAATAAGTAAAAAACAATTGCTCACTTGTAAGGCCCCTGCGGTCGCATCGGCATTCGGTGATAATATTCGCCGGGCATCTGCGCAGGGAAAAAATATTTGTTAAAAACAAGAAGAAAGAAACCTCCGAGAGAAATATAATAGTGATATCATACAATTGGCTGATGATGTGGAATCGAATGTGGAGGACGGTGCGGATGTATATCGCGACGCTCGTCCACTGTTGGGGTAGGAGCTCGCTGCTCTTCCGTTCTTGCCTGCGGTAGAAAATATAATTTATTATCATATCTATTTTTTATAGTGTACTGCAGGCTAATAGGATGACATATAAAGGATGTGATTACTGCACGGGCATTTCTTTTAGTGGGTGAAGCAGTACGACGAAGTAAGCAACTTTTAATTTGTAAATTGTATCTATTAAAGAAAAGTTTCAGAAGCGTTGAGAGTGCTGCGCCATTTAGCGGTAGGTAATATAACGCAAATAAACAATATTAGCGATATTTTACCTACCACTAGATAGTGCATCATACTCGTAGTTCTTTATACTGTTAAAAAAATAAATAAAAAAACCAATTTTAAAAAACATTTTTTAATTATTTTTATTCTTTATAAAAAAAGTTGCTTATTTCTGGTGCAGAAGGCAATGGGAGACCACTGTACTATATATCCCTAGTAGTTAGCAATGGAAAAGTCAAAAATAGCCATGGCCCCGAGTGCCCGGCGGCCCTTTAATGGGTCAGGGGTGCTAAGAATCCCCAGGTGGAACACTGGACCGGGATCACCAGTACGGAACAGCTTTTCCGGGTGGTGCAAGACGGACAAAAGTATTCAGATCAGAGCTAACGGCCGACCTCCAGTAAAGGAGAGGCACTTCGAGAAGAAGAATTTCTTGTACTGTAGCAACCACTAAAAGAAATGCCCGTAAATAATTACAACCTGTATAGAGAAAATGTGTAATTTGATAAATCGCTTTTTGGAAAAGTTATGACAGTTGCCAGCCTACACGAAACCTTGTGACATGTTACGCCTTGCCCAAACGAAATATTATGACATGTGCTATCAAAATTTGTACCCAAACTCCAATATGCTGACTAAACACGGCAAATAAATCAATTGAAGAGTATCTTTTTGATTGATACAAAAAATATATATTTGGTCACAAGATCTGCCATGACAGCGCTCAGATTTTGTTATTCAGCGGGAAAATTAAACAACAAGTTTTTTTATTATTATTATGACATTTTCCCTGAAAAAAAACATGTTTTTGAGGATTTGTTTTGTAAACGGCAACCGAGTTAAAAGTATCTGCATCTTTTTTTATTTAGGCCTTGGTTACTGAGGAAAAGCCTTTTTCAAATTCAACTTTCTGATATTCAGATTTTTTTCTGAGTAATAAAAGCCTAAATCAAAATAAAAATGTCTTTGACTTTCAATTTGTTTTTCATCTTCAATATACAAAAACATGATTTTTCAGAAAAAAGTCTTTAAAAACTTATTTTCTTGTTTAATTTCACAACAGTTATCCCTAGAAAGGAATGTGAGCCTATTGCGAACACTATATAATACAGCAATTAATTTTGTATAATACGGAAAAAAGTAGAAAATTTTGTGTATTTTGGTATGTACTTTCCAGAAACTCACATATATGATTTTACTGACAAAAATGATATATTTTACAACCCACTGTGCACCAGTGCTTGCACATATTAACATTTTTTTTAAACTAATACAGGTTTCTACAAGGTGATATAGTTATAAATTAAAATAATTTTGAGTTTTGTCATTCTTGTGATGTGCTCTTAACCCTTCAGGCCCCGCGACTCGCGGTTAACCCTCAGGTTGACTGCGATATCGAAGTCGCGGGGCCTGAAGGGTTAACCGCTAGAATGCTAATACCACCGATCGGTGAATTTTCCATTGTGACAATCTCCATATTTAGGTATGCAATTATGAAATTACATACGAAAAAAGTCGCCTTCATTGAATAAGCCATCATTATACATTATATTTTCTTTATGATGGTTAATTTGTAAGTGTATTCATTTATGACTTCCACTAAATTTTTAAATTACTTTTTTTATAAATCAATTTGCCCACATAAACCTTTAGTCACAATAATCCTGGCGGTATGGTCGAAAGATATTGCCACTTGGCAATAGGCCCACCGCGTTGTACTCTTTTGTGTGTGCAGTAAAGTTTTCAAACAAACAAACACTAACACCCAATGCAAATAAATTTTCGAGGGTTAAGAACATGCCCTTATGAGTTTTATTCCCATGGTTAGCTTTCTACAGCTTTCTAGAACATAAAGGCCGCCCTAAGTCTGCTGACAAACCAGAACGAAGGCATATTTCCAGAATACTGGAAAATACTTAACAGGGAAAAGAATGGACACCACGTGACCTTCTCAATTGACGAGCCCTCTTTGGAGACCCTTCGGAAAACTGACTACAGGGCCACCCTTGGTTTTGGAAAGATTTCTTTGAAAATCAGGGGTGAGCCCACGAATCCCCCAGGAAACAGGGCTATCCCGTCCTACTCCAACAAAGGCAGACAAACGCCTGCTCCCATACAGCGAAAGAAAGAGCCGGCAAATCGGCCTTCTCCTGCTGACGAGAGTACAGAAGCGCCTAAAAAGGGGGGAAAACCCGGGAATGAGCAAGGCACATCCCAATCCAAACATGGACGGTCTCGTCCTCCATTGGAGAGGGAAAAGCCTGCGACAGAGCCCACAACCCCTATGGATCACTGATGGCGAACATAGGCAACTCTACGAGGATTCTCCAGATCAACCTCCACCACGCCATTGCCGCCAGCGCAGTGACGGAGTGTTGCTTAACCAAAGGAGAAATCGACATCGCCCTCGTACAAGAACCCTGGGTAAATAACTTAACTATCCAGGGCTTAAACGCTGCGGGTAGAATCCTCTCGTACCCGGGAGGGAAAAAACCCAGAGCATGCATAGTGTTCAAGAAAAACATCAACTTCCTGCCTGTTACAGAGCTATGTACTAATGACCTGTCAGCAGCGTATATAAATCTCAAAGGATGGAATGGATCCAGAGTCATCTTATGCTCAGCCTATCTATCTGGAGAGAAACAAAATCCAACCGAAGAGCTGGCAAACCTGGTGGAGTACGCCCGTACCCAAAAGGCTGAGTTACTGGTTGGATGTGATGCAAACGCACACCACACCGCGTGGGGGAGCTCAGACATCAACAATAGAGGTGAGTTACTTAATGATTTTATCACAACCAACTGCCTATGCCTATTAAACAAAGGCTGCATGCCGACCTTTGTGATAAGTGCAAGACAGGAAGTCTTAGACATTACTTTTGCCTCTAAAAATCTAGCCAGACACATAAAAAACTGGCATGTCAGGGATGACACTTCAATGTCTGATCACAGACAAATAACCTTTAAACTACTAAACACCGTAGACTGTCAAACCACAACTTTCAGGAATCCTAAAGCCACCGACTGGGACGTTTACCGTACCACACTAAGGCTTAACCTTGAAACAATACAAAAAAATCTAAAAACACGCGAGAGTCTAGAATTGGCCGTGGCGGATACCACAAAAGGCATTATAAACGCCTATGAGGAAAGCTGCCCACTCAAGACAAAGACCTCCAAAAGAAAAGTTCCATGGTGGAACCCGAAGTTGGACAAACTAAGGAAGGAAACCCGGAAACTATTTAATAAGGCTAAACAAACTCTCAACTGGGAGGAATACAAAAAAGCCTTAACCGAGTACAACAAAGAAATTAGGAGAGCCAAAAGAGCAACATGGAAAAGCTTCTGCGAGGACATAGTGGAAACGCCTCAAGGAGCCAGAGTACATAGACTGCTCGCAAAGGACAAACCTAACCAAATTGGTCATCTGAAAAAACCAAACGGAACCTTTACAACAAATGAAAAGGAAACTTTGGAGGAACTAATATCGACCCACTTCCCAGGTGCTGTGACAACTAGCAACGCCGCCACTGCTCCATACAGACCTCGAAACGAGGACTGGAGTAGGGCTGCTAGCATCATAAGGCCCGATCAAGTTAAATGGGCCGTAAAATCCTTTAAACCTTACAAATCATGCGGGGACGACGGAATCATGCCCGTGCTTTTGCAACAGGGTATCGACATTCTAACCCCATATCTGGTTAAAATCTTCAGAGCAAGCTATGCCTGGGGTCATATACCAGAAGAATGGACCAAGGTCAAAGTGCTATTCATACCCAAGGCTGGCAGGAAGGACTACGCACTGTCAAAGTCCTTCAGGCCAATTAGCCTAACATCCTTTCTACTGAAAGCGATGGAAAAGATACTGGATAGCTATATCAGGGAAAAAATCCTAACGGTCAACCCTATCAGCTGTAACCAACACGCCTACCGCAGAGGCAAATCCACGGAAACCGCTCTGCTCTACCTAGTAGACAGAGTGGAAAAGGCGTTGGAAGACAAACAAATCGCAGTATGCGCATTTTTAGACATTGAGGGCGCCTTCGACAAAACCCCAATTAAATCACTGGTGAAGGGGCTAGAGTCAAAACAAGTTGACAACACCACAACCAGATGGGTGAAAGCGATGCTCTCAAACCGCACGGCCAAGGTAGCTCTTCACGGAACAAACCTTGAAGTCACCACTACAAGAGGCTGCCCGCAGGGAGGCGTACTCTCGCCCCTACTATGGACTCTTGCAATAGATCAACTCCTGCATAGGATGGCAGAGGCCAGGATAGACACACAGGGCTATGCTGATGACCTAGTAGTCATTGTCCGGGGCTTCTGCCAAAACACGATCTCACACATAATGCAAAAAGCGTTAACAATCGTTAGCAATTGGTGCAGAGAGAACGAATTATCGGTCAACGCCGATAAGACCGTCCTCGTGCCATTTACCAACAAACGTCAACTAGGTGGACTAAAAATGCCAATCTTAAACCACAGGCAGATTCCTTTCTCCAGGGAAGTAAAGTATCTGGGAGTCACGCTCGACCAGAGACTCACCTGGAACAGCCACCTAGATAAAACAATTCAAAAAGCTAAAAGTGCTTTGGGTATAAGCAGAAGACTGGCGGGGAAAAACTGGGGCCTTAACCCCAAGATCTCCCACTGGCTATACACTGCCATTGTGAGGCCGATAATCTCGTACGCCTCGGTGGTATGGTGCAACAAAGCCAACCAGAAAACTGTGATTACCAAACTAAACAATATCCAAAGGACGGCGTGCCTCATGACAACTGGCGCAATGTCCTCCACTCCTGGAGCAGCTCTAGATGCACTGCTGAACTTACCGCCCCTACACATTCATTTGCAACAGGTGGCGAAAGCCAGCATGTACAGGCTATCTGCCCGAGAGAAGGTAAACTGGATCTCACAAGCACTAAGATCAGTTCTTGACTCAGTCAGTGAAAATCCAACCCTCAACATGGTATCAGACACCATGCTCCCACTCCTAAACTTTGGAAAACTTTTTACAGTGGAACTGCCGCCCAGAGACGACTGGCTAAAAAGCCAACTGCAATGGGAGGCCGGTAGCCTTAAATGGTATACTGATGGGTCCAAATCGGGACTTGACTTAGGCTGTGGTATATATGGAGAGCGACCAAACTTCGAAAGAAGTGTAAACTTGGGAAAATACGCCTCCATATTCCAAGCGGAGGTTTACGCCATTATTGAATGTGCGGATATCAACCTCCAAAAGGACTACGCCAGCCACCGTATCTATATCCACTCGGATAGCAAAGCAGCTCTTATGGCACTAGCCTCGAATACCATTAATTCAAAGCTAGTGCAAAACTGCATATCACTACTGAATTCCCTGGGCGAAAAGAACAGGGTAATACTAAGATGGGTTCCCGGCCATGCAGGAATCGAGGGAAATGAAAAAGCCGACGAACTTGCTAGGACGGGAGCAAAGGGAACGTTATACGGCCCTGAACCTTGCTGTGGCGTACCAAAAAGCCTTGCAAACCTAATGCTCAAACAAATGTGCTTAGAACAATCCGTCAACCACTGGAACAACACGCCAGGGTTGAATCATTCCAAAGCGCTTATTAAGCCTTACGACCGTAAGACGGCCCGTGAGGCCCTATCGCTAAATAGGAACAATCTACGCATACTGGTAAGGGCGCTCACGGGGCATTGTGGCCTGAACAAACACATGTTCAACCTCAAGCTCAAAGACACAAAAATGTGCAGGTTCTGCCAAGGGGCAGAGGAAACTCCCCAGCACCTCATGTGCGAGTGTGGCCCGCTGATGCGTAAAAGATACAACCACCTGGGTGGTCACTACCTCCAACCTGAGGAGGTAAAACAATCTGGCGCCAAAAGCCTGCTGCGGTTCTTAAATGACACGAGGCTTAGCGTAGAACTATAGTAGGTGGCAAGCACAATAGATCAGCAATGGTCGCAGTGTTACAAGGCTCATAAAGACCTTAGAAAAGCCCCACTCAACAAATAAAAAAAAAAATGCTTTCTAAGGTTTAACAATGTCGTATTTCTGTCGCTCAAAAAATTAAGCAATTATTATCGTAGACCTAGACAGTGTTTCTGCGCGTGTGCGCGAGGCTTAACGGCATTAACGACAAGATCGAGGAAAATTGAGCCCCCGCCGCCGCCTTTTGCATCTCGGTATGCCGTCAATCCAGTTGTCGTTTCTAGAAATGTAAACGAGTTGAGAAGAACGACTTACGAGTAAGTGAGCTGGCGGCGTCTCCATCCCTGGCGGTCTAAGTCCTCTGGCCCCTAAAATGTGGAATAGAGAAGATTGTGAGGTGAGATTAATTTGCCATTTTATTAATAAAATTAGTAGAAATGGAGCTGTCATTGAATTCACAGACCGGAGTAAGAAGGTCCACCATAATATTTTCATTACATTTCCATAGGGTGTGCGATGTGTGTGTGGACTATCCATCGATCAACTGTGGTAGGTTTAGGACAACTGTCTTCACAGTGTCTTTACCCATTAATCCCCCCCCCCCCTCCCTCCTCTCTCTCTCTCTTCAGTCATAAAACTTGAGAGGCGGAAATCAGTTTTAGATTTTTTCCTTAGGTAAAAGATTATTATTTTGCTAGAGAACAACATTTTTAAAGTGATTAAACAGAGATTTGGCTGGCGAGCTACGAGCGCCAACTTCCACTGTGTGAAGGTGAATAGTGAAGCATTTCTGATTGACATTTGTAAGGACATGGTATTTATTATTAACCCCTAGAGCCCCAATTGGCCGATATCAGCCACAACACGATTCAGCGTGACGGCCCCTTTTTAATTTAATTTCTTTTATTTTATTATGTTTTATTATGCTAATATGTTTTATTTTAATTATGGGTACAGTGGTTTGACAGTAATTATTGTTTTGGTGAGAGTGTCATAATTCAATTTTTGAACTAATTTTTACTAAAATTTTTTGGGACATCAACTTGTCAATCGGCTGAGGGCCGAGGCCTGAAGGGTTAAGCAAAGCCAGGTCCTGTCAACTCGATCAAATCTCTTGAAAAACAATAAAATTTTGGAGATCGTTGTTGCAGCTAATATTGCTTATTATTATTATTATATATATATATACCTATACTTAACAGGCAGACAGCTTAAGCTGATGAGCCTGAGTCCGTGCTTGCATTAGTTTTTGTAGAACAAGTCCAGTTTATTATTAGTCATTGACATTGGTAATGATCTTTTCACTAGGGAGAGCATTGCATTCATTTACCACTCTACTGCTGAGGAAATGTTTCTTAGGATTTCATCGGGATGATTCACGATGAAGTGATGATGGTCATGCAGATGTGTGTTGGTGCTCATTAGTCTGCAACCAGTTGTTGCTCCAAATTGGTCAAATCGAAAGCCGCCAATCGTTCCTCTTATGTAAGATGCTTGAAGTTAAAAGGCATTTTAGTCGGTCTTCGCTGGAGCTTATCTGGAAGATCCTTCCTAAGGTATGGGTTCCAGATCTGTCAGGCATGTTCCAAAATGAGTCTCACAAATGACATATAGATTTTCAGCATCAGTTACTCTGAAATATGGTGACAAGCTCTACAAATGAGAAACATTACAGAATTCGCTTTTTTACTATTGCAGTCACATTTTCTTTTCATTTTAAGGAAGGTTCGAGTGCTTAAGGTTTAGGTAGAGCCTATCGACTGCTTTCATATACCGCCTCGCTCAAGAGATAGTCCACCCGCAAGGTATGCCCTGTTTTTCTGTCTCTGTTTTTCTTGCTCGCCACGCCTGTAAATAACATCCGCCGTCGTAATAACCTCATCGCCTAGAAGCCGCGTGTAAGCTATATGGATTCGGTCGGTCGGTCACTATTGGTTTGTCGCTAGCTGAGTCATCATCTCGTGAAATCTATCATAACTTCGTGGCATGGTAAACAGTGACTTGGCTACTGAATCGATTTTCCGGACGTTTCGAATGTCATAAATTATTGACTTTACAGAAGAGTATAAAAACTATTAGGAAGCCTAACTAATAATGATTTCCTGCACAATTTTATGGTTCTATTTAGAGACATTATATGTAAGAATTAGGGTAACAACCTCATTAAATCATGCGTTATAGTGACATAGTACATATTGCATGGTAAATTATGAAATGTATCAGTAATATGTCGGTCCCATACATAGTATTTACGGTAGGTAAAACAGTACTAAGTATAAGAAATTAAATAAAACGTTAATATTCCTGCATGTTTAAATTGGGTATAGGAAAAAAAATTACGGTAACTACGGTTGAGTTTTTTTCTTTTTGTGACCTCAAAGATTTGTGTTGACGTTGAATTTGTAAATATTCTTCAGTCCAGGTACATCGTAATAATCTGTTAGAATTTTATATGTCTCAATCAGGTCCCCACAAAAAAAACTCAACCTTACAAAATTTTTATCTAATCCTCTTAAGAACGTTCTCCCAAATAGAGTGGTGGACATGTGGAATAAACTACCATTTGAAGTGATTAGTGCAAGCTCTGTCAATCAATTTAAAAACAGACTCAATTTGTACCTAAAAACTTGTTAATACTGTCTATATTATATTGTTAATATTGTTTAGCTTTACAAGATCTGATCTGGACGTATCAGCAAAGCTGCCTGTCCAGAATAAATAAATAAAAATAAAATACAAACGGAGCTGCCATGGAATTCACCAACCAAAAATCGGGCCCATCCTATATAATTATTACACTTCTGGGAGGTGAAGGGTGGATTCCGGACTAACGACTGGCGGTGGTAGGTTTAGGACAGCTGTCTTGCCACATGTGAGCGTACACCTTACCACCCATTCACTCCCCCTTCGAAGCCATAGAATTTGAGATGTAGAAATCGCGGTTTTAGATAATGTTTAATAATAATCAATAATAAAACTTCGTACATTAAATAAAAAAAAGCACAGAAACTTAATTTATTAAAAATGTGAATATTTAGTACGTAGGTAGGCACATTAAACAAAAACTGCAAAAACACGATACACATGTAGTTCATTCATTTCTATATTTATTATCTGTTGGATTATTACAATATACCGGACCCTCGGTGCCGCAAGAAACCGGACCCGCGGCGAATAGTCGTCGACGAACATTCGCAGCGAGTCCGTCACTCGCCGCCCGACCGGGGAATATCCGCACTAGGGCAGACGTTTCCATATGAACAAACGTAAAAAGCCGCATCGACGGAGCGATGCGTATCGCTGCACGAGGAGAAAGTTTCCTGATTTGTTTTAGAATAATATTAGCGTTTCCGGTAGAGTATTACTTCAAGTACTGTTTCCCCATAGAAGGAAATGCGTTTCTGCGGACGTAGCGGGCACGGCAGTGCAGTATTGCGGAACGGGATAAGAAAGAAAAGGCGACGTACCGAGCTGCGGGGGCGGGCGCGCGAGCGGGTGGCGGCGCGACGGCGGGGCGCGGTGCGCGGGCGGCACCGTGACCGTGATGTTGTCGCCCTCCTCGGCCGAGCCCTCCGACTCGTCCGCGCCCCCCGGCCCCAGCGGCCCCAGCGGCCCCCGCGGCCCCCGCGCCGGCACAGGCCCCTCTGCGCATCAAACACCCTGCATTCATTACCGTCCTCCCACCCGACGCCTCGCCGGACCGCTATTATAACCGGAGATGCCACTGCTCTCGATGCCATTGCCAAAATAATCCCCCATTATGACTCCAATTATTAAAACGGTTCCCATTCCATTCATTCATCCTGCGTAAAACTGTACAAACGGTAGATAGCTTTCATGTCCCTTCCAGTGAGGAAAGTGATTTTGCGTATACGCGTATTAACCCGTCGGACGCCAACAGTGCCTATAGGCACTTTGCATCGTTCGACAGATCCACGCGTAACCGTTTCAGCCAGCCCTCATATATATTATTTAAATATATAATATACACGACTGACAAGATTAATTAAGAAATCCCTCTCGTTACCTAGTAAAGATTACCAGGTAACGAGAGGGAATTCATGAAAAAACGATATTGTCACTATTTATTTACAAAATTGATCAAAAAGATGCCGGGCAGTTTTTTGCGCATCAAGGCTGGCTTTCGAGCGGTTAATACTACAAATTACCGCATATTTTTTTTATAAAACCGTTTTCTTTTTTAAAGTTTTATTACGTACTCGCTAAGATGCGTAATTAAAATTAATGATAGAAAATATTTTTATAAAAAAATTAAACATTTATAAGTTATCGGATGACAGCCTATTTCATAAATCTCGCGCCCGTGTCGGCGGACAAAACACTCTAATATACAAAATAATCAACACTGTTTTTAATTGATATAGCAGAAGAGGTTCTTTGAATCCGAGGAATGCCATTTGCGTTTGTCGTTCTGCTTCACTATGTTCCGTATAAGTTTAAAGATAGAGCGGTACAAGTCGGAGAAGCTGTGGTATAGACCATTATCACTGCCTTTCTTGACCTTGCATAGCTGGTGGCAAAGTAGCCGTATTTGACTATGGAGCTTTGCCTTGTAGGCATTTTCTCTGTGAACCGGCTCAACATGGCTCGATTGATGGTAAACCCCTGAGAAATATAGACTGTGGGCACAGACTTTGGAGTCTAGGGACGTTTGAGGTTCAACTCTGTCCGTGACTCCTTGCGACAAATTAATCATGATGTCCAGCAATAAGCATTTAAGCCATGCCAGTCAAGCCTACAGTTATGTAGGCATTTTTATGGACCTTATGTCCCCTAGTTACATAGGCATGTTTATAGACCTTACGGAACTCGACTGAAGAAGACTGATAACATTATTTACTGATAAAAATCTGGGTTCCTCCAATTTTTTTATGGGGACAACATGGACAATTTCATCTTTTTTTTATGGAACTTAGAAGTGATAAGGATTTTTTAAATTATTTTAGAATGTCTATATCTTTGTGACAAATTAAACAATATACTGAAGCATAAAATTAAACACGAAACCATTATGAGGAGAAGTATCCCACTAGAAGAAAGACTAGCTGTAACACTGAGGCAGTAATAAAAATCACAATCATATTTAAGTAATTTTTTATTCCTCGAAATATTCGAGATAAAATCATCGGGTTCGCAGAAGGTGACAAACGCAATGCCGGACGGTCGCAGGGGATAACTGCGCTAGAGCAGTCAACCGCTCGAGCAGTCGGTGTATGTCTGGCAACTGCTCGACTGCACGATGAAATTACATCATGCTGCTGACCGCCCGAAGCGGTCGCGACTGCTCGAGCAGTCCGTGTATGCCAATGAATAGAAGATTGTAGTTCGCTATGCAGTCACAGCTTGAAGCAGTCGGTCCTGACTGCTTCAAGCAGTCCCGTGTATGGCCAACCTAAGATGCTACATATTCTCAATATTGTTATATGCGATGGAAATCTGGACACTTTTAGACAATCTGTTCAGAAAGCATGAAGCATTCAAAGCTGTGGTCACTGGAGGATATTACGCATAAGCTGGGTTGACAGTGACAGAGTCACGAGTCTTTGAGTAAGGGTTTAAACAAGAACATAAAAAATTTCTAGGACCAAACAGATCTGCAAACTCGAATACTTTGCTATGTCTGGCATCATCCCGAAAAACAAAACACTATGAAGCTAATATTCAAGGCAAAAGATTCGAGATAAAGAAAAATATCTTGACAAATAAAATTGTAACAGCCAATATGATAATCGTACATTAAGTAGCCGACATTGAACCAGAAGAAGAGGAGGTTGATCCTATAAAGAGTCTAAACAAACCAACAGGAAAAAAATACCTGGAGGATTAGTAGAAGGTCCTGAAGAACCACCATTTTGAGAAGCATGTCCTCTGGGTATCTGTATATTGACTTTCTCTGGTACTCCTGTAAAAATTATGCAAACCAAGATTAAGAATTATTAAAATTTTGTTTATCATTTGAATGTCTGAGTCTATTGGCAGTTAGAAAGTTAGATGTATAGTTAACAATGAGAAAAGAACACTTACTATTTTGGCGGGGTGTCGGTGTGTAACCAGTTTGGTTACGATAGGTAGCGACCGAATTGCGTAGGAATCTATTCGGAATGAGCGTTGTCGGCGCTATGTCTTTCTCCCGACAGTCAGGACACTCATGATCTTCCGATTCCAGCAGTGTGCTTCTGATACCTAGATAAACAACATTTTTTAATTAGACCTTTCATGCCTGTCTGTCAAAGTATACTGGTAATAATTGGAAGAGCTTTATATTTTGTCTCATAGCCCTAAACTTAGTGCATCAAATGTCTTTTATTGTTAAATTTTATTTCGTTACTCATTTGGGTGTATATGCTTGATTTTTTGCAGATGCATATCAAAAGTTATATAAAATGAAGCAACCAATTTAAAAATGTTTTTCATTGTTTCTGGGGTTTTTTCTAATCCTATGAGAAAAAAATAATCTGTTTGGTTTGTCTTTTCTGAAACTTAAGGTGATTTTTTTTTTTGTCGATAAAGAAGTGTCCTTAGAAAGCATGTTATATACTGCTATCTTCCCATCAGAAACCATAAAACTAGGGTAAAATCAAGTATGACCTAATTTTTCAATAGCTACTTTTTGCACCCTCAGAAAGCTATTTTTTAAATTGCAACATTCAACCCTTAGAAAGCTAGCCATGGGAATAAAGCTCCGATGGTATGTTTTCAATTCTTGAAAATTTATTTGGTGGGGGTGTTAGTGCACACATACTAATGTATAATGGTGGCTTATTCAACGAACGCAACTTTTTTCGCATACAATTACATAATTGCATAAATACGGAGATCAACTGCATGCGAGTTGTCGCAACGGAAAACCACCAATTAATTATCATAATCATGCTGATATAATTATCATACTACCGCCGGTATTAGCATTCCAGCATGATTTAGATTCGTAATGTTAAACCTCTATATATCCTTTTCGAAGAGGAAAACAGTTAACCGTTAGCCTGGTCCATCGAGGTTAGTGAATAAGAATTAATTAGTATCCTACGCGAGTCAAATAAGGAAACATCCCGTATCGTTAAATAAATTGCTGCATATAGTATAGCGCGCCAGCGTTATTAGATAGGTTCGGCAACGGCCAATAGAGAACTGATATTTTTAAAGACACTCCGTCGAGGGGAGGATCTAAAACTCTTCAAAACGGTCGACCATTATTGGATAATAAGATTCCCAGATGGGGAACATAATCAGCAACAGCCATACGGATACTCGATTATAGTGAGGCGATTTGAAATGCCGTAAAATGGTCTGTTTCGTCGATTACAATGAAAAGTATTCGAAGCCAGTTCTTTTTATTATGATATTTATGTCTACTTTCTGCGTGGGTCGAATCAATTTTATAGGTTTATACAGACGGACGGCAAAGTCTCATACGGACGGACGGCGAGGACATTTTACGATATCTGGAAAAAGTACATTTCTATGATATTCCTAGATAAGGAAGAAGGAGAGGCGGAGGGACACTCACAGTCGTCGCAGAAGGAGTTGCCGCAGCAGGGGATCATGACGGCGTCGCTGAGCAGGTCGCGGCAGAGCGAGCACAGCAGGTCCTCGGGGATGTCCCGGCCGCGCACCGGCCCCCCCGGCCCCCCCCGCGGCCCGCCCGCCTCCTCCGGCGCCCGGTACACCTCACTGCGCCAGGGGAACAAACGGTTAAATTTTCAAACTGCTCCAGCATCGTCTTTTATCCTTGAAGCGATCCATTGGGCACTATATCTCAAGTGATATTGGCGGGCAAAGGGCGCCTCGATCCGTGATAAATTCCAACTGAATTACCGCTAGCGTCGGGTAGAGGCCGCGCAAGCGACCTCATTCTGCGACCAGACTGGAAGATGGAGAAATCCCTACAAATCCGGTAGTAAGGCAGAGGTCAGCCTGCTGGGTTCTCTTCTCGGTGCCTTGCATTAAGGCGTTGGACTCTCGTGGGCCGTTGGCGTAGCGTGACTGTGGATCTTTTACGTTCCATCCGCAGAGTCTCGTAACTCCCTGCGGTGATAGGTACGTCCATTGTAATCGACACCCTCATATGATCCAGCGTAGCTCGATCGGTTCCATAAAGCTTCGGCCACGTTGCGTTTTTTTTTGCTGATTAGCTCGACTCATGGACCGGTTCCCAACAGGTACCCTCCACAAAATTGTGAAAATCCCTCGGATAACCTCAGTAAACTAATAATAATAAACTCTTTATTGTACAAAATTTTCAAATTTGCACAATGGCAAACTAACTCGCTACGGCAATATCTTATAGTCCACCATAGTGTCATGAGAGTTGCCGGATAATTTAAAGACAATGCTTTACTAAAATAATAATTACTATATTGTACAAAATTTGCACAATGGCAAACTACCACGCTACGGCAAGCTATTATAGTCAACTAGTGTGCTGTCAGAGTTGCCAGATAATTGACGAACAATGCATTACTAAAGTAACAATAACAAACTAATAATAATAATAAACTCTTTATTGTACAAATTTTACAAATTGGCACAATGGCAAACTACCACACTATGGCAAGTCAACTATAGTATCATGAAAGTTGCCGGATAATTTAAAGACAATGCTTTACTAAAGTAATATTAATAATAAACTAATAATAATACACTCTTTATTATAGAAAACTTGCACAATGACAGACTACCACGCTATGGCAATCTCTTATAGTTAACCATAGTGTCGTTGTGAGATTTGCCAGAAAATTTAAAGACAATGCTTTACTAAAACAACAATAATAATAATAATAATAAATTACTTGTACAACTGTTGCTAATAAATAAAAATTAAATAAAAAGAATCGATGGGAGGAGGGAGGATTTACAACTGGTGAGAGAAGAAATGATTTTTCAGAAGAAGCTTGAAAATAGAGAGGGATTGCACACTCTAATATTTGGAAAGACCTGGTCCATAATGGAGCTGCATAGACAGAAAAAAAGGGAGACAGGGAGCCCATGCATAGACAGGGAGCCCATGACTTCCTAATAAGGTTGCCTTATTCTTCAGATAAGATGAAGAGATTGAATTGTTGAGCATGTGCAACAAGGTTAGAAAATGTAGATTTCTGCGATTTTGATTCTGCAACCATTGCATGCTATTTCGTGAAGGTGAAACATAATCGTATTTCCATAGATTAAGTGCAAATCTCACACGGATATTCTGCAAGCGCTCTAACTTGTCGAGGATTGCTTAGTTTGCATGGAGGTATGCAATGTCCGCATAATCGAGGATAGGCAGTAAAGCGTTTGCACTAAGGTCTGCTTTGCATTAGCCGGCAGAAATTTTTGCAAGTGTTGCAGGCTGTGAAAGCCTGAAAAAATACAATTACTTATATCAGTGGTTTGTGCCTGCCATAGAAGATTACGGTCAATGAGTAAGCCCAAGCTTCTTACAACCCTTAAATTCTCAATGACATTATGATCGATTTGAACTAGAGGCAATAATAACAGATTAACCCTTAGAAGGCCAGCCATAGGAATGAAACTTACGATGGCATGTTTTCAACCCTCAAAAATTTGTTTGTAGGTGTTGTTAGTGCAAGCATACTATTATATAATGGTGACTTGAATAATAAAGGCGACTTTTACACATAACTGCGTAATTTCATAAATTCGGAGATCGGCTGCCCGCGAATTGGCCCAACGGAAAAACCACCGATCGGTGGTATTGGCATCCAAGCAGTTAACCGACGATGACAGTTTTTGTCTGCCAACCACAATCGATCGTGATTTGGTCGGATTTATAAGTATGCTGTGGATTTTAACCCACTCAGTAAACTCCTGATACTCTGGTAACCTAGGCAGAAACGTATCAGCGGTGCGATGGAGGAATTCCCTCGTGCAAGCGTCCGGGCGGTAATCACTGCCCGCACTCGCAAACATCGTTGAATCCGGTGAAGAATTTCAGAATATCGAGACTCATGTATGTGCGTACGAATCCAATACATACGAGCGCAGAGTAAGGAATAAAAGGTAAGTGTAATAGAGTACTCACTGTTCGACGGCAGGGACTCCGAAGGCCCCGGAAGGCGTCATGAGGGCTCCAGGGGCGCCGGGGCCCTCCACTGGCACCATGAAGCTGCGCGGGATGCCGGTGCTGCGCTTTATGTCCACCGTCTCCTGCGCAACCCGAAACCGGAACAATTACATACCTCTGAAGAATCTGTATTTCTATGAACAATCATAATCTCTGAAGAATCTGTATTCCTATGAAGAATGTGGTCAAATGTCGAGACAACAAATACATGATTAAAAACTTTATCATTTTATATATTTACGTAAGCATCATATGATAGTTGGAGCTATGCCGAGGATAGTTCATGTCCTCTTTGTAGCAATACCCCTTTCATAGCTAGACATATTCTAGCTGGCTGCAAGGTGGCCTTTGATCAAGGACGGTACACTTACCGCCACAACAAAGTTCTTGCCGTAATTTGCGAGGTAATTAGCCTCTCAGTGGCTCGTGTGATAAAAGTCTTCAGCTCCCGCTTTCAGTGATGGCAATTGTATATCAGGTCGTAGCTTAAGATTCCAGGGACTAATGGAAGCTTCTTTATATATAAATTTAAGGTGGTCTATCATGTTTTTTCATTCCCTATAAGTTTGTAAGTCAAGATACTATTTGTTTACTTAAAAAATATGTAAAAAATACCTTTCCATGAATTTGCGATGTTTGAAAATGTTACATTTTTAATTCCAAAAATTATAATTTATAAACGAACCACAACAAATTCGGTTTTAAAAATTAAAAATGAACGCATCGAAATGTGTTCAGTAGTTCTTGAGTTCAGCACAATTAACTACAAAGTTGTCAACAATTTTTGAGGTGAATTACTCCTCTGTGCGACAGGAGAGGACAAACGTAGCAAACGTAAAAAAATATTTACCTGCGTTCCGTATGTGCAATTTTTGATCCAATGTCCGGGCTGCAGACACTTGTGGCAGCGGTAACTGGCGGGAACAGTGCCTTGCTGATTGGCTCCGCGTATTTTCTGATAACTAGAAATGACAAAGTACATGAGGAAATTGGCATGGGTAGCACGGACACACCGCAGGTCAGATAAGTGATAGAGACCAGCTAAATACAGATCGAGATGAACGATGATTTGAGAAGTAGAATATTGGACTTGTTTCCTTCGATATTAACACGTTGAGCCCAGCGCACTGTGGCCATTTCGTCAATATTATGTGGAAAATAGCTTTTTTATGATGAAAACTATTAAGATAGTATTGATAAAATATGCCTTTGTGACTATTTTTATCGATATAAGGCCTGGATATGCCCTCAGGTACAAATGAGTTTTGTCATATCCGTTGTGCATACAAACATGTGCATATATACATTGAACAGTACGCAAGATAATAGGACGGCAATATTCGTCGCCGGATCGCTCACACCGGGAAGTACTGGCAGAACTGCTACTGGCGGCGATCCGTATTGGTATTGAAATAGTCATTTTCACGCGTGAAAGGCCCTTATATATCGATGCTATTTTTATGTCAAAGTTTTACATAATTGTTGATTTTTTTTCATGGATTGTGCAGATCAGTGCATAAAGGTTACGTTTACATACCAATTTTTTTTTTAAATAAATTCAGCACCTTTTTTAACAAAGACTGTGATGCAGTCGGCACTTTGTTTCGGGAAAACGACACAAAAACGGCTGATTTTGTCTTTTTTCATCGAACCGCGGCACTTCTAAACAAACGGAGCGCTTTTAACATTTGACGTTTTAACAGCCATAGCGTGACAGATAATACTGGGCTGCGAATGAGCGCCCCGGACTATAATTCAAAACTGTTAATGATGATTTTAAAAGCAATTAGGGATTTTAAATAGCCTCCTTGTAATTCAATGACAGGAATAATTGATACGGAATATGGGTTAGGATCAGAAAAAAAAGTTCGTTTAGGACATTGCGTTAGGGTGCCCATTATTTTTCAAAATTTGAGTTTTCTAACCTACCCCGTTTGGTGCCATTGTGTGAAAAAAAATATATCTAAAATTTGAGGTCAATCGGATAAAGAGAAAGGAGACTTAATCAAACAATCGAAAATTGAAAGAAATCATGAAATCACAGGAAATATCTATTTTATTTTTTATCCTGCGAAACATTAACTATATACAAAAAATATTACACAAAAGTCGTAGATCTATAAAAAATGCATATATTATCATCGATCACTTTTTATGACTAACAAATTCGGAAAAAACATAAAAATCACTTATTTTTTGCTATAAATGTACAGAGTGTTTCATAGTAAAGATTTGTGGTATTTTAATTTAATTTTATTTATTTATGCTGATGCGGAAGAATGTCTCGCACTATTTATCGATTAACGTCGATTAGCCACCTAAACGCAGTGTAATAATTTACAGTCTGTCAACATATGATAAAAGTCTTAAGCTCCCGCTTTGAGTGACGACAATCATATATCAAGTCGTCGCTTCAGAATCCGCGGGCAAGTTTTGGTCTTTTGGATCTGATATCCTAGGAGTAGTGTGACTTATCAACAATTATCACAGACTAAACTGTAGCAAGAACTGCAAGATAAAGTGAGTAAGATTGCTTTTGCGGGCCGATTGCGTTTCTTCATGAACTAAAATACTAACTTAGTTCAACCGAACGAGACAGAGCAATACGTTAGAACGGAATATGAAATGAACTGTCTTCGATTTTCCCGCACTACCTGTCGAACTTATAGACGCCCGAATAAGTTCGAACACATATCGTGCGGTGTTAGATTAAGCTGATTTACCTTCGGTGGGTAGTCTTAATGCGGAAAAGTTGACAACCGTTCATTTCACATTCCGCTCTGACGTACTGCTTTGTCTCGTTCACATGAACTAATTTCCGATTTTAGTTCAAAAGAAACGCAATCGAGCCCAGTATATTATTTTGTAATGTTAGCAAGAGTGAGATACATTGTAGCCGCACCTCTTCCATCCCGCATCTCTAGCTTGCTCGTAACAAACTTTCAGCCTGCCTGTAGCATGCTCTTCAGAAAATATTTTTTTAGGTATGTAAAAATCTAAACCAAAACAACACAAAAAAACTCAACCATGCAAAAAATTTAAACTTGTTAATATTGTTAATCTTTACAAGTGCTGATCTGAATGTATCAGCAAAGCTGCCTGTCCAGAATAAATAATATTAATAATGTAGGTACACAACACCCGATATATCCGCATCACCAATGTATCGGTGTTACATCCCTATTATAATCTTCAATAAAACTCACTTGCTAGGATCGTAATCCAACGTGGACTGCGTGATCATAGCCTTTATCTTGTCATCTTCGGAGCCTTCCATCTGCGATAGGTCGGTGACGACCTTGGCCGTTGGCAGGTCTTTCCTGACGGGGGCAACATTGTTGTTGATGTTAGAGTCCCAGGATTTCTTCGGCTGTTCCGACAGCGGTACCCTCGCAATCAGGAGCGATGTGTTCTTTGGGATGAGGGTTTTATCATCCGAATAGACTATAAAAATATATATATATATCTATAAAATAAAACAAATAAAATACAAACGGAGCTGCTATGTAATTCACCGACCAAAGTCGGGCCCATCATAAAACATTATTTTTTTACACTTCTGCGGGATGAGTGGTGGATTCCGGACTAACGACCGGCTGTGGTAGGTTTAGGACAGCTGTCTTGCTACATGTGAGCGTCACCTTAACCCCTCGCGTACCAGACGGCCCGAAACGTCCAGAATTGATATTTACCGTCGAACCCCAGACGGCCCAAAATGGGGACAGAGAACGAACTTCTGCATGTCATATCTTAAAAAAATAATATTTCTGCATAACTTTACTATTATACTATATAATATTATATAAGATATTAACACCCATTTACTACCCCTTTGAAGGCAAAATCTTGTCGAAAGTAGTTGACCTGGCACCGACAAGGGACGTCCTATACAAAGATTTTATAGGTAATATAAGAGTTGAGTTTAGCAGCAAGCTTGTAAATAGGTAATAAAAAATAATTACATTCTAATTAGGGCTGCAACTGATTACGAAACGATTAATCGACGATTATTGCTGTTTTCCCGATAAATAATAATTGTCGATCGTTTTGTCGAAATCGGTTGTATCACCCCAAGACTTTCCCGGCAAGCAGACCACCACCCCCCCTCCTGATAGGGATTGTGTCAAGGGATTATCATCGCAAATGTAGTATGTTTGTAGTATTAAAATGGTATTTTTTCAATATTTTCTTAAATACTGTGGAACTCGAAAATTGTTTGTTGCTTTTATAAGAGACTAGCTGCGCCCTGCGGTTTCGAACCGCGTGGTATTTTGGATAATTCGCACTATATCTTTATAAATTATAGCCAAACCAGCTGACCCCTCGACTCTCTTCAGGTCCAAACAAAATTTTGGGCTAGCGCTTAAACTGCCCTCTCTGCTCTACGCCAACTCCAGAATAACCAAAAATTCGATTCTGTGCAATTCCAAAGATCCGGCAATATCGAAGCACGTAATAAGTGGCCGTAGTGATTCAAATGATCTACAAGCCCGGACTTCCACAAAAAGTTCCTTACTGGAATCAGCCAGAATGGCACTGGTCTGGGGTATGGCAGTACAACCACGAGCGACGTGGACTTGAAGAAGTCTCTTTTGCGGGGAGATTACGACAGCAAGAGTATGGCTCATGCTATTGGCCTTCAATGCCAGAATGATTGGACAACAATTGGGGACTTTTGCATTCCGCCTCCAATGCACTGGAAGGTAATGCTCTATGACTGGACGCCAGAGATGCTGAAATTTTATTTGAATGCCTTTCAGCATACACTTCCAGACCCCAGTAACCTCGCTCGTTGGAGCTTTGCCGAGGATAGTTCTTGTCCCCTCTGTAGCAATACCCCTTGCACAGCTAGACACATTCTAGCTGGCTGCAAGGTGGCCTTAGATCAAGTTCTCGCTGTTATTCGCGAGGTAATTAGTCTCTCAGTGGCTCGTGCCAACAAGGGTTTGACAGTATCCTCCAAACCCCCAATACAGTTTGTGCGGGATGGCTCTAAAGGCAAAAAACATTTAACTACAAAACCTTTCTCAATAATCGAGAAAGCTACAGATTGGATTCTGGAGGTTGATTCGGTCTCTAAGCAGTATAAATTCCCTGAAAGTCTTGGATGCACAGCCCTTCGTCCAGATATAACTCTTTACTCTGTATCTCGGAAGGTGGCTCTTATTGTAGAATTAACTGTTCCATGGGAATCCCAAAAGACCACGAGTACAAATTAAATAAATACCATGATCTTGCAAATGCCGTAACCCGGAACGGCTTCACTGTTCACCTTCACGCGGTGGAAGTTGGCGCTCGTGGCCTGCCAGCTAAATCTCTATTTCACCTCTTTAAAGATCTTGGCCTTTCCAGAAAAATAATCAACTCTTTCTTAGAAAAAATATCTAAAACTGCGATTTGCGCATCTCAAATTCTATGGCTTCGAAGGGGGAGTGAATGGGTGGTAAGGTGAACGCTCACATGTGGCAAGACAGCTGTCCTAAACCTACCACAGCCGGTTCGTAAGTCCGGAATCCACTGCTCACCCACCAGAAGTGTAAAAAAAATAGTATTATGATGGGCCCGACTCCGGTCGGTGAATTCCATGGCAGCTCCGTTTGTATTTATTATTTATTATTTATTAAGGCCGAAAAATTATTATTGCAGTTTTGGTATACTTAAGCGTAGTGAATAGACAGGTGACATTAATACATCAACAATGTAGAAAAGGTATTGGTACCTTTTCTTTGTATTGTTCTAGTTTGGAATGATACCAAAAATATAATGCCGCAACAGCCGCTATTACATAGAATCCTGGGTCGTATCGTCAAGTGTCGATAATGGAATAACAATCGGCTATAGTAGCTCTAGGATGTCTTGCTGCATGCAAGTCCACCTTACGACCCACTTTGTTTCTACCAAACCGAATAAGGGACCTCAAATAGGAAGGATCTTCGACGGCAATATGGCTGGCCTTTACTTTTACAATAAAAACACAAGCACTCACCTTCTTTCGTCTGCGCGTTTGTGACTTGGAGATCGAAATCCTGCGTCTTCCCAAGACGCTTCTGTTGTACAATCGACGATTTTAAGTCGGCTACAGATATGTGCAGTCCATCAAATGTAACCGTATCGTATTCGAGAGCACTTTTGAACTTGTAATGAACTGACATTTCAATTTAAACAGGCATGGCTACCGGCGCATTCTCTGTAACGAAGAAAACCGATAAACTAGAACCAAAATGACAATAAAAGATAATCGATAAAGCGTATCACTTCCGGTAAAATAAGCGAAATCGGTAAAATACATGAAAAACAGTCGATTCGCGTTACTACAATCCGACGTTACCATTTTTAAGTTTACGGCATTACCTTCCTAGCTGCAGGATCCAAAAACAGAGCATTGAAGATCGATGCGCTCGGTTTACTATTTTCGGGCGATTAAACGACTTGAAAAGAATTATCCAAAATAAACGCGACAAATTCGGCTTCGGCGTTCATACATTATTTGTCACTCGCCATTTTTTTGTCTATTATCTATGGCATGCGGGTGGTCGCTTTGCTTTAGCGATGTAGCTCATTCTGCCCAAATTGCCGTATTTGTAAAGAAAATGTCGTACCTATATAAAAACAATTTTCATAATGGTAGATTGTAGCGCAAAAAATTCAAAATGTCATTAACACGTTGACTCCGAAGTACCAGATAACTCATAGTTGGCTTAGCAAGAAGCATCTTGTTACATAGACAATTACGAGACAATTCGGATGTATAATGAAAAGCACAATCTTATGCTTTTAATGATGGATATATAATATTATTATAGCTTTTAATAATATACCTAATATGAGTTAAAAAAATATTTTCAGACCAGAATCCTGGAAACTACCTTGGCGGTCAACGTGTTAATAGTTTTATAAAAGCTTACGATATAAAACATTACTTTATGACTTTTTATTAAGTACAAGCATTGATTTTAACTATAAAATCAATGGTACAAGGTACCTAGGTCTGTTTTTTTTAGAGTGAGGAAGCGAGCTGTATTTTGCCATTGCCAATCGCAAAACATTTCCTTTCGTGGTAGATGACTATGGTTATGTAATTTTTTGTACTATTTATCTGTGGCCTATGGATATATAGTAAAAAAAGGGTCTTTCAGAAATTTTTTTTTTTAATCATGATAACCTAAAATAATAATAAGAATGCTCAAAGTAATGCAAAATTCAAGAAATTATTAAAACATTGCTAGCTTGCAGAAATAGGTATTTCTTAATTATGTCAACAATCATGCCGTGGAAAATTCAAAATGGCCTCCGTCAAAATGCAGAGCAAACAAAAGGCGTATTTGCGCATGAAATTGCTTGAACTGAACTGTGCATGTGCTGAAAATTTTTAACTAAATTAAATATTAACATGGCATGATATCTGTGGCTATAAATTCAGTTCCGCAGTGGCTTTCGCTATCAGAGCAAAAATGGATAGGGTCACTTCCTTGAGAATTATAATATGCCTCATTCTGGCGATCGATAATATGCATTCTTTGGAGCTAAAGTTTGAAAATAATTTATTACGCGATTTATTTAGAATGTATGACAAGCCGAGCTCCGCAGTCGCAGGGATAGATTGCTGGTCGATGCGTATGTTGAGAGACGCTTATTTGACTTCCGCTTTCATAAATTTTGAATTTCGAACAAGAAGTGGCGTTTTTTCCTGCTTTGTCATTTTTCTTTAGGAAACCACCATCCTGGTTTTGATATTGATTCTATTTTTTTTAATTTTAGAAGATAAAACACGATTGGTAAAGTCATTTATTGCTTCAATGGCAGTGCTAGAGAGCAATGCATCTTTTCTGCCATTATTTTTACCGGAACATGAGATCGTTTTCATCGTCGATGCGCAATGCGATGGATATAAGAATTTACTTTTTTCTGTGAGTATTTTGGTACCTATTCTATTATACATTGTTGATGTTTTAACGTCATCCGGAGTAGGTATATTCACCACGCTGATACCGAAACTGCAATAGTTTTTATTCGGCCTCAATAAAGATATGAGATATAGGCACAGAAGCGTCTACACCTTCTGCTGGGGACTGGGCTAAATGTAAGCGGTGGCTTAAGCCCGCCATACACGACACAGTTTATCGTCAAGTTTGCAGCGCACTTGAAGCGGCGTCCGGTAAACTTGACACTATCAGTGTGCATGACAAGTCTACTTGAAGCAAAAAATGAATTTCGATTCTGCCGACTTGATCAAGTTTGCATGAACGTGTGTATGAGCGGTCAAGTATGCATGACGTTAGCACTGATCGACGTTAGTCGACATCGAAGAAGACGCGCGCACGCACGTGACGGCGCACATTGGGCAAAATAGCTTATTTACGGCGCCAAAAATCAAATTCGACAATTACACATGATTCAAATTGGAAAGTCTACCTCAGCATTCCTTACGTACGAAACAACGAAAGGATTTTAACAGAATAGGAAAAAACGGTTAAATTGGCGTCATAAAAGTTGGGTCTTCCCGCTACCTGGAAAATTGCATCCATTTGTGTGGAAAGTTTAGTGCCAATAAGTTGTGTTTTAATATAATATCCGCGTACCAAATTAATATTTTCCACCATGGATATTTTACCTAGCAGTAAGTACTTCATTTTAAAATACTTTTTATATACACAGTAATGCACAGATTTGAAAAATAGCTCCACATTTTATAGGAAGTCATCAAAGCCAATATTTTAATTAGTGTTCGATTTCATTGTAGTTTTTAAAAAAAGTTCCACCGAGTTCCACTCTATTCATACCTTTAACTCAAAGATGTTAATGTTTTCTTTCATTTAAAAGCAGTTGTAGTCCCTACTTTTTCCAACTTTTGATTTAATTTATCTTTATTTTCAGTTAGTGGAAATGATTTCATGGAGTCAGTAAAAATTACTAGAAAAGAACTATTTTTAGAGTTAATAAAAGAAAAGTTTTTTAAGCTGTCGTTATCAAAGTGTAATAAAAGACTAGTGAGTTATATTTTGTAGAAATTTTACATTGACAACTTTACTTCGCAGTTGCAAAAATCTGTCAAAAACTCAATTAAGGTTTTGTAACGAAGTTTGTAGCCAAATGGAAGGAGAGCCATCACATTTAAGAGAAGTTTCATGAAAAGAATTAACTGTGGATAGAAGGAGAAATCAAGCTTCCTCGATTGCGTGAAGTCAGTCAAACGAAACAAAAGGATCAACGAAAAAGTAGACCAAAAAAAAAACATTTTCTGTGTCAACAAGTCGTATTAAACAAAGAAGTGTTTAATCGCTCATAACAAATATTTCTCCCGAGCAGCTTACATATGCGGCTGAATCTAGCTTGTTCCAGTCTGGGAAAAGAAGAACTGCAAAAGTTATGAAATTAGAGTTAGAAGCTTCACCCAAAAAGCTAAAGAAAATGCAACGATTAACCAATTCTACGTTCACTGCGTTTACGCCAGAAAAAGCATTGGCTCTCATAGTCGAGACAAGCCTAAGTAAGAGAGACTACCTATATAATAATTCAAAGAGGAGCAAAATCGCGAGGAGCATCTTTGTACCCAGCATACAATGTTATATCTCAAGTCAACCCAAATTGCTTGCTTCGAAAATCTGTCGTGCATACAACGCTAGTATTGTTTTCGCAAACTTAACGGCTTCAGCTGAAATAACAGGCCTGGACGAAAATGTTATCAGCAGATTTGCCAATATCTTAGTTGCGATTTCAAGTTACCATTATATTAAAATAGGATCTTTTAAAGCGCACTGACTAGAAACAGCTAAGCCTTGTATCCAACTATATGGATGGTATAAAATGAGTGCTTCTATGAATAAGCTACTCATCCATGGCAGCGACGTTATAGCTTCTTTGCCATTGCCTGTAGGCCAGCTCTCAGAGGATGTTTTGGACATTAGCCAGAAAGACTACAAAAACATTAGGCTATTTCAGTCAAGAAAAACCAGTCGAAAAGATACTAACACAGATATTATTCACTGGATGCTAATTAATTCGATTCTCTGATTACTTTGAAGCGGCATCAACAACGAAAGAACGATTCAGTAATCAAGCGTTGACAATGATTACAATTGCCGAATATTTAGAAAATATTTTTCCAGAAATGGCTATTGATCAAGAGGTTGACGATGACGAAGAACAAAGTGATTCCAGTATGTTTAATTAGTTTAATTTTACCTTATTTTTAATATAATTTTACATTGAAGAAATACATAAGAAACATAACAATACTTTTTAATTTGTATAGGCTTAAAGTACTTAAAACATACAATTAAATGATCAGTAATCAAGTTTCTTAAGATTAAAAATGCTTTCTATTATTAGTTATCGCAAAAACATTTTTGTCGCCGTAAATAGGCTCTTTGCCCAGTGTGCGGCGTTTTAAATAAGTTTCTTCATTCATTCTTACATAATTACGATAATCTTTTGGAGCAATCCTCAATTCTTTCACTAACTTTTCATGACATATTTTTTTCGTTTCAATAACCAGTTTTTGCACTATACTGAACGATCTCCCCTTTCTGTATTCTTAATTGCGAGCAATAAACCTAGGATTGCTAACGCGTCGTCGCCCTTCACTGGCGACGGCCGACGCCATGGTTTAAACTGGTGCGGCATCATGCAAACTAGACGGCAAGCTTGAACGTGAGTGGTCTATATAGATGCACTGCAAACTGGACGCCACTTCAAACGCGCTGCAAACTTGAGGGTACCCTACACTGGATCGTGTATGGCGGGCTTTAGGTGCGGGGACCGGCGTTCGTAGAACACGCGTTTTCTCGATACCTTACCTCGTCTACGCAATTCAGCCACCGCTTACATTTAGCTCAGTTCCCAACTGTACATTACGGTAGGTTAGGTTAGTTTTTTTTAATTCATAAAAACAAATATGGCTGTAGGTAAAATATATTTTTTAAAACTCTCTTATAAATTTGAAATTTTTTATGTCGAAATATTGCGTATCTAAAGCTATTTCCTCTCAGATTTAGAATTACAATGATCGAATCTAGTCTGGCGGCGCCCGATTTCTTGGTCCCTCGCCCACATGCTCAGATCACACGTAGGTATTGCATTTATGGAACACGAATGCACTGAAACCAAAAATGGATAGAAATACTAATCCTTGGATTTCTATCCTTTTTTGGTGTCAGTGCATTGATGTGAAATAAATGCAATACTTTTGATCTGAGCATGTGGGCGAGGGACCGAGATAATTGGGAAGGCCATAGTGGTTTTTTTTTTGATAAATAAAAAAGGTTCTGATAATACATAATTTTTGTTTATTTTTTTCGGTTTCTTCCACAATCTGTTTTTATTCGTTTCTTTTAAAGGCCGAACAGCAACGATTTTTTAAAGCGCCTTATCGATGGATCATCATGGCGGGAAAAGAAAATGGCGACATTGATGACTTCGAAAATAGCAACGTCATTGCCGATTTATTGGAAGGGATTAATATTCTGGCTGAAAGCGATGTTCTGATTGCATTGCGAATAAGTCATTATAAGTATAATGTGAAACAAGGTGAGTGTTGGCGTTTTTAGGAGGTCTAAATAAAATCCACTGGGAAGTTTTACAAAAGAGTCAGACCCCAACCAGTGCCGGATTATGTAATAGGCCAACTAGGCATCGGCTTTTGGGCCCTACGCCTTTTATGGGCCCCGCGACAAGGGATCATTACAATCATAATTTTTTTAAATTGTTTCTAATAGATAAAAGAAAAAAATCTAAGAACAAAATGTTTTATGAGCCTTTGATATGACTAATAGTCTAATTGTTAAAAATTATCGACAGTTGGTCGCTGCCAGCCTGTGCGTTAGTATTTTGTTTATATGCGCGTAAGCGTTGTCAGAAATGTTTAACGGCTCACTTCGCCGATGCAATTGTGTTTTGGCTATTACCTATTATACACGTCTATTATACACTATATCGTCGTCAGAATGTTTGACAGCCCAAAGGGGCCCCCGAGATTTCGATGGCTTAGGCTTAGAATTCACGGCGCGGTTTTCAGCCGCGCCCACCGCGGTTGCGAGTCAACTGTTTTGTTTCAAAACTTACGATACCGCATAGGTTTGCGCGGTCTGGCTAGATCTCACGGAGCGGTTTTCATCCGCGCCCGCCGCGGTTGCGGGTCCGCGGCGCAGATTATGTAGGTATGCGCGCGGGTGAAAACCGCTCCGTGAGTTCAAGGTTGACCGCTGCCCACGCGGTTCCGTGTCCGCAGACGCTGCGGCGCCGTCGCCGCTTGCGAAAATCGCGTCGTGATAATTGCGACTCAATTTTACACTCATATCTGCTTTCTATGGAGGTTGCGGGCCCGCAACGGCGGCGAGCGCGGGTGAAAAACGCGCCGTGAATGGTGGGTTAATCCTGCACTGACCCCTACGTTAATTCACGAGCAAAAAAAGTAAAATATCGAAGTGACATCAATTCCCAGTTTACAGACGCTACATAAATGGTGCACTAATAGAAGACGTATACGCATTATGGTCGTATCAAAATGGAATTGAAAATGATGTAAATCCAACGAAATCTCTGGCTATAAGAAGAACCAATTTGATGGGCACTCTTATCCGTGTATCGTACGTAATAACTGATAACGACACGAAAAATCATTTGCAAGATTACAGGTGAGGCCAAAGTTGACTGTAATATATTACATCAGGGTTCATTTATGTATTTTTTCAAGTCCTTTCGGCTGTCCAATTCTGGAAGCAGATACACGACGACTAAAGAAAAGACATACCTACTATTAATTTTAGGAAATATATATTTAATAAAATACTACTTAATAGTAAGTAGTAGGAAATAGATAAAGTCGTTATAATCGTCATCATCAACTACGCATAGGCGAATGCTACGCTCTTGATATTTTCCCGATATTTGTACTGTGATCCAGATGGCCTATTCTTAAAAAAAATAGTATGCTAAATTTATCTATGGCCCATATAAATCAAATGGACAGTAGGCAAATTTGCATGCAAAATTTTTCAAAAATCACCCCCCATATCGTGATATTCAGGATACTACACGTTTGATCCAACCCCACTGATAAAGAAGCTTGACTAAAGTCTATCCGCGGGAAAAATCATCCAATCACCAGTGAGCCCCAATTTACATTCGGTTATACTAATTGTCAACCTGAAATCAGACGCATCTTCAAAAGAATCAAGTCGAAAGCATTTGGGTGTGACGACCTTAACAAAGACTTGATTCTGACAATTTTAGAGGTACACCCTTGTGCAAATTAATCTGAACACTTCAAAATATTTCATACTGGCAAGTAAAATCTGTTTTTTTGATGTGGCAACACTGTTCTGTACTGTGAAATGTCATTCTAACCTCTAATGTGACCCTAAGAGCTTGTCATATTGTTGTTGTGCGTGGATTTTAGTGTTTTTTCCTCACATTGTGTATGTCGGGGACTTTTTGAAGATTTTTGAAGATATTCGGATGTAATTCATCCCTACGAAGACGATGGATATCTCGTTGGAAATCCGTAGCAAGGTGATTGCTCTAGATGCGCACACATCGCTAAGTCAAAGACGAATATCTGAGGAATGTGGCATATCACTGGGATCAACTAACGCCATCATACGGAATCACAGGGAATCTGGTTCAATTTTGCCACAACGAATCGGAAAATGTGGCCGCAAAAGGAAAACTACAATGAAAGATGACACCATTTTGATTCGCAACAGTAAAATTAACCCACACAAGACTAGTGACGACTTACAAAAGGAGCTTGCAGCTTCTGGGACGATCGTGCACGCATCTACGGTACGTCGAAGACTCTTGGAAAGTGGGCGAAAAGCTAGGAGACCCTTAAAAAAACAGCTTCTTACAAAAACCATGAAGAAAAAAAGGATGACATGGGCACAAAAATATAAGCTCTGGACTTCTGAGGATTGGAAAAACGTTTTATTTTCTGACGAGAGTCACTTTTTTGTCCAGGGTATGCGTTACCAATTCGTTCGCAGGGCAGACGGAGAACCACTTTCTCCAGCCCATATCCAACAATCGGTGAAACATCCCGTTAAGAAAATGTTTTGGGGTTGCTTTTCATTCTATGGCACTGGTGCATTAGTTCCGGTAACAGGAATGATGAATAGTGCAAAATACATAGAAGTTTTGACGGACAGAATGATACATGAGCTAAAAAAAATTCCAACAGAGACTAAAATATTTCAACAAGACTTGGCTCCTTGCCATGCTTCCAAGTTGGTAAAGAAATTCTTTACCGATAACAGCATTATGTGTTTGGATTGGCCTGGAAACTCTCCAGATTTAAACCCAATCGAAAACTTGTGGTCAATCTGTAAAGCACGGCTAAGAAAAATGGACTGCACTACAAAAGAAAAGCTCGTAAATGCTGTAATTGAGGTGTGGTACAGAGATCCGAAAATTCGTGAAAACTGTAAAAACTTGGTGGAATCAATGCCGAAGCGTATACAGTTGCTACTTAAAGCTAAAGGAGGCCACATAAAATACTAATTTATAAGCTAAGTTAAAGTTTTGTATGATTTTCATGAATAAAACCATTATTTGACTAAAATTGCCAGTGTTCAGATTAATTTGCACAAGGGTGTAATTCTGCCAATACTCACTCATCTCATAAAATTTTCACTGAATAATTCTATTGTACCGAAACTGTGGAAAGAAGCTTTTATCATCCCTCTTCCAAAACACCAGTCCCACAATCGGTAAAAGAGTTCAGGCTGATATCAATCTCGCCTATCTTTTCAAAAGTATTGGAATACGCAATATCTTCTCAACTGAACTACTTTCTTATGCATAATAACCTGCTCGATCCCCTGTAGTCAGGTTTACGCCCAGGTCACAGCACCACCACCGCTCTTGTCAAAGTCACTGATGACATCAGATGCGCTATGAACGACAGACAATTTACCATTCTCTCTTTGCTAGATTTCAGTAGCGCATTTAACTCAGTTGACTTTGACCTTATTCTAGAACGCGTGTGCTCTCAATGTCTCTGAAAGGGTTACATTACATATTACATGATTTGACTCCTACTTACGTGAACGCCGCCAGTGTGTCAAAACCGCCGACATTAAATCGGACCTGGTTGAGCTCACGGATGGCGTTCCGCAGGGAGGAGTTTTATCTACGTTACCTTTCTTAATTTTTATCAACCCTATTGCTAAGGGCCTAACATCATCATACCATATATACGCTGACGACCTTCAAATCTATTATCATGCCAGGCTAGATGACCTTTGCACAGCCGTGGCTATAATGAACTCAGATTTAGATCAAATACCTGCTTGGGCTATAAAACATGGTAAATTATAAATCCAAATAAATCCCATCGCAATCAATTGTGATAGGAGGCAAAAAAACATTGTCAAAAATAGATACTTCATCATTACCGCCAATATGTGTAAATGGAAAAATTGACGAATATACCAGAAACCTTGGAATTTTAATAGATCTACATCTTTCTTGACAAGATCAAGTAAACCAAGTAAGTCGTCGTATTTGCTATGGTTTCATGGTCTCCGGCGGCCTCAACGATTTCTCCCCATGTCACATAAAGAAATGACTGTGTACACACTCTTAACCCCAATATTTGACTACGGTGATGTTTGTTATATATATATATGCCAGTGAGGTTATTTTGAATAAGCTGGAGCGTCTGCAAAATATCTTCTTCAGGTATGTTTTCAACTTGCGAAAGTTCGACCACGTTAGCTGCTTTCGTGAGCAACTTCATTGGCTTCCTATTCGCGATCGAAGAAATTTGCATACGTTGTCATTACTCTACAACATACTCAATAGCCCCACTTCACCCTCCTATCTCAAGGAGAATTTCCACCCTTTGGGAGGTCATGGTCTTCCATTTCGATAAAGCCAGGATAACACACTCACCATTCCGATACATCTTTCTTTTGTTTACACGCACTCTTTTACGGTCCATTCTGCTCGTTTATGGAATCAGCTCCCTCACTATCAGGCATGCACCTTCGTTGCATACTTTCAAAAAGTTGTTGAAGAAACATTTATTTTTACACAGCCACTAACCAAATACCTCACCTTGTCCTCTCCCTTATCCTTCCCTGGGCAACCTTAGCAAAAGTTATTGACATATACAGTTTATTTTAAATTAAATTTTACTACTTCTTTGTGTATTGCACGGTGAAAATGAGGAATTATTTTATCAAATGGTTGACTGTAAAATATCGCTATAGCGATAAGTTCGCCATTTGTGCATAATTTGTCTTTTTTATAAAACCGGTGTAATATTCATTAAGTTATGTTGTTATAACACAATAAAGTTATCCTATTCTATTCTATTATATATTCTATTCTTTGATACGAATCGCGTCAGTACAGCGATAAATTTCATTCACTATAGACGTGAACGTTATCCAGCGATGAGTATTTTTCCAGCAAAATTTCAACGAGGAGCGCCACAACCTGTAAACACATTGTACAGAAAACCCGAACATCCTTCACCCAAAGACACTTTGGCTTTATAGGACCAAAAATTTATAACCATCTAAAAGAATCTATAAAAACATGCCAACACACTTAGTCGATCCAATTAAAATCTAAAATTACACAACATTTACTTCAACTTGGTAGAAATGAGGTGGAAAAGGCAATAAGTCATATTTTAAAGTAAAGGTCTGCATTATTATTATTATCATACATTGCACTAAACTTTATATTTTAATACTATTTATTTATATGTTCTACAAACTTCATATTACGACATTTTATATTAATATTTATTTCCATGACCATGCTATATCAATATTTTAAATATAATTATAAGTTTAATTTGAATTCGCTTATCTATTTTATATTTTATCATATTTTGTATTTTTCATTTTAATGTTATGTGCACATGAATAAATCTTTGTCATACATAGTTTTCCTTGGTACGGGCTATGGCCTAGTTAGGCAGATTCTGCAACTATCACGATCCGTGATAGTTGCAGAATGAAACGATAGGGGCAAAATATCACGATCAGCGATAAACATCATGATCCTTGATCACGATCCAAATATCACGATTAATATCGAGCGTGTAGCATTAGCCATAGAAGAAGTGTCATAAGGTGGCACTTTCAGGAACCAAGAAATCGATACAATCACCAAGGTCAACTACATATTGACGAGTCATCTCATAGATTGGTTAAATGCAACGAGGAGTTTCACTTTCGTCAGCTCTTGGGGCTATCGGGACTCGGAAGATGGCTCTTGGAGCGGAATGATCGGGGAACTGACACGGGACGAAGCTGATGTTGGAGGTACTTACCTATTCTGCTCAATAGACCCCTATATTTTAATTATAAAAACTGTGGAAAAATCGGCAAAAAGACAACAGCCTCGCCCCCCCCCCCCCCCTCCGCGGCAATCCCCCAACATCTAGACACCTCCACCCAGCGCCAAACCCCCCCGCCCCCGTGCGCAACTGCCCCCCGTTAGTGAATGTGTTCGATTGAAATCGCGAATGTATTTATAAAATTTTGTAGTATTTTCGTATTTTCCGTGGTATTAAAATTGTATTTTCTCAATTAATGTAGTATTTTCTTAAATATGGCGGAGTTTAAAAAATATTTGTGTCGCCTGTATTAGGTCATTACCTATGAAGTTGCCGTTCTATAAAGGAAATTTAAGGCCAAAAACTTATAAAAACGTATGAAAAATATAGATTTAATTAATAGAAAATATTGACCGATATTATCTATGCAGATTTGTCATTTTAATGGGAGTTGCTTAATTGCTCTGATGTAAAACTCTCGTGGCCAGGACCCAATGAATGCTTTGAAGGCGTTTTTCACCGCCTCGTCAAAGTTGACTTTAATCCATTGTAAAAAGTTATCTTAATTCTGTTGGAGCAAGGTCTGGAAAGTACGGTGGGTTACCAAGAGTCTCCAGCCGCAACTCCTGCAACTTTGCGGCTGTTTGTAGTGAAATCTGTGGTTATTATATGTTGTCATGCAGAAGCAGTAGCGATGAGCGATTGACCAGGCTCAGTTATTTAATCACGATCATCTCCATCATTGTTTGCAGTTGTTAACAGTACACGCAGTTCTTGCAGTTCTTAACAGTACACGGTCCGGTGGCGTAGTGGTCGCATGATCTTACATTTTAAGGTCCCGGGTTCGATTCCCGGCTGGGTCACCTTTTCCGTTGGGATGAAATTAACGGAATTGCATTTTCAACTCTGTCGATGAAATGCAATAACAAGACACATACTTACACGCATGTTACATGCACACATACATATAAACATTTTCAAAGTAGGGTTGATTGTAAGAGATTGTCATATGTTAATAAACCCGCCCATTGTGAAATTTCACAATAAAGAGTAGAAAACAAACAAACAAACAAGTACACATTTACGGTAACTGAATAGCCACACTGCAAGAAGCTGTTATAGAAAACACCGGCACAGGATCTCATATTTGAAAATAATGGAAATTTTCAACTTTACCATGGTTGCACAAACGAAAATATTTGAGCAAGAACAAACGACGGAAAGACAAATAAAGAGCTGATTTCTAAAAAAGAATAACATGGCCTTGAGTTAAACTTTATTTGAATTTGAAATCCCAACTCAAAACCCAAGTTATCCAAGTTCAAATTGGCCTGTATGAAAAAAATAACATTACATAGGGTAAGGGTAGGGTATATGAGATATTCCAACCAAAATGGCACGATTTGGTGTCCCCCTAACTAGGCACCTGGGTACCGAATTTCAAGTCTTTAAGTTTAATATTTCGAGATTGAAGTGTGACTAGCTTGCCCTCTGGTCTGCCTTTCAACTCTTGCCATGACCGAATAATGCAAGCATGCCAAATTTCAGCTTAATCCGATGAAGCGTTTGGGCGCTATCGTGGAGGAATACACACACAGACAGACAGACACCGATAACGCTTCTCATTGTAGTTGACAGCTCTAGTTGTATTTTATACTTTTTGTATGTATCTAAATATTGTATTATATTTGTATCTGACTACATTTAAATATGTAAAAGCTGCATTCTTTTACTTCATGGACTACGTTTTCATCCGTATGTTTCCCCTTCGATTTACGACAAAGTCCGATGTTATTCGAGTCTTTGATTATCCGAAATACCCTCGGTCCACATTACCTCGGATAATGCGAGGTCCTACTGTATATACAAATTAAAATATGTAATATTATTAGGTAAACCTTAGGTCACATGAAACTTTAGACTATTATCTATTTATTCGTTATGGATTTCTAACATTTGTAATTAAAATATTTGTAATTATAGGTACCTTTTATTTTGGTTATGAATTATGATGTTTAGTGTGCCAATAGTTACAAAAATTACAAGAGTTTTGCCAAGAATTACAAGAATGAAAGGTGTTATCAACGCAAAAGTATGTAGGTTACAATTTATTGTTATCCAGTATTGTTTTTAACACGCTTTTATTAGGTCGACCTGTATGTAACTAACTATGTAATGGAATCTAAGGTAACTAATTTAACCATCTTCCAAGAATCGTAGCGTCATGAAAATTGGCAGCTGTATGTAGTTCTGATGACAATACAATAATATGGTACTGTCGAACTGATCTGATGATGAAGTCGGAAGATATGAACTGGAACTTTATGATGGAACATCGTATCATAGCTGTTTGGACTTGTTAGAAAAGTCTTGGAATGAACTTTGACCACGATTAGGTTTCAAGGTCTGATGATGAAGCCGGAAGATAGGCACTGGCATTCCATGATGGAATATCGTATCATAGCCGTGTGTATGTGAATATCGTATCATAGCCCAAAAGCGTGTTGTTTGGGGTTTTTTTAAACTATTATTTTATTGTTTGTCCAATGGAGCACTTTTCGATGAAAAATACTCCATGTTCCAATTAATTCGCACGGTACTGTATAATGGTGGCAGTAGCTGTTTCAGATTCACGATTGATGGCAAGTAAAAAAATGATGGGCTCTAGGAAAAAAATAAATTAAAGTGGGCGGTGGGCAAAATAACGTTGAGAAGCTATATTAAAATACTCTATTTCTACTAATAGTCTACATTATAATATGCTTTTTTAAACATCATGTTTTTATTTACGAGACCTAAATTGTTCCCGGCTAAGTTTAAAGTTTCTTCGGGATTTTTATTATAAAAGTGAATACACTACCTTAAAAAGAGATGGATTAACCAACTCCTATTAAATTGGCAGAACGGCATAGATAATGGTGTTAATATTGTTGAAATAACATATTCTCAAATTTCCTATGTAGAAGTTCAACTCGCTAGTATTTGCAAAAGTATATTTAGAAGTGAGGATATCAAGTTCACATCTCGGTAGACGTTGATGCGTTTTGCAATATGTGGTGGTGTGATAATATCGGTCGTTTCGCCAGGAACTCCCCTGTTCTTCACCGCCGACCGCATCACGGTGATCGACTACATAGCTATGCCCACCCCGACTCGCTCCAAGTTCGTCTTCAGGCAGCCGAAGCTCTCCTATGTCAGCAACGTCTTCGTCCTCCCCTTCAAAACCACCGTCTGGATCTCGAGCATCTGCCTGGTGATCATTCTAGCCATCATCATCTACGTCGGATCCTATTGGGAGTGGACGCCTTGCCGTAAAGATGAGACGGTACGTCGTATTGTATTACACAAGAATTTATATGACGAAACACCAGTTCAAATACAAGAGAAAATATTTGGTTGATACACGGTATCACATGTGTCGTCTAATTTCAAACTCTGCCAGATACGGTTTTTAAAAACATACATTGTTCTGTATGGTTTTGTCTAACTTGAGTTCTATGTTCCCAAATATTCATTTAGTTCCCAACTACGCCAGGTTCCAAGATAATATTCGGTAAAGTTTTCAGAAGTGAAGTATACAAGAGTTGGAGGCAATGTCCTCAGAAAGTCGCTTGCATTTATATTTCTAGGATATTTTTCTCGGCTTTATGATTTTTTTAAAATTTTGAAATGGTTGCCATTTTTAATCGAAATGGCGAATATCTTTTTAACACGCTTTTATTAGGTCGACCTGTTATGTAACTAACTATGTAATGGAATCTAAGGTAACTAATTTAACCATCTTCAAAGCATCGTAGCGTCATGAAAATTGGCAGATGTATGTAGTTCTGATGACAATACAATAATATGGTACTGTCGAACTGATCTGATGATGAAGTCGGAAGATATGAACTGGAACCATGATGGAACGTCGTATCATAGCCATGTTTGGACTTGTTAGAAAAGTCTTGGAATGAACTTTGACTACGACTAGGTTTCAAGGTCTGATAGGCGCTGGCATTCCATGATGGAATATCGTATCATAGCCGTGTGTATGTGAATATCGTACATATCATAGCCCAAAAGCGTATTTTTAGTGTTTTTTTTTAAACTAATAATTTATTATAGATTTTCAAATCTCAGCATTGATGGATGAACTGCACAGATGAACTATTTTGTACGTAATTTGGTCCTCATTATTCGTGTCGTTTGGGAGCTAATGGGCCCTGTTGGAGTTGGCCACGAAGACCCATTTGTTCAGGGTCGGTCACACTCACGGGTCAACACCCATCCGGCGGCCTCCACGCATGAAATGCGAGCCTGGACAGGACTCTGGCCTGAGGACTAGTTTCCCACAGGAGTCAATAATCTTCTAGCGGTCCTGGACGGTTTGGGCACCGTGCGGCGTCAGCCAATCGATAGTGCATTCTGACTAACAGTCGGGGGAGTCTGGAAACGGGGGTAGTTGTTCACCTTACGGCGACTGCTCTTGAAACGACCATCGATCAGCTACCTAATTCAGGGTGAACAGCCGGGCAAAGGATGCCGTGGTCCGCGATAGATTCGGTAGACACGTTTCACCGCTACGTGAGGACCGCGCAAGCGACCTCGAAGCCTCGAACCTCGAGACTGGAGTAATCTGGTTGCAACTGGCAGTAAGGGCGCGTGTGTCGGCCCGCTGGGTGTCTTACCTGACTATCTCGCGGTAAGGCGTTGGCTTCTTACGGCCATGTGGCGGAACTTGACGGTGGACTGTTTTGTCCTAAGCCTTCTGCGTTCACCTCCCGGGAGAGAGAACGATCAAATTTCGTTAAAACTTCCTGAAGTTCGCCCGTTGTAGTCGACAGCCCTAGTTGTTCGTGTTGTTATCGTTTAGTACACCGGCACGGACGGATGCATGCACACAGACAGACATTTTCCAGAAATCACTGTTTTGGGTTCCCGCCATCTCAAAACATGACGATCCGGTGGAAACCAGAATTATAAAGTTTTGCTAGAAAACAATACTATCCCTTTTGCATACTTCGTGCAACGAGATGTATTTCTTTGAGAAAGTAGAAACAAGGGGCTGTAAGCCCAGGCTGTATTATTGTTTGTTTCTACTCTTATACGACAATCTCTTACAACCAACCCTACCTCTTTTCAGTGCGATTATTCCTGATCTTTTGTGGTGCGAGATCTCCTGAATGCGTGCCCGAACAGAAATTAGTCCATTAATTCATGACATAGACGGTCGAAAAAAAGTTTTTATCGGATATTTCGCATAAATGTTGCGGCCATTTAGGTATATTAACTTTGTACCTCATTAAAAAAAGAGTATTTCGATTTCGAAATCGGATTTTCTTATTAATTTGAAACGTACGTCTAATGTTCGTTATCACTGTCCACTATTAATAATAAAAATTAGTAAGTATTTTATACTCTATTATAGACAATCCAATAATTTAAGGGTTTCCTTTTCTGTAATATGTTGTTAATTATTGTGCATTCTATGTATTTCCACAGCGTTTGCATTCATTTCCGAAATTGAGAAAATTTGCAAATTTCAAATGTAACATTAAATTTTAGAGTGATAAAGAAAACCTTTTTAAACACCTTTACAAAACTTTGATGATTCTATTTCAGCATGAGACCGACCCCGGACTTCTGCGAGCTTCTTGGAGTGACGTCATCACATTGACTTTGGGAGCAATTTGTCAGCAAGGGAGTAATGTGGAATTGAAAGGTGACTTGAGATAATTAAGGGTAGGTCGGCGATTCGTTAAGACAATCCAATGTTAAGGCCCAGTTACAGGCAAAAGGCACTTGCGGCAGGGGTGTTTTTGCATTCTGCTAGAAATTATATTAGAATAGATAACATTTATACCGCAATATACATATTATATGTACTTAGAAATCCATGGATGAGATTAAGTAAAACAGGTCAAAAATGCTAGAGATATTAAATAAAAAATCTTTCGTTAATCTCACTCAAAGAGTTGAAAAACACTCTAAATAAATTTTACCAGTCTTTCACCAAAATTTGGCAAAAAGTACTTAAGACATTTTTTGTGGGGTTTTACTTTTTGCTAGAAAATTATGCTGAATTTTACTGAAAAACTACTGCATTTTGAAATACTTTCAACCTATTTAGAGGATTCATCATCTTATTGACTTATAAATTGACACTCGGATAAGTTATTTTAAAAATCGAGATCAAAAAAATCATTATTTTCATTTTGGCCCGTTTTTATCAGTATTTCTCACATTTAAACAATTATAAAACAGGCCCTTACAAAGCCTCTGTCTGTCTGTTAGATCGCACTCAAGAATCCGAACGAATTTCGATTCGGTTTTCTCTGTTCGTTAGAGTATCTTTCGAGCAAGATTTGTCATTGATTATATAGTATATGGAGTATAAGATTACTCAACCCCGTAGTACGTTTTATCAACTTTTATGCACCGGCGACATACAGGTGGCGCTAATAGTATTTTTCGGCGAAACTAATATATTCACACAACATGTATATTTCCGGAATGTACTCAATCAGACCTTTCATTTGATACATACATACATACATGGATACATATACCGGAAATATATACACATCTCTACAACACCGCATTTTAAAAATAATAGTTCCAAACAAGATTCGAAATAAATTCAGAAACGACCAGATAGAACTTTCCAATTATTGTGACATATTACCAGCTGATGTGTTATTTATTTATAGATTGACAGTTCAATATTTCGAAACTGACGAGTTCCGAATTTACGTCCAACATAAACACAGCACTAGACAGATACAAAATGAACGGCTACTCGTCCCTCCTTTTCGCAACCTTTATGGCAAAAGAAGATTGAATTGGCTAATCCCTCATATATTCAACAAAATTCCTCTAAATTTAAAAACTTATAAAAAATGTACAAAAAAACAAAAAAATAATTAAAAATAGTTAGCTTTAAAATAAGTGAAAGTGAAACACACGTGTAAATGATACGAATAAGATACATATTTTATTTTATTAGCATTAAGTACGTTCATCTTTTTATGTAAATATTATCAAGGGGATGGCTTTCTGTGCCGACTAATCCTGACTAATGTAGCAGATATATTATAATATAGTCAAAATGGCCACTAACGTTGCACTGAAAGTCACCCTATCATAATCTCCAGCAGGTAAGCCTTAGGCTTGGCTGGTTTTTATACAAAGCTGTATAAAAAAAAATGGGTATTAAATAAAATATATATATATATATATATATATATATATATATATATATATATATATATATATATATATATATATATATATATATATATATATATATATATATATATATATATATATATATATATATATATATATATATATATATATATATATATATATATATATATATATATATATTATATATATACCATACATGGATAAATACATAAACCACAAATATTTCATAAACAAACCGTAATTAAAAAAAATACAAATAAAATAAATCACTTTAGGTAATGGTAGTCGTATTTTTATTTCTGTTTAATATATTTACTTGTTAAATCCGTTGACACTACACGCTTCAATAACTTCAGCAGATACACTGGTCCACAGTCCGGTTGGCTATGAAGTGTTTCCTGGGATTTATGGAATCGTGTTTTCTCCAGTTTAAAATCGTGTCCTCCCTGATGATGTATGTGATTTTGCTTATAGATTGGAGACAATTCGGGGCAATTTTAGCATCCGTTGCGAATCTTATACGTCTCAATAAGGTCACCCCTGATTGACTTACTTACTCTTACATTTTTTTTTAAATAGGGCCAATGGGTCGATTGACCATGCTCCTGCTTTTCCTCTCTGTGATGTTTCTCTACACCTCTTACTCTGCTAACATCGTCGCCCTGCTGCAATCGTCATCTTCGAGGATTCACACTCTCTCTGACCTACTCAACTCCAGGTTGACATTTGGCGTGCACGATACCGTCTTCAATCATTATTACTTTTCGGTAAGATTTTAGTTATACATAAAACTATATAGTTATAGATTTTAGTTAGGTACACATTGCAGATACAAAAAAATCGATTGTGTCACGCCAGGACTTTCCCGGCAAGTACCCAGGGACTTCATCTGAATATTAATTTCATAGACAGTCGATAGGCGCCTTCTTCCGGGCGACGGACGAACCCGGTTGGGTTCCATTGCGACTGCCTCGGGCGACATGTCCTGGCGGGCGGCATGTTTTCCCCATAAACCCCCCAACCCTCCCTCCCTCTCCCAACCCACCCTTCTCACACCCCCTAAACCACCCCCGAACCGGCCCCATTATCCCCAAAAAACACGCCCCACCCACCCTCCTCCCTTGAGCTCCCTTAAACAACCCCCTCCTTAAACCCTCCCCCCACCAACTCCCCAACCACCCAACCCCTTAAACCTCCCCCCAAACACCACATCCAAGCCCCCTTTTGCATCCTGACCATTAAAGCCCTCCATAAGGCGGGATAGGAACCCACGGAAGAAGAAGCATATTTTCATCCGGAACTTTAAGCATCCTGAGTGCTTGGTGTATCTTCTTCAAAGTTAAATCAATATTTAGGCGGGATAAGACCACTCCCCCCCCCCCCCCCCCCTCCCCCCCGATAGCAATTGATTATTATAGCAAATACAGTATATTTATAATATTTTTGTAGTATTTCAGCGGTATTACAATGCCTATTTTCCAATATGGTTCTTTCTAGGCTAGCCTTGGGCGGCTCAACGCCATTATTTAAATAAAATGTAGGTATGGCGGAATCATTATTTTTTTGCTTCGCTTGTACAAGATATATTGCAACCAATATCTCCTATACAAACGACGATTCAACGATATCCTTTCAACTCTTGCCATGGCAAGAGTTGAAATATTGTGGTTGAAATCGGTCCACCAGGGGGGGGGGGGGGGGTCGCTAATTATACTTCAATCTCGAAATATTGGACTTAGAGACTTGAAAATCGGTACACAGATGCGTCGTTGGGCCGAAACCATATTGTGAAATTTTGTACCACGAAATTGAATACCACGGAAATACTACAACAATACAACAAATATACTACATTTGCGATCATTATCACTTGAGACAATTTATATTAGGGGGGGTGGGGCTGTTTGCTTGCCGGGAAAGTCTTGTGGTGGAACAACTGATTTTCTTATACTAAATCTATGCAAAGGCCAATTTGCCAATGATGTGACAACGACAGTTTAAAAAATAGAATAAAAAGAAGTACAATCAGTCTAAAGTGTTTGTAGTATAATTTAGTATTTTTGTCTTATGACTAACATCGTGTTCAATTTTCAAATTGTAATGTTACAACCAGTTTCAATGTTTAAGTGACTACTAAATAATCCACCGCGCACAAATGATTTCACAACAATTTCTAGTCACTGCAGTGTCAGGTACATAGGAAAGAAAGTCAATTATATGCACTTTCTAAATACTCCTTGAAGTTATGGCGGTCTTTGAAACTTTCATTACTGAATTCAATTTTAGACTGCCTCAGAGCCGGTTCGCCAATCTATATACCAGAAGAAAGTGGCACCGCCTGGCGAAGCGCCGCATTTTATGACTCTCGAAGAAGGAGTTCGGAAGCTTCAGCAGGTTAGTAGATAGTTTATCTTGAATATAGAAATTAGTGGACTTTAGATTTAGGATTTTAAGGCCTAAAGCATGGGTGGACAACCTTTCGTTGCAAGAGGGCCAAATATTTTACATTGGGATTACTGCTGGCAGTACTTGGACCATATAGGGGAGACCGGGGTTGGAAGTCACATTTATTTTCTTTTGCATTTTTAGTGGCTATTTTAGTCGTTTAGCAATGACATTTTTATATTAATGGATAGTGTATTTATTCTAGTTTAAAAAGAAATAACGACTTTATCTCTAACATTATTTATTCATGAAATTTTATTTTTTTGTGAAAAAAGAAAAGTGTGACTTTTAACCCCGTATCGGGTATGGTTGTCACAGTGTCTGGGGTAGGTAAGTCACATAGTAATGTAATAGCGGAATATTAAAATTAACACTTATTGAAATGAAACGAATATTTTTAATTAAGATAAAATCTTTTACGTATCTAATTGTAACCAAGAAAAAAATACTTAAGGGATTAAATTCTATTTAACAAACTTAGAATTCCGGCAATAAAAATATCTTTCGACGCATTGTTTTTTAAATGGAAAAAATCTATCCTAAGAAAATTATTTTTAGTCAGCCTAAAAATCAGTCTGAATATTCAGAATCACAATAGTGCAAGCTTCGTGTGCCCATAACCTGCAATCCTGGCACTGAATCCAGACTTCCCTAGACTTACTAGCTGAGTATGGTGATAAGTAGACTAAGCAAAACTCTTCACCCTCTTTCTCGTCTTCGTCGCTGTCAACTGCTTTTTTTTAAATTTTCTTTCCTTTATAAAAGTTTTGTCTTCTTATTCGAACTCAATACACATTTCGCTAGTTTCTTCTTCTTCGCTGTTTGTTTTTTTTCTCTTCTAAATAGGTCTTCTCCGGTATATCTGTTAAAATTGCTGATTTACATTTTTTTATCAGCTCGTTGCGACTTACGCGGTGGAGGTTTTGGTAGAGGCTTCAAAAATTGTGGCGATACTATCAGAGAACTCCTTGATTCAAGGTTATCAAAAAAACGGTTGACATTATGTGGGTGAAAGCTGGTGGCTCTAGCCAAACTTGTGGCTTCAGGTGTTCTAATGGACAGAGAAGAGTGTCTTTACAAAAATGACGTAAACCAATCGCAGCCAGCTAGTTTGTTCGATTTCCAAGACTTTGGAACTTTCAATTTATTGGAAATAGCAAGTTCGAACGCTATTTTCCGAATATCCTTGGGAGACAAACCGAAATAAATACTTGAAGCCAGAAGTATATATATTTCCAATTCTTCTTCCTGTTCATCGGTAAAAATCTGTAGATTCCTTTGGTAGCCTATTTTTGTAAATGGTGTTGATACGGCCGTGCTTTCTCTTCGGTAGTAAATTTGTTACACTACCTTGTTGAAGTGCGATAATTATTTCCGAAATCCTTTGCAACACACCTTATGGATTTACCATGGTTTTTCATTTCTCTTGCAGCACGCAACATCAATGCTGGTGAAACAAGCCCTCGAGTTGATTTTCTCGTGTGATGTCGTGGCATTTTTATGACTAGCTCTGAAACAAATATTCATGTAGAAAAATCCCAAAGAGCCAACTAAAAAGGCAGCATACGTGCATGTGACAACCATCCCCCGTCAATCTGAGACAACCTGCCCCAAACCTAGTTTTAAGAAAAAACCTCCCAAAATAAATTGAAATCAACGTTTATTTAAGAAACCATATAGCGATATTATGTAATACATATTTAACATCATAAATAAACAGTAAGGTATATTACTATGCAAAATTTAAGAATACTTACGAGAGTGGATCCAGATGCACAAAAAAATACTTTCGCTGTGCGAAAAAAACGAACGCACGTGTCTCCGTTACGGCATGCCAAGTAGGGGGGAAGGTGTTGCTCTCGCGCTCCTTCGACACCGATTAATGAGCTTATTTGTTCGTTCAGTTTTCTATTATGACCTCTGTGACAACCAACCCAAGAGACAACCATACCCGGTCTCCCCTACCATTTCAGTATACCTACAATATTTGTGTAGAAATATTTTAGTTTAAAAATAAAACGCTAATTATGTATTTTTACGATATTTATTGTAGATAATTAAATGAATTATATTATTGTGGCTGAATTTGACTTAAATATTATCTTGCATTTTTTAAGTAGAGTCGCGTAGTATTGCGTTTTGAATATGATATCCGAAAACAATGGGCTCGTTGGCGTTTCTCTTGAACTAAAATCGGAAATTAATTCATGTGAACGAGACAGAGCAGTACGTCAGAGCGAAATGTGACATGAATGGTTGTCACTTTTCCACATTAAAACTACCCACCGAAGATAAAGCAGCTAAATCTAACACCGCACGAAACTTATTAGGGCGTCTATAAGTTCGACGGGTGTTTTGGTGCGGGAAAATCGACGATAGGTTATTTCATATTCCGTTCTAACGTATCGCTCTGTCTCGTTCGGTTGAACTAAGTTCCTATCTTAGCTCACGAAGAAACGTAATCGGGACCAATGTTTGTTTTTTTGGTAATTCAGAATTGGAAAACTTTGTTCACAAATATATGTAGGTAGCTCCACAGCGCAATGACACCAGGTAATGACAAAGGTAATGACACCAGGAAATGACAAAGGCTCCGTAGGGCGGCGGCGTCTTCCTCGGCGCTGGGCGCGGAGGTGGCGACGGAGGCGCGGCGGCGGCCGAGGCGCCGGTGTGGCGCTTCGCGGCGAGGCTCGCGGAGGAGCGGTGGCCGCTGCGCGCGGCGCGCCCTGCCGCTTCCGCGTCGTCTCGCGGATTTCCGCCAGGAAGCCGGGGCAGCGCCGGTTGGCGTTCTTGGCGTCCTTTTCTGCGCCGCCGAGCGGCCCAGGGTGTGCAGAGGCCTGGACGACGCGGTACTCTGCGTCGTCGGCCGGGCGGAATCTGAGTCCGCCGCCTCTTCCAAGCGGCGTGACGTTCGGCGTGCCCCGGTTTCACGCGGAGAGCCTTCAGGTGGTCGGGCCACCTGTCGAGCTCGTCCACGACGATCGACGCAGGTGGGCGCGGCTTCGGAGTGTTCGGAGTCCGAATGCTGCAGCATGTCGAGCACTTTGCTGTCGACGAATGAGTCGAAGGAGTCGGCACGGCAGCATCGCGAGTCCCAGGTTGCGCTTCGGGCTAGGTCGACTCCCTTTACCGTTTGTGTGCTCGTTTTTAAGTGTGGTATCACTTTGCTCTCCCGTTTGCGCGACGAGGCGGGCTGAAGCAAAGGCATATTCGTACCTTTGCCTGCGACGGCGTTGTTGGATGACTGCATCCCAGCGTTCACGAAAACAAACTGGGTTTACTGGAGCTAGGCTACAACGGTCATCGCAACGCGGCAATACAGCGTGGGCGCGGCGAAACAGCGCGGAGCCGACAGCACGACCACACTGGCCGAGCGTCGGGCACTGTATGACCAAGTTTTTTTTCCTAAAATCCATTTTAAGTGTGGTATCACTTTGCAAGTCTATCACGTTGGTTTGCAAATTGCTTAGTACATATCGCTTGGTATTTCTGTTTTTCGTGAGATCTTTTTGAAATCAGAAGACCAGTTTTCAAACTCAGTTTAATGTGTTTAGTGCACTTTTCCTTTTAATATTTTACCAAACAAAATTGATTCCATCTTCTTCCGCTGTTTTTCTGCAATTTAGAAAATAGTACTTTTTTCCATCGATATACCCACTTGATAAAAAATGATTATTATCTGTATTTCTGTTGAAACAAAATGAATAAAAAAACTACTTTAATTTATTATTCCTGTAATCTCTATCTAAATTTATTATTCCTGTATCTTTATCTACAGGTATCTCTCCATTTCGGAGATAAGTTAGAGAACACACTTTTTGAAGTACGTTTTCGTATAAATAGTTATTTAATATTTGATGTTTAGGGTTTGTTCGCATTCCACATGGAGATAGGCGTCGGCTACAAGGTGGTCGGCGAGGTGTTCCAGGAGGATGAAAAATGCGGGCTACAGGAAATTCAGTACTTGCAAGTTATTGACCCCTGGCTCGCGGTGCAGAAGAACACTTCGTTCAAGGAGATGTTTAAAATTGGGTGTGTATATTAAATCTTTAGCAAAATTTCGCATTTAATATTTCAGTGGATTGCGTATTTTGAGTTTTCGGTCTCTCTCACCCTGTTTCTTAGTCCAGTTAAAGAAGCATTTTACCTTGCGAAAGGCAATTGGGATTTTCGTCAGCCCCTGATTTAGACAGAAAAACTGGTCAAGAGATAGTCAATACTGTGTTTTTACACGACTGCCCAAAAAGGAATGTTGTGTTCAGGTATCATCTATGTTTGTTATCCGTTTTTTATTCCACCATAACTTCTTGAACTGCTTGAAATGCTTGAACTGATTTAGACGTGTGTCGTATTGTTAGAATCGTTTTGCCCTCCCGAGTATCATAGGGTACGTGCCGCGACCCCTTGCTCTAATATAAAGAGAAAGCAGCGTCTTTAATATAAATCGCCGTGTTAAGAGGTGCGTGTTGATTCATTCATTGATTCATAATTTGACAGTTTAGTTTTTTTTTCATTCTTCCATTTTGCGGCCGTCAGGAATAGATCCGGTAGGCCTAGTAACGAAGAGAAATATTTGGAATATTAGTTTAGCAAAATAAATTATTCAAAGTGTTTAATTATTAGACTCCACAAAATATCACCGATTTTTAAATAACCGTTTTTGGATCTTACGAATTTATTCCAATCCAAAATTTTGAAAAATTATGAAAGTAAGTAATTGTATGGTATGTATTAATGATGAACAATGATTTATTATTCCACCATAACTTCTAAACGCTTGAACCGATTTAGAAGTGTGTGATATTGTTAGAATCGTTATGGCATCCCAAGTGTCATAGGGTACCTAAACGGTCCAAATGTCAAAAAATACTTGTCTAAATGTCCAAATCTCAATAAATTAACATAAATATATCGTGTTTAGTGTCAAATGATAGGTCTCATTGAGTATATCTATCTTTATGGATGAATACATAAACCAAAAATATTTTATAAAAACCGTAATAAAAATATTTATAAATGTTTTTTTAAATTTATTAACTTGTTTATTACTTTTAGAATGAGGCGCATCCAGGAGTTCGGGCTGCAGAACCGCGAAAATTGGAGGTTGTATACGAAGAAGCCCCACTGCACCGGCCACGGTACTAAATTCGTCAGCGTGGGAATTGTGGACTGTTATCCTGCTATGGCCATACTGGCATACGGACTGGTCGCCGCATTTTTTATTTTATGCGTTGAACTCGCTTACCTTAAAATCTCAAGGTATGTACGAGGGTCTTGCCTAAATAAACTACATAGATACTTGAAAAGTACCCACAGGTCGATTATTATGGCTTGAGCCGGTTGAATGTTTAGTGTCTAGGGTGGGCCAAAATAAAAATTGGTCCTTACCTATGCGTTGCTGTGGCTCAGCATACGTATTCTATACGTGTTGACAGTCACTGGGCAGTTCTGGGAGTTAATGGGCCCTTGCTGAGTTGGCCACGAAGACCCATTCTGTTCAGGGTTGGTCACACTCACGGGTCAACACCTATCCGACGGCCTCCACGCATGAAGTGCGAGCTTGGGTAGGACTCTGGCCTTATATGGTTAGTTTCCCCTGGGAATCAACCTTCTGGCGCTCGTGGACGGCCTGCGCACCGTGCGGCGTAAGCCAATCGACTGTGCACTCTGACTAACAGTCGGGGGAGTCTGGAAGCAGTACTGTTTCCTATAGAGCGGGGGTGGTTGCGGACCTTACGGGGACTGCTCTTGAAACGACCATCGGCTATCCGATCTTGGGTGAACAGCCGGGCAAAGGACGCTGTGGTCCGCGATAGATTCGGTAAACACCGTTTCACCGCTTCGTAAGGGAGAGGACCGCGCAAGCGACCTCGAACTCGTAACCAATCGAGAGACTGGAGTAATCTAGTCACAATTGGAAGTAAGGGCGTGAGTGTAAGCCCGCCGGGTAACACTCCTGGCTATCTCGCGGTTAAGGCGTTGGCCTCTTACGGGCTTGTGGCGTAGCTAGATGGTGGACTGTTTTGTCCAAGTCTTCTGCGCTCACTCCAGGGAGATAGAACGACTAATCGTTAAAACTTTCTGAGGTGACGGGCTCGCCCGTTGTAGTCGACAACCCTAGTTGTGTTGCTGTTCTATAAAAGAGATTCAGGGCCAAAAACTTATATTTAATTAATAGAAATATTGACCCCTATTATCTATGTAAAGTTGTCATTTTAATGGGAGTTGCTTAATTCCTCTGCTGTAAAACCCTCGTGGACAGGAACCAATGAATGCTTTGAATGCTTTTTTTCACCGACTTTTCAAAGTTGTTTTCTTCCCATGTAAAAGTTATCTAAATTCGTAAAAAATATCTCTATTGGAGCATGGCCTGGCAAGTACGGTGGGTGGCCAAGAGTCTCCAGCTACTTGTAGACTTTGCTACTGTTTTCAGTGAAATCAGTGGTTATACGTTGTCATGCAGGAGCAAAGGCGATGAGCGATTGACCAGGCTCGGTTATTTAATCACGAGCTTCTCCATCATTGTTTGCAGTTCTTAACAGTACACATTTATGGTAACTGTATAGCCAGAGTGCTAGAAGCTGTAATAGAAAACACCGCTACAGGATCTCATATTTAAATAAATGCATATTTTCAACTTTACCATGGTTGTACAAACGAAAATATTTCATCAAAAACAAACGACGGAAAGACAAATAAACAGCTGAATTTTTAAAAAGAATAACATTGCCTTGAATTGAAATTTATTTGAATTTGAAATTCCAACTAAAACCCAACTTATCCAAGTTCAAAATTACCAGTGTGAAAAAACAGCAATTACATAGGTAAAGGACCCAATAAGCCATAGATTTTGACAATATTTGATAGATTATTTTTGCGAAAAGATTAGATGACATTTGTATGGATTTTATAATCCTACTAGTGTTTATATCTATTCTGGGGTATTTAAAACATAGACACTGCACTTTTCCTTTTTTTTGTCTTTCATTCAATCAGATCGCTCATTCATTCTTAAAAACTAAAAGAGATTAATTTAAATGAATAACTAACTAACTGACTAATATTAAATATCATCATCATCATCAGCCGGTAGACGTCCACTGTTGGACAAAAGCCTCCCCCATAGAATGCCATTACGAAAGGCCTTGAGCCGCCTCCATCCACATACTTCCTGCGACCACGGCAATGTCATCGATCCATCTTGTGGGGGGGCTATCCTATGCTGCGTCTGCTGGTTCGTGATGGGAGCTAATGGGCCCCTGCTGAGTTGGCCACGAAGACCCATTTTGTTCAGGGTTGGTCACGCTCACGGGCCAACACCCATCCGGCGGCCTCCACGCATGAAGTGCGAGCCGTTTTTTCCCCAACGGTTGACGGTTACGCAAGCTATATGGCCCGCCCATTGCCATTTTAAGTTAGTAATTTTTCGAGCTATGTCAGTGACCTTGGTTCTTATGCGGATTTCCTACTTCGGATCCTATCACGCAGTGAAACTCTAACCATAGCTCTCGCCAAGGCTCGTTGCACGACTTTGAGCTTGCGTGTGGGGCCAATAGTTAACGACCACGTCTCAGTGCCGTATGTCATCACTGGCAACACGCACTGATTATAGATTTTCGTCTTGAGTTTCTGCGGTATTTGTGACAAGAAGATATGGCGTAGTTTCCTGAACGCTGCCTATCTGAGTTGGATTCGTCGGCAGACCTCCTTGTCGAAGTTGAGTCTGCCTAGTTGGATCATCTGACCCAAATAAACATATTGGTCGACAGCTACAGTAGTATCGCTCCCAACATGTACCGGTATGGATGTGACATAGGCATTTAGTATGATTTTGGTTTTACCCATGTTCATTTTTGGACCCACCTGTTGGGAGATGGTATTGAGGTTTTTGAGCATTGGGCCAAGATCATCCAACGATTCCGTTATGATAACTACGTCATCGGCAAATCGGAGGTGGGTGATGTATTCACCATTGATATTGATGCAATATCCATCCCAGTTCAAAAGCTTGAAAACATCCTCCAATGCAGAGGTGAACAGTTTCGGAGAAATAACATCTCCCTGTCTCACCCCCTTTTGGAAAATCGTAGATTCGGAGCTGCAATCACCTTGCGATCGTGCAAAGCTAACTAACAAAGCTGACGGGCAATGCTAGGAGAATCACATTTGCCAAAGAAGAAGTCTAGAGAGAATTAGAAATATTTTGCGAACAGCTGAACGCATAAACCACCTATCACCTCTACAGCTACTGCCAAAAGAACCATACTAACCCGACATTACATTTAACACACGAATCTATAGTCGAGTGCTTGAGCATTCCTTAACCAAGTATTGCTCGAGCACTGACTCATGCGGTTGTGATCTTTTGACGGTCGTCTTGCCAGCCAGATTATTTTAATTTCATATTGCCCATAAAACGAAAAATATTTTTCTGTCATAAAATCCTCCTAAATAAATAACTAATCTTTTATATTTCGTTTAAAATAAGTTTTTCTTTAACGACACTGTTTCTCATTTTGTTTTAAGTATACTTCCTTTCAACAATTAACTAAATGTCATATTTTAAATCATGGTCTGCCATTAAGGGCGCCATTTTGACGTTTTGATTGAAATCTGGCCAAGTAGTTGAAATATTAAAAAAAAACAATCTAGCAGCAAAATAAATCAAATTCAAGAATCAACTCTAGAAGGTCGATGAAAATACGTCAGAAAGCAAGAAAATACGCAAAAATATTCCGTTTTAAGTATTGCTCAGTTGAGCCACATTTTGAGCATTGCTGACTCGATTATAGAATAAAAAGACGTACTGGGGAATTACTTAAGTAATGTGCTTACTTCGACCCGTGCTTAAGCACGGGTCGAAGCTTAAGCATAAATTTGGGTGTAATTCCCAGATATCAGTAGGTATGTATGAGGTAAAACTGGCTTTGAGGCAACTAAAAAACAAGAAAGCTCATGGGATGACAGAATCACGTCGGAGCTCCTGAAAACAGGCGGAACACCTACGAATAATAAAAGAACTGCAATGGCTCTTCAGTAAGGGTATTAACCCCTCCTATGGCGGGGTAAAATTTCTGCCCGGGATTGTTTTGCGCATAACTTTTAAACTACTATACGGATCTTAAAAAGAATAACTGCAAAATGATCACATTGAAATTTGAAATATTATAACGTTACAACATTATCTCGTAAAACAATTAAGATAATAATGAATAAATATTACAGTTAGCACAGCGCGGAAAGCGTCTAACCAAAAATGGTTAGCTCACATAGGAAGGGTTAATAGAAAGTGTTTAGATATCCTCAGTCTGGAGCGAAAGCATGGTGATCTTGTTCTACTAAGCCACAAAAACAAAGTGTTCTCGAGGGTTGTAATAAATCGACTTACGAAGAGATTTGATCAGTTTCAGTCACCCGAACGAGCTGGGTGACTGAAACTGGGTTTCGAAAGGGTTTCGGTGCCGTAGATCATGGAAACGCGGTCAGACAAATTATACAAAGGACAGAAGAGCAGAACAAATCGCTCTGTTTGGCATTCGTCGACTACGAAACGGCCTTCGACTCGGTCGAAACCTGGTAGTTTTGGATTTTCTATAGCGTTGCCAACTACGGCTACATCCACATCTTGAGATCTTTATATGAAGCCGCAACGATGACCGTCCAAGCACACGGTCACAAAACCATAATGGTTTTTTTTGTTGAAATTACGCCGTCTTGAAACCAAATGGTGGATATCTCTCATCATATTCTGAATCTCAGCATTTGGATAAAATATTTTTGTAAGTAATTTGGCCCTAATTGATCATTTAGCTGTGAAATACAACGGGTACAGACACTCACACAAAAACACATTCACATTTTCCAGAAATCACTTTTTTGTATTCCCAGGTGAGATTTGGAATTCTAAATTTTGCTCGAAAACAAGACTTTCTCTATTTACATACTTCGTGTAACACGATGTTGTTTTTGTTTTTGGAAAAAAATGGGTTGACAACGCGGGTCTATAGCTCAGTCACGCGGGGCGGGAGTGACTGGTCTCTCTATGAGAGAGAGACGGGGTCTTGTAGGTAAAGTAAAAGTGAGCGAGAGAGGTAACGCTAGCTGCCGGCTAGCGAGGAGCCGTGAGTGATCCGTTCACGGACCTTCTAACGGATCATCCACGGCTCGCTAAAGTCGTCAAAAAACGTTGCGTTCAAATTTCGAATAAAACTTATTCTTCCGGATCTGCTTTTTGCTAATGGAATAAAATCCCGAATGGGCTCCAACTAGGAGGCGAAATAATCGTTAAATATACCAATGCGGATAATTTTTTCAAAATATTTTTTCAGGAGAAAAAAAATGGATTCAACTATTCAAGATGAAACAACCGCAGCAAACCAATCTACTATTCGAGAAGAACTACCTTACTTAGAATAAGGATATGTGTGCATTATTATGAATAGAACTCACGCGCGATTCATTTACTTTTCACGTACCAAGGTGCAATACAAATTTTGGTGCTAATTCGATATTGCCACGTATGTAGGATTTAACGAAATTGGCATAATTAACTTAAGACAGTAGTCGGACCTTTGTTAAAGAGGTAGGTAAAAAGGTGGAGATCAGATTGAATTGATTTGGCATCTCGCATCCCTAAATGCACTTACATGCAAATACACCCTACAGATTAACACACACAAGCAAACACATGTAACGACCCTTAAGTATCGTTATATGCAATCAACAAATGCATTGATTTCCAGTGAAATGCACTGACACAAATTCAGCTATTATTCTACCTCGTGCAGCGTTGAATCAGCACGATGAAACAATACTTTTTCTCGGAATATTTTGGATTGCATCATTTTTCGGCCTATATAAACCGGCGAAAATACGACCAAAGTATCATTCCTCGAGTGATCGCGTCCCCCAAGACAGCGACGGCATACCCGGTACCCCTCTCACTAGGCAAGTCAACGGGTCCGGCTTATTGGTTACCTTTTCCTTCCTTTGCTTATATCGAGACGAGATGCATCAGTCTGCACTCCCACAGACTCGAGCCGTGCCCAGTACGAGATACTAGGAGCACAAGTACAATCCTTATCCATACATCCTCGGCACTTCAGGCAGATAGCCACTATATTCGCGTCAATATATATCCTATTCGGGAAGTGTTACAAACTGGCAATATCGAACTCTCAATAAATACCTTCTGATACACTTTAAATCGACTTTTAACACGGAGATAACTCGCAAGTTGACACCACCACCTCACACCGAATAACTTGGAGTCTAGTGAGGGGTGGTCCCTCACACATGCACAAACACACACACACACATAAGCTCTCCATCACACACACAAACACCAATGAGCCAACACCTACATAAACACGCATAGCGAACTTGCATCCTTTTTTTTCTGTTTTCTATGTATTATGCAGCATATTTTGTATTCCTTATTACTAAATATTGTAACTCATTTAATACATCATTGGCTTTGCTATCGTAAGATATTATGTAATTATTTCATTATTGTTTGCTGTTAAAAAAATAAAGTTTAATTTCACATCTATTTCTTTTTCTCAATAACAAATCATTCAAATCATAGGAAGACCTAAATTTTCGTCCGGTTTTCACTTTCTCATAAATGTATCTAACAAAACAATCGAAATATATCGACCTAAAATATATATTTTTATTTTATTTATTTTAACATAACATGCGCAATTCATAAAATGGTCATACGAAGTAATGGTGCGAAGTAAACGACGACCCACATTCACATGACCATGCGCAGCGCATGCCCAACTAGGCCGAGTATAGCCTGTATCTGGGCATACGATTTATTTTCAGACTTGGGTGGAGAAGTATAACTGACGTAGGACACATACACTTATACACACACATATACATATACACATACATACATATACACATATATACATATACATACATACACACATACACATATATGTTACATTATGTTTATTATCTTATATCACATTTATGCAGGTATATTATTTCTAAGAGATGATTTGCAGAAAATCATTCTCTGTCCTTGAACGACCTATATCCTCAAGAAGCCATTTTTTATACTTTTTTATTGAATTAAAAGGTACTTTCATTTTTTTATGTCGTCATCAAGACGGTTGAATATTTTGGGTGCGATAAAGTTTAATTGCCTTTGGGCAAATGATGAATTAACTCGGGGAACGGCATAATTCAAGCCTGCAGATGCTCTTGTAGTTCTCTGTTGCTGGCTTCGTGGTCGTTTATCTAGGGTTCGATGAAAAAATATGAGTGACTGTTTCACAAACAGTTGGCGTATATCTAACACCTTACTTTCTTGGAAAATCATGTTAGAATCATATCGTGGGGGGTTTTCTATTGATTACCCTCAATAAAAGCTTTTGGGCTTTCACTAGAGGATCCAAGACAGATTTTGCACATGCTCCCCACGCTATTATTCCGTGCACCCATAAACCCTGACATTACAATGAATAAACAATGTATTAATAATTCCTTAATCACCCTTAAACAATGAATTAATAATTCCTTAATCAATTTTCAAATGTTACATTCCTAGTTTTCCTTCTAAATATTAGTGTTACATTGAAGGTGGGTCGGGATACCACAGCCGTTCTGTCCAGTTCAGGCGGGAATGGTGTAGTTGGAGACAACCTCACGCTATGGTTCTGGAAGAGACGGAACAAGAATGTCTTCATGGATGTCACGGCGAATCTTGAACCTAAGAATAAATCAATAGATAGATTAGATGAAGCCAGTAAGGAAATGATTAATGTAATGTTTGATCTACATAACTTAATTCTAAATCGTAATATTGGGTCCTTACCTATGAAGTTGCTGTTTTATAAAGGAAATTTAAGGCCAAAACTTTGTACAAAAAATATATATTTAATTACGGAGGGACCTAATGAGGAACACGGATAAAGACAAACCAGAGCACAAACACAACACTAGACACAAAGACAAACAGATTCAACCAAAAATGAGGACTGTATACGGCCAACGACACTACGCATACCTCGGACCTAAACTCTATAATATATTTAACTCGTACCCAGGACAGATTTTAAACATAACCGACAACCAGTTCAAGAGACGGGTGTCTCATTGGCTCTCAAATTATACTAGAGATTAATGCGAAAGTATGATATTATATTAAAATATTTTTTTTCTAACCACAAATTAAAGGATATACAGATGTAAATTATGGATATACAGATTATAATATGTTATATTTTATTATGTTATACTATATTATATATAAATATGATACATTATTTTATATGTTATAGCATATGATATTATATTATATTGTAATATGTTATGTTATATTATATTATTTATATTATATTATGCTAAATTATATTACGTATTGTTTTTTATGAGACGGAAGAAGGACAGCAGGCAAGGCGAACAGGCTCAGCAAATACCACAGAACTTTGTAGCCATCACCCCAACACAGGCGTATACCTAGTGGGGTGATGTAATCCTGACAAGTAATGCCCTTTCGCGATTTTCATCATATGTATTTTTTTAATGTGTTAAAAAATGAACGCAATCTATTTTAAGTAACTATAAAAAAATAGGATAAATAAAATAATTTATAAAAAAACATAGAAATATTGACCCATAATTATCTATGCAGATTTATCATTTTAATGGGAGTTGCTTAATTCCTCTGCTGTAAAACTCTCGTTGACCGATGAATGATGAATGATCTCGTTGACCAATGACTAATGAATGCAATGAAGGCGTTTTTCTCCGACTCTTCAAAGTTGATTTTTTCCCTTGTGGAAAAATGTAAAAAAATATCTAAATTCTGAAAAAAAAACTATTGGTGCAAGGTTTGGCAAGTACGGTAAGTGACCAAGAGTCACCATCGGCAACTCCTACAACTTTGCGACTGTTTGCAGCGAAATCTGTGGTTGTACATTTTCATGCAGAAGCAGTAGCGATAAGCAATTGACCAGGCTCGGTTATTTAATCACGAGCTTGGCCATCATTGCTTGCAGTTCTTAACAGTACACATTTACGATAACTGTATAGCCAGACTGCAAGAAGCTGTAATAGAAAACACCGGCACAGGATGTCATATTTGAAAATAATACAAATTTTCAACTATACCATGATTGCACAAACGAAAATATTTGAGCAAAAACAAACGATGGAAGGAAAAATAAATAGCTGTTTCTTAAAATAGAATAATATGGCCTTGAATTAAAATTTATTTGAATTTGAAATTCAAACTTAAACCCAAGTTCCCATGTTCAAAGCGGCCAGTGTGGAAAAACAGCAATTACATAGATAAGAACCCAATAGTTCGATTTTAAATTAGGTAGTTCCTAAAACAAAATATAGTATTACGTGGTTAATGGACACAATCTTAATTGTTAATATTACCTATACAATTTCGAGGACCTCCTCCGAATGGCATATAGGATCCAGGAATGATTTTCTCCCTGTTCTCATCTGAAAACCTTTCTGGGTCAAAGTTGTCCGGGTTATCCCAGTACTTCGGATCTCGGTGAAGAGCAGCGAAGGGAATCCAGAGACAATCGCCTTTCTTCACCTTTATAATTGAGAAAAAAAAAATATTTTTTGCCTATATAAAAATAATGACTTTTATGTAGATATTTAAAAACGAAAAGAAAATCATTACTGTATAAGCATTTTTTTCTCCTGTTCTCACTGGTCCCAAGTCAAACACATTATTTGTGCTGACTCTATCGAAATGGCTGACTGGTGGCCACTTGCGAAGAGCCTCTATTTGAAGAAAAAAAAATACATTATGTGAATACCGATGACAAATTACTATATTGCGTAAATTAAAAAAAAGGCAAAAATTGTTAAAATAGACCACTCCAATCCTAGGAACATAATTGCAAAAAGTTTCTTTGTTTGTTTATGCTGTTTAGTGTGAAATTTCACAATGGGCGGATTTATTGTCATACGACAATCTCTTCCAACCAACTCGTGTAGCTCCAACTCCAACCCCTATGAAGTGTTTATATGTATGTGTGCGTGAAATATGCCTGTATGTGTGTGTCTTGGTATTGCATTCACTCTGTCACTTGGATTCTGTGGATTCAAAAAGTCACTTTGCATACGAGGGAGGAGAGTAGGTACAATGTGGGCAGTAGGTCGCTTTCCAATTGAAAAATCCCTCTCATACCGCGTGGGTAAATTGCGGGGGTAATTTATTAGCGTTTAGTACCTATATGTTTTTTCATTTTATTTTATTTCTAGCTGACCCGTGCCCACTTCGTTGGGCGGTAAAACTTTTTACCTGTGATGAAATTATGAGTGTGGTTCGGTTAGTACTGAGTGCTATGATTTATTTCCTGACTGCCAAAAGAAGGGTTATATTTTTACTGCATATGTATGCATGTATTTGCATGTTAATTTGACTATAATACCGTTATTTGCTAGTGTATTCTTGTGAGTGTCTTATTTGTGAGCGTATTATCTATTTATGCAGTAAAAGGGAAAAGTCTTTTGTTTCAAACACTTGATACGATAAATTTACTTATTTTGATAAGAATTCATAATTGTTGATAATATGACCAATAAACCTGACCTAACGATTTAATTTTTTTTTAAATATAAAATACTACTTTTTGTGACTTAAATATAAAAGTTAGACATATCATGTCGCTGACTTTTTGGTAGGCATTATGAAACTCTACAACTTTTCTCTAAAACTTAATCATAGATCTCTCATCGTTAAGGCAGAGTTAGTTAAAAACCTTTTCGTTCGACCGCTTATTCTCCGACTTACTTTGCAAATCCGACTACCTCGAAAAAGTCTTTTCATTTTTCGGATTAATATATAGCCTATGACACTCACAAATAGCGTGGCTTTCTATTGGTAAAAGATTTTTTTATATCGGTTCAGTAGATCCAGAGATTACTTCCTACAACCTCACAAATTTTACCTCTTTATAATATTAGTATAGATTACTACTCATTCGTTTTGATTGATTGTTTATCCGGTCTTGATTTGGTTGTATTTACTTGTACGTGTCTCAAACTTTGAGTTAGTTCTTGATGGCTTTTCCATAGTGTCGAAAATAGACACTTGCCTGCTTTAGGCCCACCTTCGGGCAAAGCGAGCATTAGTGGGAGTTTATATTTTTGTTTTTAGCGTTTTGTCAATTTTTACCAAACACAATTCAAATTTGAATTATTATTTTTTTGTTTTGTTTGCCTTGATTCAGGGGTGGTTTACAAAAAAAAATATTTAGGAAATATTAAGAGAAACAACTGAAAATCAAAGAAATCGAAATTGGTCATTTTGGGAAATGGGCCACTTTCAATAGATGGCGTTCGCGGCGATCCTATTGTTTGACAGCTGCGCCATCCATAACTGTTATTCATTCCGTGCGATAGTGTAAAATTTCAAAAAGTAAAAAAGTCGAAAAGTCGGAAAAGTCGAAAAAGTCAAAAGAGTCGAAAAAGTCAAAAAAGTCGATAAAGTCGATAAAGTCAAAAAAGTCCAAAAAGTCGAAAAATGCAAAAAATTCGAAAAAATCGGAAAAGTCAAAAAAGTCAAAAAGCCGAAAAAGTCGAAAAAGTCGGAAAAGTCGAAAAAGCATTTATATTTCATCATGTAAATTAAATACATTGAATTTATTTTAATTACAAACGACTCATTTAATCACCAAACGAAACTCAAACCGTACATATTATAGATTTCAATGAATTGGATTTAGAATGTTTATTAGGATCAATAAACGATTATGAAGAGTTACAATCAAATCAATTTTAGGTCGTACGAAGTTCACCGGGTCATCTAGTTTCTAATAAAAATAATATTACCTTTCTCTTAAGGTGCCCACTTTGAACCTCTATCCCCTGCCCTACACCATTGCAGTGAACGAAAATATTCACAAATTTCACAATTCCAAAAACAGTTTAAACATTAAAACTTACCAGATACTACCATGTCGAGATACTTTATTCTATTGATGATATCATAAGTGAGATTATTGACGTTTCCCTTAATAGCTTCCTGTATTTCTCTTTGTAGTCTGTCTTGGATAAATTTATTCGCTGCTAATTCACAGAGCGTGAATGAAAGTATGGAAGTTGATGTGTCGACACTTGCCAAATAAAATACCATAGCCTGCGCTGTTAGATCGTCATGGGTCCATTCTAAAATTAAATTAAATACAGAATCTTCGCGATTATTTCAAAGAAATCACTGAAGTAATATAATACCTTATAAAAAAGACAAAAACGAATATTACAGCGTGAGGTTTATAGAATCCGACGTTACAGCGATGTTACAATAACCAACGTCCAGGGTAGACTGAAGGGAGGAAATTTGGAAATTACACCATGCACACGGCGCTCACTATTTAGTGACATGACAGACGTAAACAATGCAATATGGAAGACACTTAAAACCGAGCAGATTACGATGATTACTATAAATTAATAGCGTGAGTGATCGAATAGCTAAAAGGCTAAAGAAAATCGACATAAAAATCATATTGTACAACTTGAGTTGTCAACTATAACGGGCGTACCCGTCACATCAGGAAGTTTTAACGATAGTGATCGTTCTGCCTCACGTGAGGTGTGCGTAAATGACTGAGAGCCAATACACATATACCTTCTAGCTAAGCCAACATGCCCGTCAGAGGACAACGCCTTAAGGCGAGGCGCACCGGGTACCTTGCGGGCAGCCTCGCCCCCTGACTGCCAGTTTGGGAAGGATATCTCCGTCTGGAATTAACCATGAGGATACCTCCAACCTCAGGACTGCTTACGGGTCCGAAGACGCTTGCGCGACCTCTATCTGTCGTATATTCAGCGGTGATTAAGTTCAGATTCAGAATCTATCGCGTATCATTGGCATCTTTTGCCCAGCTCTGAATTCAGGATCAGGTAGCAGATTGGTCATTTCAAGAGTGGATGACGACAGGTCAACACCCACCCCCGCTGTTTAGGAGACAGTATATTTCCATAGTTTCCACACTCCTTCAGTATTTAGTCATAGTGCACAACCGGTTGACTGGGAACGGACGCTGCGTAGGAGGCCTGAGACGTCAGAGTCCTATCCGGAGTAGTCCTTCACACGAGGAGGCTACCGAATAGGAGCTGAATCGTGAGTTGGACCGACTCGGAAAGACAGTGTATCTTACAGCCCAAGCTGTACGAAACTATTTGCTACCAAAGTTCGACAGTAGAGCTAGCTTATGCCACTGTAAACCCCGAGTGCGTATAAGATCGCATGCAGGTGTGGGTTATCTTACATTGGACAAACGAAGCGGCCTATACGGACTTGACTGATGGAACACATGCAGCAGCAGACCTATTACGAACGCCAGCCCCAAAACTACGACTTTTCCGAGAATCGTTGCCAAAACGACATTTGCTCCCCTCCCCTCCCCTCCAGCATGAAGCAAGCAGGTGGATCTATAATGGCTTTCATAGCCTTCGACGGTTGCAGAGATTCCTCCCTGTAAGCACTAAGCACTAAGGGAGTTAATGGGCCCTTGCTGAGTTGGCCACGAAGACCCATTCTGTTCAGGGTTGGTAACACTCACGGGTCAACACCTATCCGACGGCCTCCACGCATGAAGTGCGAGCCTGGGTAGGACTCTGGCCTTATGGTTAGTTTCCTTTGGGAATCAACCTTCTGGCGCTCCTGGACGGTCTGCGCACCGTTCGGCGTAAGCCAATCGACTGTGCACTCTGACTAACAGTCGGGGGAGTCTGGAAGCAGTACTGTTTCCTATAGAGCAGGGGTGGTTGCGGACCTTACGGCAATTGCTCTTGAAATGACCATCGGCTACCCGATCCTGGGTGAACAGCTGGGCAAAGGACGCTGTGGTCCGCGATAGATTCGGTAAACACCGTTTCACCGCTTCGTAAGGGAGAGGACCGCGCAAGCGACCTCGAACTCGTAACCAATCTTGAGACCGGAGTAATCTGGTCACAATTGGAAGTAAGGGCGTGAGTGTAGGCCCGCCGGGTAACACTCCTGGCTATCTCGCGGTTAAGGCGTTGGCCTCTTACGGGCTTGTGGCGTAGCTAGACGGTGGACTGTTTTGTCCTCAAGTCTTCTGCGCTCACTCCTGGGAGATAGAACGACTAATCGTTAAAACTTCCTGAGGTGACGGGCTCGCCCGCTGTAGTCGACAACCCTAGTTGTAAGCATCAAGCAGACCATACCTCAAAGTCTGCTACTGCCGTTGCTAGACTATGCCGATATCGCATATCTGGACCTCTAGATAAGCTTGAGCGTGTGCAGAACGTTTGCATAAAGTACATATTCAGTCTGCGTAAGTATGACCATAATATGTCAGAGTACTGAGTAACATTGCAATGGCTTCGGATACGGAACCGGAGAAATTTTAATATCCCTTCCCTACTTTATAATGTCCTACACAATCCTACATCTCCTTCCTACCTCAACGAGACTTTTACCAAGTTAGGAAGTCATGGTCTCCCACTTCTTTCAAGTCAGAATAATACTCTACGTATCCCAAAACACAAAACCACCTATTTTTCTTACTCCTTCTCCGTACATGCAGCTCGACTGTGGAATCATCTTCCTCCAACTATTAGAGGCGCTAGCTCGCTGTCCACATATAAGCAATCATTGAAAAGCACTTCCTTTTACAATAAATATGCACCATAAATTCAAACCTTTCCGTTATCCCATCCCTTTCCTTACCTTGTTTTGGCAGTTTAATTTACAGTTTAATATATTAATGTATATATGAAAATTAATTGTTTTATATACTTTTGGCTTTAAAAACGCATAAAATGTATATTTTCTAAGTTTTTAAATTTTATATATTATTTTTATGGTATCTATATGGACTTTAATTTTCCATTACCCTTCTTTACACATCAGCATGTTGGTTGACTGGAAGATATTCATTTCAACATTATCAAATTTTATAAAGTTGGCAATAAAAACCCTTGAATAAATTTTTACTCTATATTACCTATTTGCTAATAACTTTTCCTCATGTGTGCCATTAATATGGATTTCCCACAATAAGGCATAATCCAGACTGTAAACACACCGTCACTCCTTAGGACCCAATACATATTACTATCTAAGCTTGTTACAGCTTTACACGTTTTAACGTAGAATCTTTTACCAGATAAACTAATAATTATAGTGACACGTTTGAAAGATTAGTTGTTAGCAACGACCTTTCACCTAAAAAATCACATAAATACCGACCGTCGCTTGACGCTCAGCTGTTCGGGTATATTCGGCCGTTCGGTTATGTCATTTTGTCAAGCCCCCTCCCTTTATGAGAGGAATTTTTCTAGGCGCGACAGGAATTCCCCTGGCAGAGACCCCACACACACTGCGTACACGTTCAAAATGCGTACACGTTCAATGCTTTAAAAAATTAGAATGCGTTTCAAAACAGAATGAACAATAAATATTAAGAGCGCCCCGAATGCTAGGCACTTTAATGAAACAAGTTTGAAAATAAACTTGTTTCACACACATCAAATCAAATCAAATGTCTGTCGTCGGGCCTTGCTGGAGGCTCGTGACGTCTTCCACTAGGCATTTTGCCTTTTCGTGGGATTTCGCGTGAGCCGGGCCCATTGGCCCGGCTTTCGTGATATGGCTTCGCAGGGCTTTTTGCCCTGCGGCAAGACTCATTGTTAGGTGCTTAGGCACCTTATCGTGAAGGATTGAGACGGGAGTGGCATCTTCTGTGGCAAGACTGCTGTGTTGTGATACCCCGCGCTGGTGGTCCGCTAATCAAGCAGACTGCGCGGGTACGGCTTCCGGACATCTGGTAGCCTGGTGTGCAGCGGAGCGAGCTGGCGAATGTGCTCGTGAGGTGAGATGTATGCCCTACGGTACATAGCGCGCGCGAGGCGCTTTACGTGTTCCTTCACGGACTCTGTTGCGCTAAAATCGCGTTCCAGAGTCGCGTTTCGGACTTACCAAGGGGCTCCCGACACTTTTCTTAGCCCCACGTTCGGCACTCGCTGGATGTTTGTCCGCTGCGATGCCGAGATGAGGTGGTACCAGGCCGGTGCCGCGTACGTGAGTTTCGTCCTCACGTACATCTTCAGCATCAGCAGTCGTGTCTTCTAGTCGCCGGGATCGTGGCCGAACGGAGAACGGGCAGCAGCGCTTCACACACATGAATTTGGCGCCTCTTAAATTTCGCCCGTGGCAGGTACCCCAGTTTGCATTCATGGTACCCCAGTCTACACTGGAAAACGATGGATATAGCATCGCCTACGCATTGAGTGCGACAAGTTTCACGAGTAAAACCCGTCTTTGTCTTATTTGTAATTTGAAACAACCACGATTGTCTTTAACTTATAATGATATAATACCTCTCTTTGAGTTGCCTTTTCCAATCTCCGACTCTTGCACCACCGCGAAACTGAAATCTATACTATGTCTGCGTTCGTATTTTAAATGTCCTGAAAATGCATTACTTTGATATTGCTAAAACTGACATTTCAGAGACGGAATTCCAAGCAAGAGGAAAATGAAATAATCACCTCGTCTGATTAGCATCAAGCTGTTGATCATGTCTGATCTAACAATATTCTCCTTTTCTCTGTGTGCGATGTTCTGAGCGACGATGTTTCTGTAGTAGTCCTCTATGTCGTCGTCGAAAAGTTTCATATTAAAAAACTGAAATTTAAAATTTGTTTCCTTTAACATCTGCTCATTGAAGTACAATGCCCTCAAATAACTTTGATGTATCTACGTAATGCTAAACTCGCTGATAATGATCCACCATTTAACTCCCTAGAATAAAAAACCTTTTGTAGTATACAAATATTTAATACTCCTGTGTACGATAAAGTTATGGTTAGATTAAGTTAGATTAGTTATGGCTAATCCTGGGTAGAAGAGAGACAGAGAAACATTTTCACAATTTTAAAATAAATATATATATATATATATATATATATATATATATATATATATATATATATATAAATATATATATATATATATATATATATATATATATATTATTTATATATATATATATTATATATATATATATATATATATATATATATATATATATATATATATATATATATATATATATATATATATATATATATATATATTATATATATATATATATATATATATATATATATATATATATATATATATATATATATATATATATATATATATATATATATATATATATATATATATATATATATATATATATATATATATATATATATATATATATATATATATATATATATATATATATATATATATATATATATATATATATATATATATATATATATATATATATATATATATATATTTTTATATATATATATATATATATATATATATATATATATATATATATATATATATATATATATATATATATATATATATATATATATATATATATATATATATATATATATATATATATATATATATATATATATATATATATATATATATATATATATATATATATATATATATATATATATATATATATATATATATATATATATATATATCTATATATATATATATATATATATATATATATATATATATATATATATATATATATATATATATATATATATATATATATATATATATATATATATATATATATATATATATATATATATATATATATATATATATATATATATATATATATATATATATATATATACACTAGCGGCCAAAATTATATGAACTTTCATTTATTTTACGATAACTTTGGTCTGGCTGAATCGATTAAAACGAAATTACGACAACTAAAACTGCGTATTATACGGACCAAGTGTGATGAGCCACCCATATGCTATGAGCAAGATGCGCAATTGTTTTTGCGCGAACTTTTTGTTTACAAGTTTGGGACAGTCATTTTCGGTTGCTCTCAGGTGATTAACGTGTTGTTGACGCATCCAAAAAATAAACTAAAATACATAGGAGCTTAGTACCATCATGGTTAAGACACCTGGCAGTCGCAATCTCACTGAGGTACAAATAAATAGTATTTGGCTTGGCCGCCGAAAAGGTCATTCACTGCAAGATCTCGCAGAGCAATTTAATGTAGCCAAGTCTACCGTTTCCGGTGTCTTGCGTCGGTTTCAGCTTCTTGGTGGTGCAATAGTGAAGAAGAACACGGGACGACCCCGAATTACCTCGAAAGTTGTGGATCGCAATATAATTCGCGCTTCTCGGGAGAATCCTCGCCGGACCGCGGCCGAAATATCGACACTCGTCTGCAGCCTAGAGTGCCCTGCGTCCTCAATTCGCACTGTTAGGCGACGCCTGCAGCAGGCTGGGCTTCATAGACATCGTTCTGCCAAAAAGCATTATATCAACAAGAAGAACCGAGCAGCGCGAATGAGGTGGGCGCAGGCGCATCTAAACTGGACCCGCGAGGACTGGTCTCAAGTACTCTGGTCCGACGAAAGTAAGTTTAATTTGTTCGGATCTGATGGTATAAAGTATGTAAGGCGTCCTGTGGGGAAAAGATATCACCCTGAGTACCAAACGCCCACCATGAAGCATGGCGGCGGCTCCATCATGGTGTGGGGTTGTTTCTCAGCCCATGGTATGGGTCCACTGCGCCGCATAGAAGGAAATATGAATAGCCACCAATATGTAGATATCTTGAAAAATACAATGCAACCATTTGCCCTTCAAAGCATCGGTCGATCCTTCGTTTTTCAGCAGGACAACGATCCAAAGCACCGGTCGAATCATGTGCGCGCCTGGATTGCACGCCGACGGATCACCGTGCTGGACTGGCCGAGCCAATCTCCGAACCTGAATGTAATCGAACATCTCTGGTACACCGTCAAGAGAAAGATAGTCGGCACGACAGCGAAGAATGCGACCGAAAAATTCAAACAACTGGCCGAGGCCTGGAGCCAGATTCCCTCCTCCGCCATCGACGCACTCATCGAATCCATGCCTCGTCGATGTCAAGCCGTGATCGACAGCAAGGGGTTTCCCACCAATTATTAAGACCAACTACTCTACCCTATCAAGCTTATTCTATTTCCCCTTATGATAAGTTAGCTATCTCTATTTGTAATAAAAGGACATTTTTGTAATTTTTTGAAAAAAGGTTTTTTTTTTTTTGTAATGAATATAAAACTGTAAACATGACTAACATCACATGTAATCAGCGTGTTTCTATGGCCTGAATACTGGCTTAAAATATCAATTCCACAGCACATGTGGTTGAAAAGTTATACTTAAAAAAATGAAAGTTCATATAATTTTGGCCGCTAGTGTATATATATATATATATTGATATACATATATTTATATTTACTCTATTTAAGTGCTTAAAATATACGTATTTTTACTAGTTATTATATATTATTAGTTATTATTATAAATTATTATTTATTATTACTTGTTTATAGTTGTGAAATTATTTTGGTGTAGTGTAAATTTCATTTTAACTTAATTTTATTTATTTATTTAAGAATTAATTACTATAAAACATTGATTTTGCTTACAAAAATAACAGAAATACAAAATACAAAAATAAAAGTTGGATATACGCCGTAGCTGACTTTTTAACCGACTTCAAAAATAGGAGGAGGTTATCAATTCGGTTGTATCTTTTTTTTTTAAAGTTTGTTACCTCAGAACTCCGTCATTTATGAGCGCAGAAGACAAAGCAATCCACCGTCAAGCTCCGCCACACGCCCGTAAGAGGCCAACGCCTTATCCGCGAGATAACCAGGTATGTTACCCAGCGAGCTTACACTCATGCCCTTACTTCCAATTGCGACCAAATTACTCCGGTGTCTCGATTAGTTACGAGTTCGAGGTCACTTGCGCGGTCCTCTCCCTTACCAAGCGGTAAAACGGTGTATACCGAATCTATCGCGGACCAAGGCATCCTTTGCCCGGCTGTTCACCCAGGATCAGGTAGCCGATGGTGGTTTCAAGAGTAGTCGCCGTAAGGTCCGCAACCACCCCCGCTCTATAGGAAACAGTACAGCTTCCAGACTCCCCCGACTGTTAGTCGGAGTGCGCAATCGATTAGCTTACGCCGCACGGTGCGCAGACCATCCAGGAGCGCCATAAGGTTGATTCCTAGGGGAAACTAGCCCTAAGGCCAGAAACCTACCCGGGCTCGCACTTCATGCGTGGAGGCCGCCGGATGGGTGTTGACTCGTGAGTGTGACCAACCCTGAACAGAATGGGTCTTCGTGGTAGCTCCTAAAGTAGCAATACTGTCAGGAAGAAGAAGAAGAAGAGGTAAGTTCATGGCTGCCGCATTTGGCCCTTAGGCCTTCGAAATATCGGTCAGTCAAACATTTGACCCGGTTTGGGCTATAAAACATTGTTAGGATTTCTATAGAAAGACGTGTATATAAACAAAACACGATCGCACCGGCAAAGTGAGCCGTTAAACATTTCTGACAACCCTTATGTTGCGTAGCAAACACGAGCATATAAACAAAATACGATCACACAGGCTTGGCAGCGGCCCACAGTCGAAAATTTATAATAATTAATGTCATTTATCTAATTTATAATGTATAATAATAACAATATACAATATTATAATATAATAATTATTTTCATTTACATAATTTGTAATTATTAATTTATTATAATTTATAATAATGATGAATCGGATCAAAACAAAATATCCAAAATTTTCTCCTTGGAATTTCAATTGGTATTATTGCAGTATTTTTTGTGGTATTTTATTTGGTATTATTGCAGTATATGAACCTCTTCTAGATTGTTGATTTTTTAACGTCACCAGACTATATTCACCACGCTGATTCCGAATCTGCAATAATATTTATTCGATCTCAATAAATAAACGAGATTTAGGCATTCAAAAAATCGCCAAACCCATACATTTCGGCAGGTAAGGTTTTTTTTATTTTAAATAATACATAAACACCTATTTGGCGGTAGGTTAGATTAGTTTTTTTTAAAACAACCTTAAAACTGAGTTTAAGAAAACTTCTTTTTTTTATGTATATTTCGTTTTGAAATTTTATGCCTCCGAAGCTTTTTTCTTTCATATTTAGCATTACAATGATCGAATCTAGTAGCATTTCTTTGTTTTTTCGATTTCTGAGAAAGGTTCCTATACTGCAATAATTCCTTTCAATTCATTGTTTTTTTTTCTATGTATTAAAAACAATTTAAAAAATATATGGTTGTAATGATTCCTTGTCGCGCGGACCCTAAAAGGCGTAAGGCCTATAGGCCGGTGCCTACTTGGGCTGTTGGGTAATCCGGCACTGCGTGGAAATAAATGTGTCCATGCTAATCGTGTCAACAATGCGTGCAAAAATAAAACGTCACTCACCTTCGCTAATTTGGGCATCCAAACAGTGACAAGTATGGCCACAAAGAGTTTGAACGAAGTCTGGCCGATTCTGTGACCCATTGAGAAGAAATCGTTCTCTTTGTCCACAAACGAGTTGATGTCCAACCCGAAGGAAGCTGCCGCCACGACGTCGTTCATGTATCTTAAGGACAGTTCAAGCAGATGTAGTTCTGCTTCATTGTTACCTGAAGAGAATATTGTTATTGCAAGTATTTTTTTTTTTTTTTATTCTTCCAGTGATTAATTTTTTCAGTTAATTAATTAAATAGTAAATTTAGAGTTAGTAAATACATGAAACGAGTATTTGAAAAACCTATTTAACCCCTAATTGGTCGCATGGGGTCAAAACACTCAAAAAAGTCGTTTAAAAAGTACTTGGTGGTTCCGAATTTTCCCGCGCCCCCGCTAGCTTCCTAAAGGGGCGAACATATTATCAGACGCGTCCGTTAGCCGCGGCTTTTACAGACGCGAATGATAGAATGCACAGTCGGTCCGGTCGGTCCGGACCGACCGGACCGACCGGACGGACCGGATGGACCGGACGGACCGACGAAAAACGCAAAACGCAGTCGTTAGTCGTCAATCGCAATTAACGTATTCAATCGTCGTTGGTTAGTCGACCAAATTTTACCCAACAGTTAATTTCTGATAGGTTGCATTACAGCCTGTACAGAAAACATTCCACTTTTGTATACTTAGCTGACGCGCGACAGCCCTGACTGGCTGGCACCGATGCGCCCGAGAATCTATGGAGTGGTAGCGTACGAAGAGCGCGTTTGTTTGAGTGCAATATCGCTGGGTAGTATGGAGATGTTTTACTTGTATAATTTTACTATGGTCCCACTGACCTGACTCTAAAATGCTTTTCGCAACGTACTCCGACATATTATTGGCGCAGCCGTCGATCAGAGAAAACATATGTCTCATCTTTGCACCAGTAAAAACTGGACTGAGAGTTGCCCGCATGTCTTTCCACCTGTCTCCTGAAAAGAAAAAGAAAATCAGTCAAGTGCGAGGTTGCCTCGCATACCGACGGTTCCGTATCTTCCGAAAAATGTGCTTTATATCATTTTTTTTCCACACGAATTGCCTGGAAAAGCAGTATTAGCAGTAGGTTCATTGATTTAATGATATTTATATAAGCTAATTAAATTTTAATTTTGGGTATTAAACTAGAATACAACCGGTCAAGTGCGGGTTTGATTCGCGCACCGAAAATTAAGAAAGGGGTCCTTCCTATGAGACATATCAATACATATAATTATAAAATTAGCTTTTATATTCAAATGATATTGAAATAGACAATTTTTATATGAGTTTATATTAAGTGTATACACTATTCTAAAATAAGGATATTGTTAAAATTTTTAAAATTTGTTTTACAGGTAACTTTATTAAATTCAAATATAGGTTATTCGTTTCTATTGTTTTCTAGATTTCAAGTATTAACTAGATACGTCATTGGAATTAATCAAAACGAACTGGATATCCGACGAAATGATGATAAAAAGCGAAAAGCATCCAAAAATTTTGGATAAATTTCTTATTTTTACACCACAGATATAGTTCCTGAATGCAGATATAATTTTCCAAAACTATGTTTTTTTTTTTTAAAAAAGGGAAAAAATCTTTAAAACTATATTACTGTGCTAAGATAGTCGGGCAACTCACATGATCTAAACAGAATAAAGAAAATGTTTCAAAAGTAGGATTTGTCAACGAAAAAACCTACTGATTATATCAGTAATTGAGGTGTGGATCCATTATCAAAAAGTAATTTTATTTTGTGGAAGATTATTTTTATCCATTTTAAATAGAAATGATAGATGGCAATATAGCAAACATATATATTGCAAATATTTCGCCAATGTGTAATAACTCAATAACCATCTAATTTTAAGAAAAAGGTAGAGCGGTAGACTTTAGAGCAGAAGCCTCTGAAAGTTTTCGCCTTGGGCCATATTAAGCCATATTTTATAACTAACCCATATTTCTAATCACCTTTTTTGGCTCCTAGCATGTCCTACAAAAAAAAATACAAAAACAAAAAATATCGGTAAGCTAGGCTTTCCGTGGCTTTTAGTGAGGATGGTAAAAAAATATAAAAACTTTTTTCGATGCGTACTTTTTTAGTATATTTTTTTAGCCAATTATCCTGTTACTTTAATAGCATAACTCCTATAGAAAACTCTAAATATATATTCTAAACCTAGTGCAAAATAGTAAGTGCAACGTTTTACATAATTTCTGAGAATAAGTAAACAGTTTAATAAAACCGAATATCGGTAAATAAAATGGGTTATTATAAAAAAATATCAAAATATGATCTACAGTGATCGTAAATCAGGCATCGTAAATGAGGAATCGCCGCAAAAATGTCTTTTAAGCATTTGAATGCATATCGGTTACTTCGATTTTTTCTTCGGCTTCTCCCTCCTTCGCGTTTCTTCCTAATTCCTTTTAAATTCTGATATTCTTTCGAATAAACAATCTCTTTGTGTATCCCCCACATGGTAAACTCTAGCGGGCTCAGCTCAGGAGAGTTAATAATAGATAAACCTATCCGGTTAATAATAGATTGGTCTGCCACGACCGATTTGGAAAATTCTTTTTTTATTTGAAAGGATATATTTCTAGATTGGTCATATTGTCATCAAAGCCCTGTTCTGATGATGGGGTCAATGTGAAATTGAGGGAACTCCTCAAATATTATCATATTAAGTTGAAAACTTATGTACATGTTGGTTCCGTTCCGATGACAATGCATTTTTTATGGTAAGCATGACCTGATTCTACACTATGGATTGGCTCCCGTCGAGGGGACTCCTTAACGGTTAACAGCACAGATACGAAATTTTCTATACGCATTCGGTTATGATAGCCCGTTCTAAGTTTCACAATGACATAACTGCTGCACCCAGAGTTGGCTCCCGACAAGGGCATTCCGAAATTCAGTATATGCATTCAATTATGACAGCCCGTTCTAAGTTTCACTAAGACAGAATTGCGGCACCCTGGGTTAGGGCTTTCAGTGAGGCAACTCCTCAACGGTCAAAAGCGCAGACACGAAATTTTGTAAACAACGATGGAGATGCTCGTGATTAAATAATTGGTCCTGGTCAATCGCTCATAGCCGCTGCTTCTGCATGACAACTTATAATCACAGATTTCACTGCAAACAGTCGCAAAGTTGCAGGAGTTGCGGCTGGGGACTCTTGGTCACCCATCGTACTTGTCAGGCCCTGCTTCAAAAGAGTTTTTTTTTTCAGAATTTAGGTAGTTTTTTACAATGACAAAAAAAAAACTTTTAAGAGTCGAAGAAAAACGTCTTCAAAGCTTTCATTGGTTTCTGTCCACGAGAGTTTTACAGCAACTCCCATTTTAAAATGACAAACTGCATATATAATAGGGGTCAATATTTCTATTAATTAAATATATTTCTTTCATACAATTTTTTTTACCCTAATTTGCTTTATAGAAAAGCAACTTCATAGATAGGGAATAAATATTAACATTCAATCGATTATCAATGAATTAAAGTATCAATGTGACATCTACTTTAAATATTGCCTGACTAATATAACCCATGCGTGAAATTCTCTATTTCTTCCCTAGATATTTGTAGCAGCCGCGGTGCGCCCCAGAGTTTACTTAATTTATTATAAATAAAAGTGTAACCTCGAAGAGAAAACAAATTCTGCGAAAACATGTCATCCATTTCATTGTTGACGAAGTGCTGGTGATGGCCGAAATCGTTAAATTCCTTAATTGTGATCTGCTTGATCAGCTCCAAGTCTTTCAGCAGAATCACGGGTGTCATAAATTGGTACAGACCCACGTATCTGCAGCTGAAATCACACGAAGAACAAAAAGAGAAAAAAAAATCATTCAAAAAACTTCTTGGCCCGAGTTTTTAATCGCATCAAAATTTTATAATCGGAATGTTAAAAAAAATTGACTAGTATTTATTTTTACTATACCTATATTTCTTTATTAACTTTACGGTTTTTTATAATACGGATAATACTTTATTATAATACGGATTTTATCTTTCAATTTCACTTTGATAGCCCAGCTATACATGGACAATGACTTTCAAAGGACATGGACTAAAAAGTATGGGCGTTGGGCCTACCTCTCCAATAACAATAACGTATTTACTATTGAAAAGATCTAAATAGATCTTTTTGACTACTACAACTTACCTCTAATTATGAGCCGTTTCGGAGTTTTGAAGTTCGAAATCTTCTTAACTATGGCTAATTTAAAATATATTACCTGCAGTGACAATCCATGAAAGATAGTATACTATAATGATTTACGGTCACTGGACACACCATGTTCATCTCGATGACATTTCTGAAATGTCATCGAGATGAATACGACTAATGTCGAAATATTCTCAGTCAAAGAAATTTCTTCAAAAATCAGTTACCAACATCCATTTCTGTTACAGAAACCATCCTCCATAATATTACATCCAAGGGCACACATTAATTCGGCTGCAATAACTACGAATCTCACTAAGTTATCAATTGCGGAAACAGGTGCTGCTGCCCAAAGTATATAAAGAGGACATTAACTTTCGTTAAAATGTTTCTGGTCCACCAGGACCCCAGATAAGTAACTTTTCATGAAACTAATTTTATATATTATTGAATATATATATTTATATATATATATATATATATATATATATATATATATATATATATATATATATATATATATATATATATATATATATCTATATATATATATATATATATATATATATATATATATATATATATATATATATATATATATATATATATATATATATATATATATATATATATATATATATATATATATATTTTTATTTAATTGTAAGGTTAGTGAAGGTTGTACCTTTGCCGGACGTTCCACCTCCAGGCAGAAGAGTTCACGAGCCCCAACACCTCCGAAAATTATTCGATCAAATCGCATGCAGATTGCAATTCGCAAAATTGCATTCACTATCTTCAATGTAAGTTTTGTGAGGCGTTTTACGTTGGGGAAACCACAACGCTCTCAGATTGAGGATGAATAATCACAGATCCTCAGTGAGAAACGATCTGTCTAATCTTCCGATTCCACTCCACGCTCGGTCGCATGGAAAACTCTTTAACGACTGTTTTACGGTTAAGGTGGTAAAGGCCTTCCCAGAGAACACGCCTGAAATTAAGCTCAAACATGGAGCTGGGACATATTTGGGTACTTGGAGCTTGCCATGGCAAAGGCCTGAATATTCAACATTAATGATACAGACACATTCCATCCTATAGTATACACCCTTTTAATATATACATATATATCTATCTGTGTTTATACTCTCACCAACACACCCTCACAAACATACACACTCACACAAATAAACACACCCTCACTCACCCTCTCACACACACACACACACACACACACACACACACACCACACACACACACAGTGTAGATACAAATTACACTATATATTAATTCTTCCACCTATATATTCTTATACACTCTACATATTCTCATACACTCTACATATCATTATTTATTTCCACATTACCAAATTCTAAATCCAATATTTTATTTAAAAATGCATTTTCCCGCCCACTACACCCCTCTCCCAGC